>VWZZ01008121.1:175278-200282 GCA_013399095.1 Psophia crepitans
TCTTTGTGTCTTTTTTTTTTCTTCCTCCTGAAGTCAGCCCTCCCCCGCCCTGGCAGAGCCGTGGCCTTGCTGTCTTGCTGTGTAGAACTGCAGCGGTGGTCTGGTATCTGTTCAGGCTGACACATTATGTAGGCCAGGACTTTGGCGTCATCTCAATGTACTTTAAATAATTAAAAGAATGAGCTTAGTTTAGAATACTGGTCCAAGGTGACATTCAAGTTAATATTTTGGTATTATTTTGACATATTAAGTAATTTCTTGAGGCATCTGTGGCAGGATTTAGAGGAAGGGAGTGCTGGGATTATCTCGAGGGCAAAGCAGCAGTAACTCTGAAATCAAGAGTTTTCACATTCACCATTATTGCTTGATCTTAAGGGAGTTCTCATCAGTGCTTTGTCGCGCTCTTTAAAGTTAACTTAATTATATTTGAAATAGATGGTATAACGTGAAGAAGTTAACTGAAGACAGTGCTACTTCTGCCTGCTTCAGTCTAAAAATTTGAAATTTATGTCCTTTACACCTTGTATCTCTTAATTGATATCTTGCTCAAGAAAACTATCCAGTGCTTTTGAGGAAGGAAGTCATACTCTGTGAGATGGTACAGCAGTCTCTGTTGCCAGTCTGTCTTGTTAATAACAACCTTCTCCTTTTGATAGGTCATTTGTGGAATCAAAATGGTTGAAGCAGATCGTCCTGGGAAACTGTTCATTGGAGGCCTGAACACAGAAACTAATGAAAAAGCCCTTGAGGCTGTATTTGGCAAATATGGACGCATTGTGGAAGGTAAAAACAAAAACCTTGATATTTTAAGATACTAAAAAATAGAAAGCAACAATATAGCTGTGATGACTTTTTTGGCATTGATCATCTGAAATGATGGTGCTTTCATGTCCTCTAAGAAGTCCTGAGCTTAAAAGGTTACATAAAGGTTAAGTGTTGCTGTCTCATTATGGGAAAGGGTAATGTGACTCTTTTTTCTGCAGTCCTTTTGATGAAAGATCGTGAAACCAACAAGTCCAGAGGATTTGCATTTGTCACATTTGAGAGTCCAGCAGATGCAAAAGATGCTGCCAGAGATATGAACGGAAAGGTAGGAATTAAGACCAATTATATGTCACTGTTCTTATTGACCAGCAGTATTGATCTTTGGGGTAAATCTAACTAGTAATAAAAGTTGGAAAGACAATAGTTGGAAGATCCTGGAGAGAAGTCAACTTTAAATGTGGCAAAATGTCTTTTGTCCACGAAGCTGGAATTGCTTTTTCCTAATTCTGGATTTGACAGTAGAAAGTGAAGTCTGGCTGTCAGTTATAATCTCTTTTTTTTAGTTGGTGATGGAGGGCTTTCTAGTAGTCAGCTCTTCATTCTTGCGTAATATGCATTTGTTTTATCGTGTTTGAATGCAGTACTACATAAACTACATTTCAGGGAAGTGACTGACCTGAAAACTATTAATGTTTCCCTTAACATGGGTTTAATGTGACTTCCCTGCTGTGCTGGAGTGTTGATGCTCTATCTGGTAATCTGTAGATATCCTCATACATTTGTGAGTTATGTCATTAATCTACTTGGCAGGTATGAGGAGTGTCTTGCCGGTTAATGTGAAACAGCTTTGCAGTTAGCCAGCAAGTGAATTTGCTTGTTTACACCCTACACAATGTAAGGATATGACTTAAGAGGAAGTAGAAATTGGATGTGTATGTAATGTCTTTAAAAAGAAAAGAAATGAGTTTGCAGCAAAAGTTCTGAGATAAATAGCAGGGTAGTTAGTCAAAGGATTGTAGGTTATGTGATCTGTGTCTGTTCCAGCATGTGTTTGAAAAAGCTAGATGCAAGTTTGCAACTTAATGTTCAACAGCTGGTGGTTATCCTCACAGAGGTGCTGTGTCTTCAAATAGTGAAAGCTGTTTTGTCAGCTAACTTGAGTTTGAGACTGATCTTTCATGCATAATCTGAATGGTTGTGTTGAGGTCACGCTGCATTGCCCTTTTTCTAAGCAGTGTCTCTGAGATGCCATTCATGAAGGAGACTCTACTGATTCTGATTAATTAACACTTGGGATTCTGGTAGTTGTTTGTCTTGGTAGTGTAAGATGTTGAAGTGAAAGAAAAATGTCAGTCATTGCAGCCAGTAAGTAAAGCATAACAAGTATTTACACTTCAGGAATAAGAAAATTGAATAAGAAAAATATTTGTACCTTTGTTCTAGTGTTCCCAGTGAACACAAATAGTAGAACTTCTTGCTTTGCATTACAGCAGGCTTTCTGCTGTGTGTACTTAGTTTCTGGGTGCTTCAGGACAACCTTGTGGCAATTAGTGTTACTTTCTTTGGAGACGCGCTTCCTTTTTAAACAAGTTAATTTCTGTCAAGGCAGAGAGTGACAAGTCAGATAATGTTCATTCTGTACTGGCCTAAACATCCTTAAAGGTGCTCCTTTTATTGAATCTATTTCTCTGTTGTGTAGTTTGGTACAGTTCTGAAGACACTTTTACTACAGTTGTTAAACACTGATTTCCTCGGAAGTAGTTGTTACACTGAACCCCCACCCAAGGTAACTTCAAGCACCAACAACTAACGATCAGACTGAAAGGAGTTCAGTCACTAATCCTAAGTGTGGAGTGCAACTTTCAAATGAAAATCCATCTGAAAATCACCACATGTTCTAAATCTTGAATGTTAATGGCATGTGTTCAGTCACATTGGAAACATTCAGGGGAGTAATGCTTACTACAGTAGTTAAATGAGGTTAAATGTTTGTGGCTGAAGTAATGTCTGCATGTTCTGGAATGCAACGTCTGCATCACTTTCAAGAAATGCTAGAAAGTACTGCCCTGTGGATCATCATTCTCATGGTTTCTGTCTTCAACACTGCAAATCTAAAAATGCCTTCATCTGCTTGGAAAATTGAACAGCAAATAGTGTATGAGAAGAACATACTCCTTTTGGATCTGGCCTAGAAGGAGGTTTTCAACATAAACCTTTAGGTGCTGCTTTGTGTAGTTCCAGTTTTGTACTGGTCTAACTTGGTTCAACCACGAATGTGAAAGATGTAGAAGATGTTTGCGAGGTCGTCTCATCTTCATCTTCAGAAAAACATTCTGGACGATAAGTACTGCTTGTACCTCAAAAAGACTCCATGTGGTAGATCTGAGGAGCGGTGTTTGAGGCGTGCTGTGGGAAGAGATCATTGTAATAAATCAGAAATTGGAGTTCTTCTGTCCACTTGGAAATGATGGATTGGAGCGCTCTTGAGAATTACAGGCACTTGAAAAGGAGCTGCAGAAGCAGTATGCAGACAATGATTCAAGCAGTCTGTAAGGAATTAGTTGACCTGTCTAGCCAGGGGGAAGAGTTGTGCATTGCCAGCATGTTGCTCATTCTCTCATTCCGCAGGAATTCAAAGTTCCAGCCAGTAAAAGAGTCTGACTTAGGTTCTGCAAGAGTAAATTTGGATTTGATATTTTGCTTTGCAAATGTTCATGAAAAATATGGATCCAATGTTTTTCTCCTTTCTGGGTGAAGGGAAAGAAGGGGGTTAATTATTTTTCATTCTAAAATCGGACACGTATAGACTAGTTTAAGCTTGCTTGTTGAAGATTAATTTCAATCCTGCAGAAAGAGGTCAGGAGATAATGGTTTTGGAGTTGGGATGGAGATCTTTTCACTTACTGTATCTGCAGAATTGGATCAATGTTAACATGTCTGAGCAGCACTGAAGAAGTGTTAAAGTACTTTTTCATAGCAAGCTACCAGCCTTCTTTAAGAAGAACCTTAATTGCATGGGAGTCGTGTCTACATCTTAATGTCATGAAACGCACATGCTTATATGGACGCAAGTGTGAACACTGGAAGTCTGTAGTGGTCATTCTGTGCAGTAGACTGTTCTCATGGTCATTTGGTTTTAAGTCCTGAGGACAACATGGATAATTAAAGGGAGAATATGACTCTAGAGGAAACATCTGGGACAAGTCAAAGACTTAATTCCAGTGTAGACCTGCCAAGCCAGCTGGACTGTGTTAAGAGATTGAAAGGAAGTACTACAGTTGAAACAACAGTCTAAACTACTCGATGCTACAGAAGGTTGTCTTCCTCTAAGCAACAGAAAGTGTTTCCAGTTCTTTTGGTGAAGAAGTGATACAATACATAGAAGTTCAGCCTCATCAGAAATGATCTTCAGTTCTTGAATGTATTTGGTGAAAGGAAAGCTGCTTGATGTGTCATCAAGGAACATACAGAAATGGTGGAGTCACTGCAGCATCGACAGTAAAATGATCCATTGGAGAGGAAAGCCCCATGCCTTGTTAGGCTACTTTTTCGTGCAAGTTTCTGTAACTGTTTCTTCAGAATACTTTTTCTGCCCCACTCCCAAAACTTTCCAAATTTCACTCATCTTTTCTGTTGGAATGTGGAACAGTTTGCAGGACAGTACTCTAATTTCCTGTTTGATTAAGGTTCCCTGGCTCACCTTACAAAGCTGTGTAAATCGTTCATTCCACATACAGGAGGTTTTATGATTGCTAATCTATTAGTATCCTTAAAATGAACCATATCTTAAATGACTCTCCTGCTTTTTAGCACCAAGATGACTCTGCTTTATGGTGCCCATATCATACTAAAAATGCTACTTGTAACACTCTGAATCAAGGTTATAAACACCAACTAATGAGTGTTCATATTGACAGCTGGTGCTTTGGGCTCCTTGAAAAAAATTGCTTATTCTGAGATGAGTTGTGTGAATCTTAACTTGTTCAGTGAGATGAGACCTTTGTTCTTTGACTTAAGAACCTGTAAAACGAAGTTGTCCCCTCTGCTTTAAAATAGAGCAAACTTCGATGTATCTTCCTGGACCTAATGAAAGGTCTTCTTGGACCTTAGGCATAGCTTTAATACTGCTTGTATAAAGCAGTTTCAAAAGAAACCTATCTTTTTGCCTAGGTAAGATGCATAAGTGCAAGGCAGAAGGAAATAGGAGGTAGTTTTTCTTATCATTTCTCCTCCTATGTATAAAAGAAAAGAACTTGGACCTAGCATGCAGGTTTTCAGAACCCATGCTAGCAGAAGGGGATGGTGTTTGGTTTCCGAACTTGAGATAAGCTGTCAGGAATCTGCCATGAAATTGAGGACAGTGGTCATGATGGCAAAGTTCAAGGCTTCAGGCCAACTATTCTGTTTTGAGAAGAATGAATGAGGCGGATGATGATGGCGAAAGAACAATGATACACACTGAGAATTTGCAGTGACTAGAGGTGCTAATGCTCACACCTGGAATGTTTCAGCTTGTTGTGCCAAAAAGCTATTTGAGGAACCTTCCATAAATAAAACATTTTTATTAAAGCAAAAACCAGTATGATTTTGCTGGTATTTCTTAACTTTTTTCCTCGCAATGGATCAAGTTGGACTTGTGGATATACACATAGGTTTTTCAAACAGCGGTTGTCACTGCAGATGGTGGCAGAATGCCTGAGGTACTGAAGTGGATGATTTCAGAGAGGGTTAGATTTTAGTGAAAAACAAAAAAATATTTGTACCTCAGTAAACAACCATCACCAGTTGAGACTAAGACATTACTAGCAGTCATGTTCTCATTCATTTACTGCAGCAAAGAAGTGCGATTAAAAAATGCTTCTTGCCTCCATAATGTATTAGTTGTCATGGAGTTAAATGTTTAACTGCTAAAAAGAGCAAATAAACCATGTTTGTCAGAATAGATGTGCAGTAACCTAGCTTCAGTAGAGCTTGTGATCTTGGCTCTGCTATAATTACCAAATGTGTGGTGTCTGAAAGATTATACAGAAACTTGATTAGTTAGGTTGAGTTACTCAATATGTCTTGCCACCTGCTCATGTTTGAGGTATAATACTTGGCTGCAGAGTTCCTGTTGCTGCAGGTCTATTTCCCAGAAAAAGCTCTTACTTTTTTTCCGTAAAACAAAACCACCCACAACAAAACCCACACTACAAAGCACCTCTGGAAATGCAAGTAATAGAGTAAATTGTGACAGTCATCTTTTTTGAAAACCCAGCTTGAAACAGTAGAAAAGGGGTGAATTATCACACTCGGTCTGCTTTGTAGATGCTGAAATTACTCCTAACTACTTCAGTGATCACCGTTTTATCAGGACACGAAGAAAATGTACTAAACGGCCTCCCCATTGCCAGAAATCCCAACTGAAGCTAAGATACCTTCAGCTTAATCCTGTAACTACTGGTACAGTCCTAGTTTGGTACAAAAGTCCATGGCAATTGTCAGTAAATTGGAGATCATAAATCATGTTTCATTTACAGAATAAATGACATGGGGCTGCCGTAATCATTGGACGCTTGTGTTTTCACTGAAAGTCGTTTCTGATGCTGCTCTGTATTTTTTTTTTTTCATCAATACCACAAGAATGAAGTACTGTAGAAATTAGCCCCAACATGCTGCTGAGTACATGGGGACTAATACTGAAGACTGAAATCAGTTCTAGAATTGCTCTAACTTAATAAAATGGAAGCCCTATAATAGTGAAGCAAGAGGGGCTTAATTTAAGAAATACAAACATGACTGAGCAGTGAGTAAAGCAGCTTCTTCTTTAGTCATTAGATGGGAAAGCAATTAAAGTGGAACAAGCAACCAAGCCATCCTTTGAAAGTGGTGGTAGGCGTGGGCCACCACCCCCTCCACGAAGCAGAGGTCCTCCCAGGGGCCTTAGAGGTGGAAGAGGCGGAAGTGGCGCAAGAGGACCACCTTCAAGAGGGAGTCACTTGGGTATGTATTTACCTCTCTCATTATATACTTGGACAACATACAAGACAATCCCATTGGAAGATGACAATAATCCTACTGGAAAAAAAGTCAAACAGCCGAATAGTGCACTCCTTGTTCTTTATTAAAATGATGAAATATGATCTCAGCAGTTTAGTCAAATTTTTGATTAGGCAAGTACACCTTAAGAAAAGGCTTTCAAATATGAAGATGCCCTTCTACAACTAACACTACACTTGACTTTTGGCTATGAAAGAAAAGCAAAACTCCTGCCCTGCACGTGAGAAAGGAAGCTTTCTGGTATTCAAGTTGAAAAAGCAATTCTCTTCCACCAGGGAAAGGGAACTTCCTTTCATTCTTACTAGCAAGAGGTCTAAACTTAATAAATTCTAGGGCTGATCCTTTCAGACCATAGTGGGAGTTAGGGATGCGCAAGCCTTCCTTGTTGTTAGAATAGTAGTGTGTTGAGTTGAGGCTTTCTGAAGTGGAAGGGTAGTAAGTTACTTGATACTGGATATTTTTTAATTTAAAACATAGCTGTTTATTCAGAGACACTTCAGTATCAAAACAAAACTATTGCTTAAAAGAAAAAACAAGCAGCACCTGAGGTAAAACAGTAGAAGCTGTAATAAAGGAAAAAAACCCTGGAAATAGTGGAAACTCCTGTCTTGAAGAGTCTGCATAGTAGGTTCTACAGACTCTGTAGTGCTTCTGTTTCCTTTCTGTAGGATCTTGTCTAGAACATCTTTCCAGGTGGCTCTTGTCTTCTGAGAACACTTAACTTGTTGAGCATTTAAGCTGTCACTGAGGACAGATATCAGCTGTCTTTCTTCCTTGTGTCACACCCTGTGGCTTTTGGATAAGTTCTGAAAGACAGTTCTTGACAAGAATTTAGGCTATGGAGAAGTTAACTTGGTGGGCTGTCAGTTCTGCGAGTAGCATCTAGTAGTGACCAAAACACACAAGAGAAGGCTTTGAGGTCTAATTTTAGGGGTTTACTGTTGATCACATAGTGGTAATGACAGTGCCTAGGTTATTGTAGTTCAAGCTTTAGGGGCACGCAGGTGAATATCACAGAAATTAACAAGTTCGTTCATGGCTTATCCTTCTAGGCTCTTCTCGAGGGCCACTTCCTATGAAGAGAGGTCCACCTCCACGAAGTGGAGGCCCTCCACCTAAAAGATCCGCACCTTCAGGACCAGTGCGTAGCAGTAGTATGGGAGGAAGAGGTAAGGACTTCTTGAATTATTTTATTGCTTGGTCAGCTGTAGCACCTTGGCCTTTCTTCAGGGACTGTTGCAAATTGTTGATTGTAATTATTGCATGGCAAATTTAATAAAACTTGGTGTATTGTTTTTCTAATCCATCGGTTCTCTTCATACCAATATCATTTTGTAGCTATTTGGAACAATTTGCTGTGATTAGGTGAGAATGTTACTTCTAGTGCTGCTTTAAAAGTGTACAAGCAGAAATGTAACGTATTAGAAAAGTGAGCTACAGAGATAAGTTTAAATCACTGTAAACAGTCTACTAATACTTAGTTGCCTTGAGGAGTCTTCTGCCTGGCTAAAGGCTAATCAAATTAAAAAAAGTGTACTGTTTCTTTCAAGCTCCTGTGTCACGTGGAAGAGACAGTTATGGTGGTCCTCCACGCAGAGAACCAATGCCATCCCGAAGAGATGTCTACATGTCTCCAAGAGATGATGGCTATAGCACTAAAGATGGGTAAATTCTTTTACTAATTCAGTTTTGCCAGAGAAGGATTTTGATCCCTGATCTTGTGAGGTGTGACATACAGCTAACCTTTCAATTCTTGTTCTTTGTAGTTACTCAAGCAGAGATTATCCTAGTTCCAGGGATACACGGGACTACGCACCACCTCCACGGGACTACGCGTATCGTGATTATGGTCATTCCAGTTCACGTGACGAATACCCCTCTAGGGGATATAGGTACCTACTGTTGGATTTTTCTCCCTACCATTTTGTTCTTGCTGTGATCCCACTGATTTGTACTAAGTCTTAGTAGTCTTTCCTCCTATAGCGATCGTGACGGATACGGTGGTGGACGTGACAGAGACTACTCAGATCATCCGAGTGGAGGCTCCTACAGAGATTCGTACGAGAGTTATGGTAAGAATCCATTTTGAAGATAACGTAGTAATTTGTACAGGTGTCATAAAACCTGACTTTTACTAGATTGCTCGCATTTTAGGGGGAAGTGGTGCACTTTTTTTTTCCCCTTACAGTGAAAGTGCAGTTGTTGGTTGTCATTTGATCATCTTGTTAAATAAGCTGTAAGCTAAAGAAGCAAAGTCTACAGTTCAGAATTGCAACTATCTCTGGAAAATATGGCTGAGTTTCTCCTCTAAAATAACAAGCTGTTCTGGAATACCCAGTAAAGAGCCTGCCTGAATAAACACCGTCTTCATTCCTTCAGAGTCTTTAAATCCACTCACTGCCTGATACTCGATCCCCACTTTAAGTACCATTAACGTGGCAGATAATAGTAAGAACATCTCAATACATACAAAAGAGTAGCCATAAACATTTAAGACAGCAATTCTGTAAATTCAGATTGAAATTGTTATATATAACTTATGGTGTTGCCATATTACCTGACCATTGACCCTGCAGGTAACTCACGTAGTGCTCCACCTGCACGAGGGCCCCCGCCATCTTATGGTGGAAGCAGTCGATATGATGATTACGGCAGCACACGAGATGGATATGGAAGCCGAGAAAGTTACTCAAGCAGCAGAAGTGATGTCTACTCAAGTGGCCGTGATCGTGTTGGAAGACAAGACAGGGGTCTTCCCCCATCCATGGAAAGGGGCTATCCACCTCCTCGTGATTCTTACAGTAGTTCAAGCCGCGGAGCACCCAGAGGTGGTGGCCGTGGTGGAAGCAGATCCGATAGAGGTGGAGGCAGAAGCAGATATTAAAAACACACTTAACTTTTGGACCAAGACAGATTACTTCTCAAAAAAAGTGGAAGTTGTTCTACCTTTACTACCAGAGGGACTACTAAAAGGAAAAGTTGTTTTTACCTTTTTTTATTGTTGCCTGTTAAGTTTCCCCTCCATGACTTTTATGCTTTTGTGAGGAAAAGTTAAACCAATGTTTAATTTCATTTCAAAATTGTTAACATTTCTTGCAAAAAGCAGATGTTAAATGTATAAAACTTGAGCTGTGTACTAGTGTTGTAATTTTCAAAGTAAAGTTTCCCTGAAATGCCACACTTCCATCTGATTTTCCTCATGAATGGAACAAGCAGTTCTTCCACACAACATCCAGCCATCTAACATGGAGATGGATTGTTCTACATGTTCAGCATCTCATTCTTAAAAGTATTGCTTGTGATTTGGAGGGTGGTGGGGATATTCCACACAAAGTTCAGTTTTGCCTAGAATTTGAAGTCATGGTGTTCCCAGTACAAAAATGCCTTCAGATCCTTGTGTAAAGAAAAAGAGGATATCATTCACTTAACCCGAAAAACCAAGTGGATAATACTATTTTCTGCCTTCCTACTGTTTCATGGGGAGTTTGGAAAGATCTCCCCTCCAAATAAATCATGTACATGTAAGTCAGCTACAGAATACTGTAAAAAAAATAAAAAAAACCTGACCAATTCCATCAAAGAAGCTGCAAAACGATGCTTACTCATACTGTTTCAAATTTTTGCAACTCTGTAGTGTTTCACTTTTAAAGGAACATCTTTGATTCCAAAGGAGAAAATAAGATAAGCAAAGAAGTCTTTCTCTCCAACTTCTCAAAGGCTTATGGCTTCATAAAAACAAGTGAATCTTTCAGCATTCCACAGCTGATTTAAAGCATCAAATGCCTGTGAAACAGCAAAGATGGTAAGCAAAGCAAACTAGTTTTTCAGTCTAAGTCAAAATTGAACCAAGTTACCTTCCTCTAGTACAGTAAGACAAGCTGCACGTTATGGCAATGGAAGTGCTGTCTAGATTAAAAAAAAAAAAAAAAGGAAAAGAAATACTTCAATACATTAGAAGTTCTCCAAATTCAACATTTCTTCTTGGATAAGAGCATTTATGGCACGAGTTTTGAAACTAAAAGGCATAATGCAGCTCGCTGTAGACAGAATTGCCAAGTAGGGTTGGGAGGGGGTATTTTGTGCCCAGTGTCTTTCAGTGAAGATGCTTAAAGAGGCTGCCTGTACTGTATTAAACAAAATTAAAGCCTTGTGAAATGACGAATTGGTTTAGATTGACAAATACCACCTCGGCTATTGTGAATTTGAAGCAAGCCATTGCAAACTTGACGTTTAGTTGGATGCCTGACTCTGTTTAGTTTGACACTGCGTTACAGGGATATCTAGTACATGTGGCAGAACCTGTGGCAAGTTATGACTCAGGTAAAGCCATGAAGTTCAAAAGATGCTCTTGAATGTAGTAGACATGAAGACCTCCAACTAAAAAAAAAAAAAAGGCACAAACCCAAAAGCTTTGTACTACTCTTTAGTGCTCAGTAAATTTTGTCGTTCAACTTATGGATTTAACATGGCAGTGCACCATTGAAAAGGAATGAGAATCCATAAGCCATGCAACCTGTCACTAAGCCATTCCAGTCCATTCCAAGCCAGTGAATCCTCCACCACTTAAAAAGAGAAGTAGTAAAACTTGCAACAGAATAATCTGCAGTCCCAAGCTTGTGACTTTTGAATTGGGGGGGAGGTGCTGTAGGTTGACGCATGCTGTATAAATGTATTTTTCTCAATTTGTTGTATCTTTTCTTGATTGCAGGGTGATAACTTCTAGAACATACCATGGAAGTAATGCTGGTGCTTGTGTATTAGATGGCAGAGATGAACAGTGCCTGCACCAAGACATAAGGTAAGCATTATACTAGTGTAATAACTAGAAGGAAGCTTTCTGGTGGTTCTGTGTTCATAGATTTGGATTGATATTCTTGGTGTCTAAACAATATTTTCAACTCCGTGTTCTCATTTTGGAGGAGGAAGTTTAAGTAGACTTTTTAAGCCTACCAAGTTAGGAGTGACAGTTGATTTACCTGCAGAAGTCAGCCCAATTTGGCTGTAGCTGAACATAAAATACGATTACAAATGCACTTTAAATCATGCAGCAGAGAGTATGTAGTTTAGGAATCTTCATAAGGCAAAACCATAAAGATTGTATAATCAGTCCTGTTAAATGTGGGGGACATGCAATTTAATGATTATACTGAGTATAATCTTTGATGAGGAATTAATCTCTGCAAGGGTCCTTGGATTAAACTGCAAACTTCCAGAATGATTTAAGTCTTTGTTAGGTCAACTGTGTTTCATGATTTTTTCATTTTTTAAGTAGTAGATGGAGGAGCAAGTTTTTTTGGACTTTATGTGGAAGAGTAACTGTCTCTTCTGTTTCTCTGATAACTCACCAGGAAAAAAAAAATTGTAGCAGTGATTGACATGCCAATATACCTTTTCAGAAAACTTTTCTACTAAATAATTGTTATTAAAAAAATAAGATCACTTTTAATGTGCGCAAAATCTGTTAAAATTTAGTATAGAGTGAAGGGCTAAAGATAAATCCCTTTTTCAAGGGAAGTATTTATATAGGAGGTGTGTATACTTTTAATGCATTCTTTTAATTAGTTTTCAAAGTACTCTGTAAGAGAGTATTTACTGTTAGTTTCAAGTACTGCTTTTGAGAACCAACTTTGAAACGGTGACAAGAAAAAGCTGCAGTTGGTGCAGTGTCGTTCATCTGACATGGCCACTGATTTCAGGGAAGTCCGTTTCATGTGAAGGGTGGGTTCTTCTTCATACTCTGGGATGTTTGTAATCTCAGTTGGCCTACAGTTTATTGTTTTAGGAGTCTCAGCAACAGTGAGTAATTATCTGCAATGCTTTTGTCAGAATATGCCAGCAATATTGTAAATACCTTACCTATAATACAGTTGTAAATACAATATTGTAAGTATCGTAAATACTGATGAATTGTTACTGTTACCTCGATAAAGAAGGAAAAATACCCTTTTGTTTCAGGGTACTGGATTGTATTTCAGATCAAATACAGAAAGGTCATAGGTATTTTCTGTTCTTGAGTCGAAGCATGTAGTTAAAGCTGCTGGCTGACCAACTTTCTTTTTCTGTCACTTGATAAAATTTCAACCAACAAAACATTATTTTCCTTATCTTCACGTTCCTCTTAGCTTGAAATATTTAAATAACAAATCCTACTGGAAAGGACACCGTTTCAACTGTAGGTGTCTTTTTAAAGACTAAAAACCCTAAACTTTTTTCATTCAAAAATAGCTTCTCATTCAAAAATCACTGATGTCAGTAGTATGGCACCAAAGCAGGTTAGGGAAATGGGTCTAAAAGTACGGTTTCCTCCCCCACCAACCTGCAATAAAATAGCAAGAGTCAATTTTTAAATTTACAGTTTGAGGCTGATCTGGATCATGAATCTTCTAATAAAGAGATGGAGTACTGACTTTAATACGCAGCATCGTAGGCGACTTCAAAAGGTTTTGCCAAATCATCATGCAGGTTGTGTCAGACTGTTTTCAGCTTTTTATATGTATGTGCCATGTTAGCTTCAATCTCAGTATTAGCTGGGAAGCTGAAGGTTAATTACTCTTGGCAGGTGAAAATGCTTCTCTCTTTTGGAATAATTAAGTGCTTTTTTCTCAGTTCACTAGATGTGCTTTGTCACTCACAGGTGGTAGTCGGCCATGTTGTAATTAAAAAAGATACTAAAGCTAAAAGCACACTTTCTTAGCCTACTCTGCAGCTTATAAACTTTTGCAAACTTAACAGGCGTGGTGACAATGTCAGTTTAGGGAGCAGTAAATGGAACTTAACAGACTACGTGGCAGGAAAAGTAATAGTAACTTGTAAAAAAAATAAGGAAGTAATTGTACTAATTGAGCAAGCTGCTCACAGATCGGTAGGGGTTGGAGGGGACCTCTGGAGATCATCTAGTCCAACCCTCTGCTAGAGCAGGATCACCTACCTAGAGCAGGTTGCACAGGATCACATCCGGGCAGATTTTGAATATCTCCAGAGAAGGAGACTCCACACCCTCTCTGGGCAGGCTGTCCCCGTGCTCTGTCACCCTCAGAGCAAAGAAGTTTTTCCTCATGGAGATGGAACTTCCTGTGTTCCAGTTTGTGCCCATTGCCCCTCGTCCTGTCACTGGGCACCACTGAAGAGAGTCTGGTCCCTTCCTCTTGACACCACCCTTTAGATACTGATAAGCATTGATCTGATCCCCTCACAGTCTTCTCCAGGCTAAACAGACCCAGCTCTCTCAGCCTTTCCTCATACGAGAGATGCTCCAGTCACCTGATGATGCTCTGCTCATCATCACCTGGTGATGCTCTGTTCACTTTTTCTTGATCATGAGTTTTATTTAATTTATAGCACGTCATTACGTAACAGGTTAGTACGTGCACAGGAATTAGAGATTTTACTTAGGTCTTGCTCTGGACACAGTGTTGTACAAGAACTGTGCTTTACTATGAGTAGTCTTCAGATCATTTTGATGATTGGTTAGCTGTTGATATATTTTAATATTGTTGGAACAAATTGAATACAATCCAGATCTGTACATTGTGCATATTAAACCAAATTGGTTCAAAGATGATTTAGCTTTTTTTGTGTGTCTGTTGCTTTCTGAGAGTGCACTAACTTGCCTTTCCTTTTTTCAGTTACGGTGGCTAGAAGGTGGCAGTGCAGCAGTGGATATGCGTTTGAAAATGGAAGGATAACAAAATGCAACTGATGAAGCTTGGCTTTTGAGTGTGGAGTTACCCAGTATTTGTTTTAGAGGGTTGTGTTACCACTCAGGAATTGCCTTTGAAAGTAGCACTACTTATCTCTTGGATATAAAAAAAATCCCAGAAATCGGTTGCTGTCTGCTGTAGCTAACATCTTCCAAGAGTCGTGAGCGAGCGTTGTTTAGTCAGTGTACATGCATCATGCATCAGTAGATTCTGCAGCAGAAAAATACTCCAGGGTTGCCCTTGAATGTAGGGTACTTTCTGGTTTTGTTGAAGGAAAAAA
Organism: Psophia crepitans; assembly: GCA_013399095.1. Lineage (NCBI taxonomy): Eukaryota > Metazoa > Chordata > Aves > Gruiformes > Psophiidae > Psophia > Psophia crepitans. The sequence goes on from VWZZ01008121.1 coordinate 190,063, forward strand.
ACCCCAAGCTACATAAAAGTGTGCTTTAATCCTCTAAAATACAGAGGACTAAATTCTTCTTTATCAAGAAACTTACTATATTCTTGGAACAGTTTTATAATTGTCCAGGCCTTCTGGATGAGGAAGGAAGTGTTGATATACAATATTAGCGATGAATCACCAGAATAATTGGTGTTTCTTGTACGTACTAGCTTCTCGCGGAGCTCTGGACAGCACTGCATCTCTTGCAACAAGATGCTTTATTCAAAACCTTGCCTTGGTTTTGATGCGTTTTATCTTACCTATATGTTGATGTGCCAGTGTATGAGAGGGGAATCCTCAGGCACCAGAATTTCATGTAGAAGACTAACTTCACATCGACTGAAGTACTTAAAACAGTGATGGCTAATAAAGTTTATATTTACTTCTGTGGTAGACATAAACTGATCTCATTTAAATAACTAACAGTTTATAGTTGTTATAAAGAAGAAAAAGCATTCATACCTTGCCTAGGGATTTAAAAGTGCCTTTGGGGTTTGGGCTGGGAGTACCACTTTAAACTTGAATTACAGACTGCAGATTCTAGGAGTAAGTCTGCCTGGATGTAGCAGACGGGTAGAATGGTATTTCCCAGGGCTAATAAATTCACTGTTGAACAAAAGCATTATGGTTTGGGGTTTTTTTTTGATCAAAATGCCTGTTACTCAGTGACACTTGCATGGTAAAAAAGGTTACTAGTGTTACATGTAGATGGAGGTGTATTGTTAGAGTGGTCTCAGTGTATTTTCTGCAAGAGTGTGTGCTGTAATCCTAAGAGACTCCTTTTTCAGCAGTAGCTTCTAGCCTGGGTACTGCTGCTTAGACTAAACCAGATCATCCTGACTAAATCTAATGCCAGCGTATGAGCTGTCATATGGGCGAAGATTGATACCTGCCTAAAATGTTAAATAATGAGCGTGTACCACCAGTGTCAGTTAGCTCATGCACAGGCTCCAGCTTCGTCATTGAAAGTCACTAGTTGAAATGAAAGGCTGCAGCAGAAAAAATACTCCAGCATTGTTCTTTGTACTGGGTGTTTCCCCTCCGTGCTGAAAAAAAGTTACGACAGTTCATTGAATTTGTCCCTGTCAGCAAATTAAAGTTGAAGTCTTTCCCAAAGACCAGAGCAGAAACTTCCTCACTTGGTGGCTGTGCCTTCATATCCGGGGTTTGCCACAGAATTGACCCGGGTAAGGGTGGGTGAGCAAGCTGGGACATCTTTAAGGTGGGTCCTTTCTGAAAGATGCGAGGTTGGCCTTGAGGTGGCTAATCAGAAATTACTTAAATTTGGGGGCTTTCTGAATATGGCAATGTCTCCAGGTCTTTCAAGCAGTTGACAAGTGCTGAAGATGTGGGAAGTATTTCCATTTAATAGCAACCATTAACACCCATGGGGCTGCAACAGCTGCATGTGGAATTAGCCTTGAAACTAAACCTTCCTAGCTGCAGGTTTGCTTCAGAGGGGTGTGGGCGAAGCACTTGTGTTCGGGTTTGTAACACTGCGTTTAATGAAGCAGGTATGCAGTTCTCCCTGTGTCGGAACGCTTTTGATGCTCTCTCCATCAGAACTGGTATGTTCTGAGTAGATGGCTGAAGTGAGTTGTCTTCTGTACACAAATGATTGTCACCAGTCGAATGAGCATCATCAGCTGTCTGGCCTGCTCCAGATCTGGGGAAAGCAGCAGCAAGCAACAAAAGTGGGGACTGCAAGTACTCGCTTCTACAAAATAGTAGTGCTCATGAGGACTGGAAAGAAAAAAAACCCCAACATTCTTGCAATTGGTTATAAATTTGAAATGTTTTGCACCCGTAAGACAGTTGAAGCTGTGTTTCACCAGGTGGCAATGAGTTTTGGCATGGAGCTTCAGCCAGCTTCACCCTTCACGCTGGCTGCAGCGATGTGTTGCTAGTATTACAGGAGAGAGCTGGCACTCGTCCCCGCATCCCCGCATCCTCGCAGAGAAGTACAGGCTGTCTAACCCTAGAAGACAATTCTCATTTCTTACTGGTGGTGGTACGGATGATCCTTGTGTAGGTCCCAGCACCAATCGTAAGACTTGGAAAGCGGAGAGACAAAACCGTGGGTGTTTATTGTATGTAATGCATCCTTTGCTGTACTCCCTACCCTTTCCTAGCCTAAGCAGTTGAGAGCGCTGATGTCCTGAAAACAGTTGCTTCAAGTCTCAGGGTTAGGAGTTGGCTCAGAGTATCATCACTGAGACATTCTGATCTCCAGGGTAATTCGTTCCTATTTTAGTGCTTCGATCCACAATGCTCTAGTTAAATTCTTTGGCATCGTGAACTGAGAGAGGCTTTGTTTTCCATCTGTTCTGGTGAAATGGCAGCTAGAAAAGAGGAAGAAAATTGCAAGAGGACTAGACTTTTCTAAACAAATGCAACTAATAGTGATGATTAATGCCATCCGAGAGCAGGGTGAAAAACTGATACTCCCATCTTCATATGGTGCCTCCTGAAAAGCTGGGGCATTTTCAAAGGACAAGTAAAGTAGTTGGAAAGTTTCTTGCTCAGCTTCAGATGACTTAAATTTACAAACTTTTCAAAGTTATCCAGGATGATTGTTTTCAGAAATTTACCACCTTCCAAACATCTGGTTTGGATTATATGTGCACTTCTTGTATAAAATAGTTCAAAAAGTGGTTTTTCCTCCACGTGAAGTGCGTGATTGATTGGCTTTCAAAAATCAGATCTTTAGAAAGCTGCTGGAAAAGGCAATTTTTATAACCAGGGTTGCCATGTAAAGGTGAAAAGCATTTATTTAAAGTTAGTGTGATGTTCCTCCCAGTCATCTTTAGCTCAATTTAAATACTGTGAATACCTCATTGCTAACAGTATAAAAGACACTTACTTCCCTGGGCAACTGGAACAAGTTGAGGCCCAAGTTTACAGGTGATAGGATGCCAGTTGCTACAAGGAGCAAGTCACTAGGTAAGATCTTTTTGGTGGAATAAGTATCCACTAAAAATACTTGTATTTTCAGTGATGTTGAAAATTTGTAGTTAAACAGCTGCTTTCATTGTCTGTAACAGCGTTAGAACTTTTCATTTTAAAAGAAGAAAGATTATTTACCTTAGAGTAACAGGACTTCTGGTTCTCAGGATTTGGTGAGTTTCTGTGCTGAGCAAAAAAAAAAAAAAAAAGTAGTTTCACGCTTGAGCTCTGCAAGCAGGAAGATGTAATCACGGATGTGGGTTCCAGCAAGCTGCTGAACAGGAGAACTTGTGCCGCCAGCGCGCTCTCCGCGATGAATCCCGAAGAGCAAATTGTAACGTGGCTTATTTCATTAGGAGTTTTGAATTCTCCTAAGAAAATAGTAGATGATCCAGAAGAGTTCCTGAAAACTTCGCTGAAAGATGGAACTGTGCTTTGTAAACTCATTAATCGACTTCTTCCGGGATCTGCAGAAAAGGTAACTCTCTCGGATGCATTTTTGCTAGCCTGAAACGGAGCGCTGCTCAGCGAAATACGGCCCTGGTGGCTTGGCGGTGCGGTTTGCTTTGGTGAGATGAGCAAGGAGCATCGGGGGGATGAATGCTTACGTTTCACTTACTAGTTGTATCGAATTGAGGGTGAAGTACGACTGTAGCTTTAGTTCTTTAATTTTCTCTCTACATCCAGAAAAAAGCCCCAAAAGGTTACACGAGTTACACGTGTTCAGTCAGTGACAGGAAATACCGGGCCTACCAGCGATCAAAATATCTCGGTTTTGAATAGAAGGATATGCAGTTTGTCTCTATGTAAATAGCATTAATTACAAAATCACTTTCAGAACTCTTGCTGCAAAACCTTGTTAGTCAGGAAGTACACTAGAGAAGCAGATGAGGTTAGGAATGAATAGTAAACCTTGCATCCATGCCATTTTGAAGTGTCCCAAGGCCAGCAAATCCATTGGTACTGCAGCCACCTAAGCCATGTGAGTGCCTCCTACTACAGTTTTACGAGGTAGATATTCAGAAAGTCCAAGAGTGTGATGAGTAACTGCAGGAGAAAAAAGGGAAGGAGTCCAATGAGAGAGAGGAAATGGCAACACAGAGGAGAAGCTGTTTAATTAAAAAACCAAAAACCCACCAGGTTCCCCACCCTGCAAAACAGGAGTCTATTAGGCAAAAATCAGTTTTGCTAGCTCCTTGTGTTTTGGTTGTACATGATGGTTGGGGGCAGCGTGTTCTAAAAGGTCATCGATTTCCCACTGTCGCTCAGGGCACTGTCATATGTTGACATTCAAAACAAGATGCCGACCATTGCGATGTATGCATCACTTCCTCCGGTGGCTCTGTCTTCCTGCTTCGACAGCTTGCCTGCCACCCCCATCCGCCCCCGTAAGAAGCTTCCCTAATTCAGTATAAAACGCACATGTCAATATTCGCGCAGGCCTTCTGAATACGGGCTGTACGGAGGGTAATGTAATAGATCTCAGTGGATTTTCTTTCTTTAGTATTGCCTGGAGCCTAAAAATGAAGCTGATTGCATCAGTAACATTCAAGAGTTCCTGAAAGGCTGCGCAGTCCTTAAGGTGGAGGTAAGTCAACTTGGATCCTTGTTTTCATTGTCCTAACGGGCTGCTTTAATCAGCTTTCTGAAAGGAAGCCAGACACCAGAGAGACAAAATCGGTAGTCGTTCCTCATCCTTTGTATTAATAACATAAATTGGAGCATCTCATATTCTGTCTGGAGAATTTGGAAAGGGAGTGTATTGACTGTGAGCTTAACAAATTCCTTCTCATCTTGTGAGACAAACCGAAATGGTCAGGCAGAAATACGTGCGGCAGGAACGGGAGGTCTGTCTGAACTGAGTTAAGCAGTGTGGAGCTGTTCACATTTGTTTTTTCATTATTAGGGAGAAGGAATTGCAGGTTTAGCCTTGCTTTCAGATGAAATATTCTTAATAATGCAGTATTTTTCATCCCCCTGCAAGTGTTGTGTGAGATTCTGTCAAACATATAATATTAAATTGATTCTTACACATAAAAATAATCCTGATGAAGACAAAAGACACCTTTTCAGTGGCTGTTCCTGATCCTATCTATATGCTGATTCTTACGCTTAAGCATAGCTCCTCTTTGCAAGATCGGGTTCTAAATGAATCACTTAAGAGTTCAGCTAATTTTGCCATCAATTTTTTTACTAAGTACATATGGATTTAAAATATAAAGGCTTTTGTATCACACTTAAATTCCCACAGTAAAAAAGAAACCTGCAGCTAAGCGCTGTCACTGTCTGGTCTGAAATATGCTCAACATTGCGGAAAAAAAAATTATATTCTGAAAAAAATAAATTCTGCCAGAAGCAGGGACAGCATCCTTGGGCACTGCACAGAATATTCATGCACCACAGTGAGGAAAGTCCAACCCACGGCAGCTCTGCTCCTGCGCTTTTCCTTTGAAGGTCTAAGGAAGCAAAGAACCTTTCTTCTCTTCAGAGCTTTTTGGCTAACCAGTGTGCAAACTTGCTCATCCCAGAACTGTTCCAGTAGCCTGCTGTTTCCCAGGAAGGCACTGCTCGGAGCCTGCTGCAGCAGCCCAGTTTTGAGAGCAGATACACAGAGAATCGCTGAAGGCCTATCGCATCAGAAGCCAGTCGCTGCCAGTCTTCTGGTGCTGACCGTGGGATTTCCTCCGTTTTTCAGAGGGTTTATTTTTCTGTTTGAAAACTTATCACGGCCGTGGTGGAAAATATTAAAAGACAGGAGTGTCGAACAGCTAAAAGATAGGACAGGGGAACAGTCCTCAACTGCAGTGCTTTAACATCCCATAGTTTTGAAAGCCAGTTCTGCAATATTGCTGTCATGCTCCACGATTTTCAGACACTAGGAACTAGCAACATTTTGTGTCCAGCTCTGGGTCTTGCTCCGATCCTCCCTGTGCCTTTTCTTCCTTGGTTTTAATTTAAGAAAAGGTTTCTGATCTCTTTTTTTCTTCTGATTTATAACCCCTTTATCTTTGAAATATTCTGGCCCTTCCGTAATGTCCCTAGTGCTCCTGTGGTTGCCCCTGTCTTGGTTGCTGTGAAAGGAGACCTGAAAAGCTGAATAAAAGCTCAAATCTCTCAAGGTGGAGTTCAAATTTTGCAGTGAAATGAAAATGCTTGCTTCTCATTTTTTTTCCCAAAATATTAAGTCATATTAGAACGCCAAGTGACAACAGCAGTTTTGCTTCTTCCTGGCTCCTCTCTGTAGCCTCAGGCAAAGGAACGCTCGAAGTAAGACAGCTGAGATGGTGGGCAAGACATGGCACAAGTCAGAGTGTTTATGCTTCTCTCTGGTCCCTCTCCTCCCTTGCCAGCTTCTCTGACTGCTCTGAAGGCAAAGTCAGATGAGACATGAAACCCCTCTGCCATCTGTTCCTTCTAAATGCTGCCCTGTTTGGACCCTCTTGGCAAAGAGACTCTAAGAAGCATACCTATAGGTGGTCCTCCCTCATGTCTGGTGCTTAGTTTGCCTTGGGAAGGGCCACTGCCCTACAGAGGCGTTTCTCTGCAGCACATTTACTCTGAAAGCACATTTGGTGTGTCGGAACAGGCAGGGAACCTTCTGGTTCCAAGATCTGTTGGCAAGGAAGTTGCAGTAATCTGGTGTTATGTCTAAGGAAGATGAGCATAGGATAGAAAATCTGTCCTGCTTCAGTAGCCTAGCTTGAGAAAGGAGTAACATCAGGAAAGCTCTTGGCCTAATAGGTTTGAATTCCCTGACTGCCATCCTGCTGCTTACCCAGACTTTGGATTTGACAATAAACCCCTAATGGTTCTGTCAAATTCTGTCCTTCTCCAAATGCCAGTCTTGTTCCTTATGTATGAAGAAGTAGGCTGGGACTGGATGTGAGCCACTTCTCCTGAGACTGACAAGTGCATGTCAAGGTCAGAGATTCTGTTCCTGTTGTAGATGTGAGCAAAAGAGGATGTTCTGAGGAAATTCAGAGGTCACAGCCTCTACTCTGGATACTGTCTTGTACAAAAGAGCCTCATCCTGGGGAATCTCAACTATGAAAAACTTCATACATGACAGCATGCCATCCTAGCATCCCATGGCTTCATTGTACTTTGCCAAAGCAGCAGCTACCTCCATACTATGCCTTAAGTTTGCTTTTGTTGTAGACATTTGTACAGCTGTCATCTGGAGCTGAATGCATCCCTACACTGAGCATTGCTAGTGTGCAGGGAAGGTCATCAGTGTGGAAGGTAGGGTTTCCAACAGCATTCGGCTGAAACCCGAGTCCCACCTTCCACTGAATGGATAGTGCTTGCCAGTCTCTTCCAGTGGGAGGGCACGTGAGAGGTTACTCCTGCAGAGCTGCACATACGCACTTCCCTCCTACCCTTCGTTGTTGTCCTGGTAACTCAATCTTAGGAACTGGAAGGAAGACGCAGCAAGACAAAACCAGCACCTTCTCCTGTTTTTCAAGTACAGTGAAAGATTTGGATGTACTGGAAAGGATGCAGAAGGACACTGTGACCTTCCTGCTTTGAGGTGGCTCTGTTAAGGTGCAGCAGCTCTACAGGCTGGTGGTGTGAGCTGGAAGAGTCCATCTCCATTGCAGGGTATAAATAACCAAACTCTTCCTTAGCTTCAGCCCAGGACTGAAGGCTGCAAAGATTTGCTGCTTCAAATACGTTAGTCCTAAGACAGAAGGCAAGCAGGAGAATCACAGAATGGTAGCGGTTGGAAGGGGACCTCTGGAAATCATCTAGTCCAATGCTGCTGCTAAAGCAGAATCACCTAGAGCAGGTTGCACAGAATTGCATTGTCCTGGTTTCAGCTGAGAGTTAATTTTCTTCAAGAATGTCAGTATGGGGCTGTGTTTTGGATTTGTGCTGGAAGCAGCCGTGATAGTGGAGATGTTTTTGCTTTTGTTGGGCGATGTTTACATCGCAGATTTTGAATCTCTCCAGAGAAGGAGACTCCACACCCTCTCTGGGCAGCCTGTCCCAGTGCTCTGTCACCCTCAGAGTGAAGAAGTTTTTCCTCACATCAAGATGGAACTTCCTGTGTTCTAGCTTGTGTCCATTGCCCCTTGTCCTGTCACTGGGCACCACTGAGAAGAGTCTGGCCCCTTCTTCTTGACACCCACCCTTCAGGTATTTGTAAGTGTTGATGAGATCCCCTCTCAGTCTTCTCTTCTCCAGGCTAAACAGACCCAGCTCTCTCAGCCTTTCCTCATATGAGAGATGTTCAAGTCCTCTAATCATCCTGGTAGCGCTCCGCTGGACCCTCTGCAGCAGTTCCCTGTCTGTCTTGAACTGGGCAGCCCAGAACTGGACACAGAACTCCAGATGTGCCCTCACCAGGGCAGAGTAGAGGGGGAGGATAACCTCCCTCGACCCACTGGCCACGCTTTTCTTAATGCACCCCAGGTACCATTGGCCTTCTTGGCCAGGAGGGCACACTGCTGGCTCATGGAGAGTTTGTTGTCCATCAGGACTCCNCAACTCTCTAGTATGCCAAGATCTCATTGAATGGCAGCACAGTTTTCCTGCTGTGTCGGCAACTCTCAGTCTGTGTCATCAGCAAACTTGCTCAGGGTACACTCTGTCCCCACATCCAGGTCATTGATGAACACATTGAATAAGACCAGAACCAGGTACTGACTCCTGGGGCACATCACTAGATACTGGCCTCCAACTAGACTCTGCATCACTTACTACAACCCTCTGGGCTCTGCCATTCAGCCAGTTCTCAACCCACCTCACCCCCTGCTCATCTAACCCAGACTTCCTACGCTTGTCTGAGGGTGTTATGGGACACAGTGCCAAAAGCCTTGCTGAAGTCAAGGTAGACAACATCCACTGCTCTCCCCTCACCCACCCAAAACCAACACTTTCTTCTAACTAGACAAGGTGAAACAATGAGACTGTGTCTAAAATTTCCCGACTGGTTTTCAGTGCTGGAATTTGATCAAAGTCGTAAGAATGTCTGTTAGCCCAGCTCTGCTGAGACAGAGGACGTGGGCACCTCTTTGGAGCTTAATTGTCCTTAGGGGCTTCTTTAGTGGTTTGGACTGAGGACAGTGCAGATAACATGGTTGTGCTTCATTTACACCGTGACTTCAACCTCCGAGTTGTGTGCATGGCCCAAGATCTGGTCCAGTGAGCGAGCACTGGTGAGGCAGTGCCAGCTGGATGCAAGCAGGCTGAGATGGAAAGTGGAAGGCAGGAGGCTCAGGCCTGGTGGCCACGTGGAGTCTAGTTCAGAAGATACAAGGAAAAGATCATGAGGAAAGAGAAAAATGAAGGAGAAAGCTCCTGGCCTAGCTTGTTCTTGGGAACTGTTAGTCTTTGCTTTTGCTGCTGACATATGTGCGTATAATGACAGCAGCTCAATAGCTGAGCATCTTTTACTGCTGAAGAAGCATAAGACCTTCATTCAGCAGCAGCATTTTATTGCTAATACGACCACAGAACTTCTGGCAAGAGGCTGAATTTTGTGAACTAAGAACAGTAGATGCAAGATAAATCAGTATATGGATTAAACCTGACTGACCAGAACGATCCCAGAGCACGCAGCGCTGCCCTCGTGGGCAGAACTGAAGCTGGAGGTATTTGCAACCTTCACCCATCTGTTTGTTCTTGGACAGAGGGCTTGGGAAGGCAGATGAAAAATCATCACCCCCTCAGCCCTCCATCCGTACGCCCCCAAAGCCTGCTGTGCTTTGGCTTCCTCCGGCTTTCCTAGCTGGGTGATGTCAAAAGTGGAGCTCCAGCACAGACCGGTGCAAGCGCTGGGACAGGTATGCCTGAATTCCGAGCGACCCGCTGTCCCGGACACCTCCAGCTTGCAGGTGTGGGGTCCCCTCCGACACCTCTGTGTCTCCCCGCACGGGGCTGGGACCTCCAGCCGGGCTTCGCCCCGATGCCCGTGCCGCGCTGCGCTCCCTGCGCACGCCGCAGCCTGCCGTCGTGCCGAAGTGACCGGGGGTTCTCGCGCTCGCCGCAGGAGTGTTCCCCGAGCAGGTGGGCACACGCAGCGGAGACGAGGACGTGCTGTCTCTGCGAACGCCCTGCCTCGGCTGAGCCCAGCCGCAGGCCCTCCGGCAGCGTTTCTCTTCTCAGCGATGCAAAAATGCTGTAACTACCATTCCAGCAGCCTGGGTGTTCCTTCTCCTACCCTTTCCCTGCCTTTTCCCTTTCCTTTTCCCTTCTTTCTTCTCCTTTTCCCCCATTTCCCCTCTTCCCTGATTCCCTTTCCCCCCCTT
>VWZZ01008121.1:203701-260425 GCA_013399095.1 Psophia crepitans
CTGGGGTGTGTTTTTTTTTTTTTTTTTTTTTTTTTTTGGTAATTCCTAGTTAATAATGATTTCCAGAGGCTTGGCAAATTGTGCTGCCAGCACCGATGCCTGATGCTGGGTGGTGGGATCGACATTTCATGCTTCTGCCAACTCTGGGATTGGATGTGGCATTTCATTGTTGCTGGATGCACTTTGCAGAGCTCGATTATCGCTGTACACTGAGGGACTTCTGCTCGGTTTTGACAGTACTAAGGGACCTTAAATTAGGTCATCGTAAAGGAGCCTCGATGTAAATGAGCGTGCACCTCCCAAAATGCAAATGTCAGGTTTTAAAGAGCGTGTTTTAAAGCCGAAGAGAAAAACAGATCCATCTGCATAATATCTTTACTGAACGCCAGAACAAACATTGTTGGCAGATGCTCAGTCAATTGTATTGATGTTTCTCTCTCTCCTGTCCCTGGGTCCGTGGAGAAGGCTCCTGGATTTGGGAATCAAGCTGATACCTTGTCCTGCGTCCCTGGGTGCAGGAGCAGGCTGCTGATCAGCTCCTCCTGTTTCCATCCCAGATACATAGCCGTTTCCTCATGGGCTGCTTTATGCTGATATCCAGCCACGCAGATTGTGAAAGGAGAAGTTCAGCACCACCACGATGATGGTGTGGTGGTGCTCTGGGGAGGGGTGAGAGGACCAGGGCCTCTGCTGAGGGGCTGAGGAGCAGGGCTGTGATATGCTGGAAGGAGTTTGCAGGGTGGGAAGCATTTATGGCCCCGTCACGCAAGTGGGTTTGCACAGAGCATCCTGCACGCCCACCAAAGTCCGGCACCAGGAGCAGAGTTTGGTTTCCCTGTCGCAGGTTACATTTTAGGCGGTTAAAAGGAGAAAAATTCAAAACCCAAACCCACAATTTTCCTTTCATGGGAAGGTTTTCCTGTTGACTTACAGCGTTTTGCCTAGATTTGGTTTGCGGTGGTTTTCTCAGTCGTTTCATTTCGCTTTCAACTGAGTTTTTGCTTTTGGCTTCTCTTCTGCGAGTACAAAAGGCGCTGGGGTGTTCAATGAAGCAACCTCATTGCTGGGACTGGACCCTCTCCTCCCTGTTTCCTGTTTTCTGTTCTGTTCTGATGCAGGGCTTTATTAAATCATATATATATATATATATATATAACACTATATTTATACATTATAGAAACTTTTGTATATTGTATTATAATATATCTTGCATAAACATCAACAAAAAAAAATAGAATGTATAATAATAATGTATATGTGTACACACATAATATATATAATGTGCATAATGCTGCTCTGAAGAAATTCAGGTTCTTAGAGTGCGTCCGTGCAGCCAGCACTGAGCTCTGCCGCCAGCTCGCTCCCTCGACGTCAGGGGTGGTAGGTCAGGATCGGCACATCTCCTTACAGCCTCTTCCTGCTCCATTAAACGACGGCACCCGGTGACCCCTGTAGAAAGCTCCTGCAGTTCGATCTGATGGGGGATGTGAATGCTGCTGGGAGCAGCCTTTGCAAACGCTGTCGTTATGATCGGTGTTAGCGTCGTTATTCTGAAAGCAAGAAGAGTGAGAAGCTTCCCTGCCTCTGTGCTTGCCCGTTGCTGGGCCGGAGGGGTGTGATGGGGTGTGTGCCGATGGGGTGGCGGGGCTGCAGTGCCCTTGTCACAGCAGTGCCCTTATTTACAGCCCCGACTCAGTTCTGGCAGCCACCCGTGTCCCGGCTCAGCCCGTGCAGTCGCCGGGTGAGGCTCGGGATGGGGCTTTGCTGCGGAATAGTTTCTGTCACACGTTACCGACAGGGCTGTAGGGAAGCTGGGATCCTCTTGGTTTCGTGGCAAACATCTGTTTGAACATATGCTTTCTCTGTTTAAATGTTAAAAAGCGCAATGCCTGCAATGTAATTAGCTGCTCAGGCAGAGAGCACCCTTGGGAAAAGTACAGGGTAAAATAAATACGTGCCTGAAACGTTTGCTTTTTGGTGGCTTGGCCAAGTTCCTGAGAAGCAAGAGGCTGTGTCCTACAAACCGCCGCTGCAGATGGCCCGGTTTGTCCGTCTTGCCAGAGTCTGAGGTCTGAACGGAGCATCAGGACAAGCCTGGTACCAGCTGCGGCAGCTCCTGCTGCGGCCAGGGCCCCGGTGTACCTGCGCACCCCGACACCCACAGTGCTGCTGCATCCCAACACCCTTGTTGGAGGCAGAGGGAAGTAGGTGACAGCTAAGGAAACGCTGTGGGAATGTGTTCCTGCGCATCCATTCGAGGTCCAAATCCTTATGTCTTCGTGGATCTCGTTATGCAAATACCTCAAGGCATCGTTTGTAGCGGATGAACTCAGAGTTCAGCAGCTGTCCGTCAAATAACAGCAGTACCGAGGTTTTATCTGAAAGAGAGGGCAGAGGAGGAAAACCAGCTGTGCCGGATCAGACGAGGCTCATCTGCCAAAAATAGCGTAGGAATGTGAGCAGAAAACCCAGCTATTTTAACCATAGTTTAAGCAACATATGGTAGCCGCGTTCCATGCTGGACCAGGCATAAAATAGGACGCTGTCATGATGCAATATAAATGATACGCTTCCCTGCCAAACTGTCAAAGTCAGTTTTACATTTGTTTCTAGGTTGCTGCAGATATTTATAAAAGCTTTGGAAGACTGGGAGGGGCAGGGAGAAGCATAAACCCGAGTCATTTCCGTGGGACTGTTGCTGATGGCTTGAAGAAGTGGAGAAGTCTGGACTCGCGGTTTAAGCCCTCCCTTTTTAGAAGGAATCAGGGGAAGAACATCTCGCGCTGGCAGCCGGCCACCCCTCCTGGCCTGTGAGTCGCCGGGAGCAGCCGAAAACACTTCTGCTCAAATATCGGGATGCTTCAGAGGGGAAAAAAACAACCAACCCCAAATCATCCTGTGTTTGCAGAGCGGGTGTTTTGTGCGGAGGGGTTTTGCTGTTGCTGCAGCCCAGGGAGCTGTGAATTCACCGTGCGGTCGTCAGGCGGTTGTGTAACGAGCAGGGCAAGAGAGAAAACTGACTCAGTGACAGCACACGAGGTTTAACGGGGCTGTTGTGCATCGCTGGAGCAGGAACCGGTGCGTGTGTAGGGTATGGCTGCGGGTTTTTAAGGCAGCGGCGCCTGGAAGTCGTAGTCACAGACCTGGTCCCCATTGTGCAAGGCAAAAGACAAAGCAAGCCCATTCTCCAAGAGCTCGGGTTGTGTTGCTCCAGGTCCAGTCTAAGGATGAGGTGTTTTCCTATTGAAACGAAAATCCTCTGGGGAGAATAAAAGCCCAGCTGAGTTCCTGTAACTCCTACCAAACTTCCCCTTCGGAATGATTTTTCCATGTTGACATTCAGACTGGAGGAGAATGGGGACACAGGAGTCTTGGAGTCTCTGTTTTCTGATTGCTGCACACGCTTGGTGGCTTCGCCAGCCTCTCCTCTCGCAGCATTATCCAGGGGACTTGCCACTTTGCTGGGCGTACACCTGCAGACTGCTCTTCTCTGTACTCCTTTTGAGGTCCATGGGCATGCTGGGTCTGCACCCCAGGTGGAAAACAACTCTGGAATAACAGAAATGTTCTTAAATCTAAATAGAAGCTGCAAGGAAAATCTCGCAGTACTTCACGGTTTACTGAAACGATCGTATCTGCTGTTGCTTCCTCTGAGCACCACGGCACGTAGAAAGGAGGTGGGCTGAGTGTTGTTCCATGGTGTGGTGTGAGGTACAGTAGCAGAGAAGTACTGGGAATTGCTGGGTGGTTTGAAACCCATGGTTTTACCACTCCGCAGCATCCAAGCAGGATCCTGGGGCTGAGCGCTGCCAGGTCCCACAGGAGCCGGGTCTGCTCTTGGTGATGAGGCCACTGATCAATCTCAGCACAGGACAGTTGTGACCAGGAAACTTTTTACCTTCTGACAAGTTTTTTGGTATCGATATGGAAACAAATCACTAATTGTGAAAACCAGATATGTGTCTGAGCAGCAGCAGCATCATTATCATCATTTCCAGCATCAGGCAGGCGGTGGCAGGAGCAAGCCCGGAGACTAGTTTGCAGAACGATAAGCTTTGAGCATGTGAAGGAGGCAACTCCAAGAGCTGCTGGGATGGTCTGAGCCTTTCTGTGGGCTGCCAGACCCCTGGGGCTGACACTCCTGTCCTTCCTCAGCACGGTCTGAATCCAATCCCTCTCTCACATGGTAATGGCAGCGGTCCATGAACAGTAATCAAAATGTGCCTTTCAGCTGTATAATGAACCCAGAAGGACTTATCTAAATAGAGAAGCGATTGTGTTGACCAGCTGTTCGGCATTCTTCCCCACTCGGTGGGGAAGCCCACGCTGCAGCTGTGGAGGTGACCTAAGAGCGCTCACTTGCGAGCTAAACTTTGAAACACCTTCAGCAGCGCTTGCTCAGATCCCAGAAACGTTCCCGGCTGGGCAGCGCCGGGCTGAGTATTACTCTCTTTTTTACAGTTTTAAGGGGGATTTCAAAACCGTACTGCGGTCGGATGCGTGGCTGCAGAGCTGGCATAGCCTCGGAGCGCCTTGGGATGCAATTCAACTTCTGCCATCAGGGAAGGGTTAACCCAGCCCAGCAAAACCATCCTCACTGCTGACTAGGGGTACGCACGCTGGGGATGCCGTGCGCGTGCTATCCTGCTCCGATAGATGCCCTGTTCTTGTTTCCATGATGGGCTTTACTCTTTGCTGTGCTGTGATGCAGAGGGGTGGCGGACAGTTGGGTGAAACTCAGATGATGTTTTTGCCTCACCAGATCAGCCGTCAAAAGGGTCATGTTCACATCTGTCGTCCCTTAGCTCTGCGGCTGGAGGTCCCCACGCCGAGTCCAACGGCACAGCTTCACAGTCAGCGAGGGTGCTAAGGAGGCAGTCCAAGCCTGTGGTATCCTTTATTTAACATCCCATCAGGGGTTTGGTGGCTGTGGGGGTAGAGGGGTGTGTGTGGTACCTCTGGGTCGAGCATGTCAGAGAGGCTTGTTCTGCCCCCATCTCCATCACAGCTTTCCTGCCCCAGCTGGAGGGACTCTCATGGATTCTCCAAACCTTCTCAGTGAAGTGGGAAGAGCAACTCTTATCTGCCTTCCATTGCACTGTGAAATTAAATTAATGCTTGGGAGGGACCTTGTGGTCCTCTGGTGGGAGTGCTTACACAAACAAGACATTATTGCTGTTCTAAAGAGCAATACTGAAAAAACATCTGTCACAACAAAGAAGAACAATAGCTTGTCCTACTGGCTTCTGCTTTTTTGGACTATTTACTGATGTTTTTCCATGTTTCTTCCCTTAGGAGATGACCGAGAATGGCAGTCATCAGCTGGTGGTAAAGGCCAGGTTCAATTTTAAGCAGACCAATGAGGATGAACTCTCCGTTAACAAAGGAGACATTATTTATGTCACCCGGGTTGAAGAAGGGGGCTGGTGGGAAGGGACCTTGAATGGAAAAACAGGCTGGTTCCCAAGCAACTACGTCAGAGAAATCAAATCCACCGGTAAGCAAATTGCTTTCAAGGGCTGATTGAATGACAGCGGGATAATGCGGTGTAGGTCCTTGTGCCTTTGGGAAATTGCTGCTATTTATTAAGGACTGGTTTTGTGCTTAAAGCAGCAGGGCTAATGGAAGGCTGCACGAGGCCGGAAGGGTAAAGCCTAGTCTTTCGCCTGAGTTGTTTGAGAGCTGCTTCACCCTCTTCCCCAGCCCATCGTGCCTTTCCGTTGCTCCCCCAAGCCCCAGCAGCGCGGGAGCGGGGATGTTGCTGGAGGATGAGGCCGGAGATGGCTTCGTGGGTCCCCTTTGTCCTGGGGAGCTGTCAGGTCGTTCCAGCGTCTGAGCACAGAATTAGCTTTTTGTTAGAGACCTCGGACAGGCAATGTATTTGCGTTTCATCCTGTCCTTTCTGGCAGTGAGGGAATGGACGCTCACTGCCTCGGGGAGGAAGCCAACAAAAACTATACGGCCACAGGGAACGGTCCCCTGGTTTTGTCCGTAGCGATGGCTGACTTCACGTAGTGTATTTTCCCCAAGATGTGTCTTCTACTGCAAAGCTACAGGCGATACTGGGAAAAGAAGAGGGAGGGAGTGACCCATCTGATGACACCTCCCTTTATTGAGCTTTGTCTTTAACGTTTTCTGCCCTGTGACATTAACCAGATGGGGGGTGATGACATGAAGCACACCCCTGGCTCGCTGCCCTGTGGCGTTACACGTCCATTCAAGCAGCTCACCCCATTGTGCCTCCGAGGGCATTGTGTGACAGTAAACTTGTTGGTTTTCAGTTTTGGGGTTGTTTTTTTTTCTTTCACAAAATTCAACTTTAATTCCTCAATGTACCTTGAGGGCTTATTCCAGACAGAGACCTGTTTCGTGCTTGGTGCTGGTTTTATGGCTCAGGATCAGCCCTGACCTTAAACGCTGTGAGACATCAAGGGTGGGCTGCAAAGTGTGCAACCCCTGTTAGACATCCTTGCTCCCACGCTTGCAAGCAAAAAAGCTCAGGAGGGAAGAATAAAGAAGCAGAGGAGGGAAGAATAAAATTAATGAGTTCGGAATTAGGCCAGTTTTGATTTAATTCTAAGTGAAAAAGTCATTGTTAGGATATCTCATCTCCTACTGTTTCCCTCTGGGAAATGGTGTCTGAGCTGGCGCAGGACATTGCAGCAGAGATTGAAGGCTTGTCTGGCACAACCCAGCAATCACTAAGTGAGTGAGTGAGTGGAGGAGAGAAATGTTTTTTTAAAAAAGGAGAGCAAACTTCAGTCCCGTGGGGAAAATCAGATGGGAGCTGCATGAAATAACGGCACCTCGTTGAAGCGAAGGGCGAATCTCCCCTTGATCCTGATGTGGGATGTTTTTTATCTGCAGTTCTTCCCTCCAGATCCTCTCCCCAGCACCCATTTTGCATGGGAGGAGGGCTTGTTCCCCCAGTCTCTGCTTGCCCAGGACACGTGGCCATTGCAAATGATGGAGGTGGGGACCATCAGCTAGCCCTCTCCTGCCCCAGGACCGCTGCCCGGGGGCTGTAGCCTGGGGGAACCCTCGCTGCAAGCCTGCGGGAGCCACTTTCCTCGCCTCCAAAGTGCGAGACTTGTCACTCTGAATTGAGTTACTTGTTTTTCAGCGGTGTCTGTACTGCCCCTGTGTCCTCAGCGTGCCCTTTGGGTGGGAATAACTAGCTGCGTGGAGCAAAGCTCCTCCGAGGCTTTAAATGAGGCACAGAGCTCCTGGCTGGAAGTGACAGGGAACTCCACAAGGGCAATAATTAGACAATACATCAAGCTGCGGTTTGCAGGGGCTAAATTTATCAATTTCAAGCTTCTCCCCTGCTGTCGGTGTGAAAGTAATTGCCTTCTGTGGGCGACTGCAGAGAGGAAGGAGAGGCTGGCTGCTCCGCACGGCGCAGAGGTTTGGGTACGGGGCCGGCGGTGCCGCCCTGCGCCGCTGACCTGTCCCAGTCCGCAGGGATGACGGTGCCGCTGTGGTGCCAGGAGAGCTGGCAAAGCCCTGCTGCTGGCAGGGAATGGGCTTCTCTGGGGAAGGAAAAATGGAGCAGGGACTTGTGTGTGAGTGTGTGTGCACGTGCGTACCACGCTGGAGGCATCCACGGGGATTTAGCACATGCAGAAGGTGAGAGTTGACTTCCAGGTTTGTGTGAGCTTTTTATTTAAATCTACCTTCGCTCAGTGAGGGATTTTTGCATCATAAATGACTGCGGGGATCAGGGTTCAGCGTATCGATCGGCGTCGGCTTCAAGTGCCTTGTGAATCACCTGGAATAAAACACTGAGTTTCTGAGAGACACCTAGTTTTAAAACTCAGATTTTGTGGGCCGGGTGAAGCCACACTGCAGCTCCAAACAGTGCCAGACACTGGGCTGCTGCCAGGGATTTCAGAGCAAACCTGGAAGTTACTTGGCAGAGGCTGCGCGGAGCGTCTGGTGCGACTCGCTCGGCTGCCGTCGGTGTCGTGCACGCCGTCGGTGTCCTGCCTTCTCCGAAGCAGGCAGACCAACCCTGCAGCTGAAGCTTTGTGTTTGCAGGAGTGAAGTTGTGTTTGCTGGCCGTAACGTGGCAGGGACTTTTCCTGCTGGAATAATGAGAGCTGTGCGCTGTAATTTATCGATGTATTTTTTTTTGTACAGATAAACCACTGTCTCCCAAAGCACTAAAAGGACTTGAAAGCACTCAGCTGACAAAGAATTATTACCCGGTGGTAAGTTTTAAAGCGCTGATCATACATTTTAATAAGTAGCATATTATTAATCTTCCGAACTGACTCCTTCCCTTAGAAATCATTGAAGCAATCTGTAACAGTTGGGGATGTGACCCTGTATTTAAATGCAGCTGTCGCCATTTCCTTGATTCAGGGCTGTGGAGACAATAAACCACAAATGGAAGCTGCTGCAAGATGTCAGGAGGAGAGACTCAAAGCAGGCAACTGAGATAACGTAGCAGAGGCGGCAGCTTTGAGATCAGTGTTGGGGAATAAGGCACCATGTCTCTGGTCCAGTCCTTGACACTGACTGCTGGCTCTCTCCCGCTGGTAGAGATGGGGACATAATGTCGTGGTGTGAAGCAAGCCAAATCAGGGCTTTCATCCACGATCCCCTGCTTGGGTTTGGCTGGAGACGTTAAACCCCGAGGTGCCTGCCCTGTGCCTCTGCCAGCAGCTGAAGGGGCAGCCGCCACAGCTCACAGCCGGGCTTGTTACCTGGGCTTGGCTTTGGGGCAGGTCAGCCTGCCAGGCTCTGAACTGCGGCTGCAGAAGGGGCAGAGAAGCATCACCTCCTCCACCGTCTTGCTGCTGGAGCGATGATGTCTGGCAGAGGGGGGCAGGTACCTTCCCTCCGTGTCCAGCCTAGCAGGAGCCCTGCGGTGTAAGAGAGTTGAAATGCCTGCATGTGAATGTCCCTGGCTCTTGGTGCCGGCGGTGAAACGTGCTCATCAGCATGTCTAAATATACTTCAAGCAAAGCAAAGCAGAAACAATATGTCCAGAGAGCTGGGAACCACCTCTACTGTCTCCAAAGCTCTTCTACACTGAGAAACCTGAGCACTAACTGGGAGCGTGCAGGCAGTGGGTTTGCCTACCCTGCTGCCGGCGAAGAATTGGCTGCTGAGATGGATTAGCAGGACCAAACCCAACTCAGCACATCCTTCAAGTGGCCAGTGAGCTGTTCCCTGGCTTGCGCCGCCGCAGGAGCCGCCCTTGGTCCGGCCACTGTTGCATTTAAATTGTTGCCTGCCTTCGTGCAGACGGGGCTCCCAGGATGCGTGCACACATCGTTGGTTTGCACGCCCTGGCAGCCAGTTAGGCATGCAGGGTCAGGCATGAGCCCCTCGGGGCTCAAACACTCAACTCAGGTCTGAACTGACATTGTCTTCATGCTTTGCCAGAGAAGAAGGAGCAGCCCTTAACACCTGCTTTTCAGGCCTCCCCCAGGCTGCAAAGTAAAATCCCAAAACTGGATCCTCAGGGCTTCCATGGCCATTCTGGGTTCTGCGTTAACAAATGTAATTCATGGACTTAAAGTACACTTCCATGTTTTTCCACACTTGGAAGCTGATGTCATGTTCCTTTGACTAGTCACTGGTACTAAGACCTACTCAGTGCTCTGTCTCTCACCCTAGGTGTTGCAAAATATTCTGGAAACAGAACGAGATTATGCGAAGGAACTACAGTCACTTCTGGGAACTTACTTAAGACCCCTCCAGTCTTATGATAAGTAAGATATAAGGGCATCTGAGGTGGAGAGAACCCTGTAAAATCGCCCATAGTTCATTACATTCCTGCTTTTGAATGTTTAGGGACTGTTACTGCTCTTCTTGTAAAGCCTCACAGATTCTTTGTGAACCAGAAAACCCCCGCCATGGTGTACAGGTTCCTGTTCTTTCCTGTTCCTCGGTGATGGTGCAGGCATTGAGCTGCGTTAGAGATGGGCATTTCCATCGGGTAGAGCACTGGCTGTTACAACCCACCTGCAAGCTCGTGTGTGGCTGTCCCGGCACGCATGTTTCCCGACAGTACGCCTTGCATGGCTTCTTCCCCCGTAATTTGCCTTGCTGTGACTTCTCAGCCCCACGTGTCACCTCTTCGTCATCACTTAGCGCGCGATGGCACGTGTTCTCCGCGGCTGGGTTGCCTCTTGCTAAATCCAAACTGCTGCTGAGCAAGACGTGACTCCCCTGACTCCCCCTCCGCGCAGCCATCAGCATTAAGTACCCCCGTGCTCGGGAAGAGCGTGCTGCCATCCTTCGTGGCCTGAGCAATGCTGGGGTGACTGGGGGACTTTGTCAGGACGGAAAAAAGCCGGTGTGTTTTCCACCCGCTCTGGCCAGTGTGGTGCAGAGACACCGTCCTGTCCTTACCCCAGGCAGCGTGCCGGTGCCTCTCGGCAGATCCCTATTGATAGTTTCGTCCTGCATAAAAGACCCAGCGCAGTTAAATTCACCTTCTGCTTATCGCTTCAGCTTTACCGTCGTCTTTTCCAAGCGGTGCCGGCTCGGCGACCCCGTCTATGCAGCTGCGTTTGGGGCAGGGTCCCTCCGGCTGCACATGCCGCAGGAGGACCAGGCAGCCCCAGGGCACCACAGGCAGATGTTTGGACGTTGCCCAGTCTGGAGAGATGGGAGAGTGCCGTCTGAAGGCCTTTGTATTTAAATCTCTCCTTCCTTCCGTGTATCTTCACGTGGGGTGAAAATTTCTCATGCTTTCAGCCTTGGCATTAAGCAAATAGTTTAAATGAGGGTGGTATGAGAGTGACTCTGAGGAAGGCTCTGAGGATGACAGAACCAGACACTTTAGTTTTGGCTAGGAAAAATCCAACCTGACTCAAGGAACAAAGCAACCCCTACCTGAGGGGCTGCTCTGTAGGACCCTCCTCCCCTAGGGAAACCCACAGCATGAATCCCTGAACACAAAGCTATCCCTGTGTACACACCTCCCTCCCCATCCCTGGCTGAAATCCCATCTGTCTGTGTCTATTAGACAGCTAAACATCTGGGAAGATCAGTGTGATTAAGTGATTAAAATCCAATTAAGATAATCCTTGACAGCAGACATCTCCGGGAGGCTGTGGTCTGTAGCTCACAGATCATGTATTTCGTATTTTCCCATGTCCAATGGTGTACCTGGGGAAAGAGAAATTCTGGGGCCTTTTTGAAAGGACCATTTGCAGATACCTTGGGGGTGCTCCTGAGAGCAACATCTCTTCGATGTTAACTGGTGATTTGACTCTTCTAGGCTCAGCGCTGTGGACATCGCGTCATTGCTGGGCAATGTGGAAGAAATCTCTGCATTTCAGCAAACGCTGAACCAAGCCTTGGAAGAAGTTGCAAAGTAAGCTCGTGCCGTAGCACCGGGGGTGTTAAGCTACTGAACTGCAGCTAAAAATAATAGAAAGACACATTTATTGATGTTCCTCCTGGCTGCTGTTTTAGATTTGTTAAATATAGAAGAAAATGACTCAAGAAAGGCAGCAGGTAGTGTTTTGGCAGGAGGGAAGGTAGAAGAAAATCTGACATTTCTACTGTTAAGGCACCTGCTGAATGGGTGATAACAGGGTGTGATACTCACTGTCTGCACCGCAGAACCCCTGTCCCATCTGAGGACTTCCTCCTTTCCCCTTCCCAAGTGGCAGACCTGGGTATTTTGCTCCGTGCTTCAGTTATGTGGTG
The DNA here is from genome assembly GCA_013399095.1 of Psophia crepitans. Classification (NCBI taxonomy): domain Eukaryota; kingdom Metazoa; phylum Chordata; class Aves; order Gruiformes; family Psophiidae; genus Psophia; species Psophia crepitans. The sequence goes on from VWZZ01008121.1 coordinate 215,378, forward strand.
ACCTGGGAATGTCCCCATGCAGCGCATGGTTCCTGAGTAGATACCTGAGAGTGCCGTAGCTGCAGGGTGCAGGTCGAGAGGCTTAACGTGGCTGGTGTGTTGGCGTCCGTAGGCTCCCCGAGAACCAGCAGCGCGTGGGAGGCTGTTTCATGAACCTGATGCCCCAGTTCCGCTCCCTGTACCTGACGTACTGTGCTAACCACCCGTCCGCAGTCAACGTCCTCACACAGCACAGGTGAGTAATGGAGGAGGAGATTCAGAAATTCCGCCTTGGAAAAGTTACTTTTATTATTAATACTTGGCCTGGCGTGGCTTTGGACCTGTATGGACAAGGGAACAATGTGGGATCCTGCTGCTGGGGCTTTGGGGTCTTCAGCATAGCTTCTCAGCTGCCGCATGGAGACATCTCGTGCTGCTTGTCCTCAGAGCTGGTCTCACAGGTCCTGCCTCTCTCTCGCAGGACTCTCCCACCTTGGGTAAAACAGGGGCAACCTCAGCCTTTGCGGCAGCATCTCCTGTGACTATTACTTGCTAAAGGACCCAGATGCTGATTTGGACTCACTGCTGAAGTGCTTACGCACCGGCAGATGGGCCTGCGTTCCCCTGCGGCGCTACGGTCTGGGGCACGTCCTTGCTAAAGGAGGGTGGTCACCAAGTCGCTCAGAATCACCCGGGTTAATAATTGAAGTGCTGTTCAACCAAATGGTTGATTCGCAGGGTCGTTGGTAGATCGTGGCAATAACATCTTCCTTCAGCGTGTCCCGCGTGAGCAGGCGCTGGAATTTGTGTCACGCTAAAGAGCACGCCAAGCCAAAAGGGTACCGCTGCGCCATCCCCGACGCAGTTTAGGTGTCCCCCCTGCAGTGATGGGAAAGCCAGGACCCCGGCCGTACCCTTTGTCTTCCCTTTCTGTAACGGCAGCTCGCAATATATTTACTTACCTGCTGAAATCCAGCTTTAATTCAGCCTGACAAAAAGCCTGGCTCCTGCAAGTGACTCATTCATGCGGTTCCTCAGTCTGACCCCTTTTCTTAAATACATCAAAGGATCGGCTTTGGCAGACACGCTGACACGCACAAGCCCTGTTTTCCCAGGGCGGTGTCCGCGCCCGCACCTGCGTCACGGCTCCCAGCAGGGTCCCAGCGCCTTGCTGCAGCATCCTCCCGCACAGTGGGAGCATCTGCAGCCCACGCTGTCCGCCAGGCGCCTGGCCCCGTGCTGGGGGACCGGCTGCCGGCACCGATGTGCCCCAGAGGCCGCGTACACCGACGCCTGCCACCGTGCAGCGTCCTCCCCCGCATCCCTGGGGAGCGGGGTCTCGCTCAGCTGCAATGTCGCATCTCCCCGCCTGCCCTGCTGGGTGTGCAGCGGGAGGTGCTGGGGGGGGGGCAGGCTGGGCTGCTCTTGAAACAGCACAGCTCAGAGCAGAGCCCCGGCCATCAGAGGAGTGTGGGAGGCAGCAGAGCGCAGCCCTCAGCGGTGGCGAGCCCTCCTCCTTGTTGTTGTTGTCTCTATTTATAGTGATGAGCTGGAGAAGTTCATGGAGAGCCAGGGCGCGGCCAACCCAGGCATTCTCATCTTAACCACGAGCCTCAGCAAACCCTTCCTGAGGCTGGATAAATACGTGACGCTGCTGCAGGAGCTGGAGCGGCACATGGAGGTAGGCGGGATGCGGGACTGCGGGGCAGGCTGTGCCCCTTGGTGCTGCAAGAGCTGCGTCCCGAGCTGCGAGAGCTGCCGCTGCCCATCGGTGTTTGAGCACCGCATCGCTAAAAGTCCTTACCACCCCTCCAAGGAGGTGTCCCACCTCCGTGGGACGTTATCTACCTTTCGGATTAGAAGTGGGAAAGCGGTGGAGACTGGGGGATGTTGTGGGAAGGCACTGCCTGCTCTTCGCCCCAGTCCTTCCTCAAAGATGGGCCGTTTCCAGCACGAGTTAAACTGGAGTTCAGAGTCAGGCTGCAGCCGGTATTTATTTGCACAGCGGGTAATAAATCAGTGTTTTTATTATCATTTTATGAGATTCCTATCCCTCACTGCCTGCTCCTGCAGCTCACAGGCACCTCCCCACCCCTCGCCCCAGGCTCGTGCTCCTGGGTGGAGGCAGAGCCGCACAGGCAGACGTGGATCTGGCAGCGGGCGCAGACACGGGGGCGGAGGAGCGAGTGCCTGGGAGCAGGGAGAGCAGCCAGGGGGGACAGAGACGTCCTGGGCGGGTGACAGATCTGCTTGAGGACATTTCTCCCCCTGGGGACTGTAAAGATTTCTGCTGCTGGAGTTCTGCTGCTTGCCTGCTGGTGCACTCCAGCTGCGGGCGTGCAAACCTCGGGGATGGTGCAAGGAGGTGAACAAAACAGAAGTAACAGCCTATTTTTAACCGGGTTTGCTTTTCCCCCTCTTCCAGTATTAATTACCAGTTAATTACTCAGCACACTTAGCCATGATCATTCACATCCGCATCCCAGGCAGAGGATTAAAACCTCTGTGCTTGAGCCAGGGTTTTTTTCTGTGCAGGAGAAGAGAGCACTGTGCCTGCGCTGCAGGCACGCCGCAGATCTGACCCATCCTGGGTCAGCCTGGCTTAGCTGAGCTGCAGGCACTGAGCTGAGCTTGGCTGCAGCCACCATGCCCGTACAGAGACAGCGCGCTCCGTGCGGGATGCTGGCTGGGGGTTCAGCTATTTCTAAGCTGAGCGTGGCGGTTTTGTTGCATGAATCAGTAGGGTTGAGGTTTAGGCTGCGATGCCGTGGGAAAAGTGTGGATGTGTGCAGTGTGGATGTGTGCAGTGTGGATGTGTGCAGTGTGGATGTGTAACAGCAGCATTCCCTGCGCTGCCGTGCAGCTGGGGACGGGGCAGGTATGTTCAGGGCAGCCCTTGTCCCGGATTCAGAGGTGAGTGAGCCCAGGCAGCCGCGACAGCCCCAGGGACAGCTCCATCGCAACCTGGACGCTTTCAGGTTTGCTTGGCATGGGGACTGGATGGTGAAGAGCTTACGATGTAGGGCCCTAGATCCAGGAGAAGGTGCTAGAAGAGTACTAGCACGCAGCGGCGGTCAGAGATAAGGGGCAGCATCCTGCTTCCCCCTCGCTGGCGCAAGAGCTGCCTGCCCAGACCTGCCCTCCCGTAAGCCCGGAGGTGATGGCAGTGGTGCCCTTGATGGGGCAATGGCCGGAATACCTTGCATGCCAATGGAAGATTCCTTCCTGAAGGTGCAACCAGAAATCCACCTTGCCTGTTTTGATTGATTTTCTTTGCAAGCCGAGTTTGTTCTAAGTAAAGTTGTATCTGTTCTTGCTCTGGCCGCTTTACACTCATTAAATTGGTGTCGATGAAGCGCATAACTACTTTAAACCGTGTCACACTAGACAGGGTGATGAAGAAGGTACCTGGGTGACTTTGGCCCCCTCCTGCAGCCCATGCTGCCTGCACCCTCGGCCCCGCGTCCCCCAGCACCCTGCTTGCTCCGCAGCCCAGGGTTTGCTGGGGCAGTGGGTGCTGTGCAGGGCGGCTGCTGCTGGTGGCTGAGGGATTTTTCTCTCCCTTCACTAGGAGGCGCATGCAGATCACGAAGAGGTTTTGAAAGCCGTCACGTCCTTCAAGTCACTGGTGGTAGGTGGCAATTCTTAAAATAGAGCGCTCCGTTTCAGGGCTGCATTTCACAAAGAATGAGTCAAGCCTGACATTTGTCTCCTCATTAGGAAAAAAAGGTCTTTTGGAATGGAAAAGATGGGTTATAAAGAATCTTAATTTCAAGTTTCAAGCCTAGAGCTGCCCCTCCTGCTGCGTTTTTCAGCAGTTACGCCCTGGCTCCGTGGTCCCAGCAGCAAAAACAGAGGATCTTGGACTTTCTCCTCGGCTGCTGAAAGCCACGTGTGGGTAGTGGTGGTGACGGGGTCCCTTTCATCTCCTTTTGCCTCCGTACCCCAATCATTTGCCACCTGAAACTAGACCAACCCTTGCTTGTGGAGATGAGCTGTGAAAGGTTAACACGAGTGTCTGACTCAACTGCTGGTGGCAGCAGGAAGGTCCCCTCGCAGCCCATTGAGCGACTCTTGCTTTTGTTGAGGTTTGCTCCACGGGCACCGGGAAGCTTTGCCCTTCTCGCAGGTAGTTTGTGGCACCGGGTACCGCGGGCCATCGGTGGGGAACAGAGCAAGCGGCAGCGAAGGGATGAGTCAGAGACAACAAACCTATTTCTGTGAGCTGTGTTACCTACACCCCTCAAAGTCCTCGTGCACCGAGATGAAAAAGAGGGGGGAAAGCCATCCACGTGCACAAAGGTTTTACCCGGCAAAGCTTTTCTCGGGTATTAAAAAAGCTGCAGTCTCTCTCTCTCTTTGTAGCCACTGAATACCTTTCACTATAACCACTCCAGATGTGGTCCAACTTCCTTCCTCAGCGCAGCAGATGCAAGTTTTGAGTGCTTAGCAGTGCAGATAAAAGATGGGGAGGAGAAAGTTCATAGAAAACAGGAAAGGGCGATCATGTTACCTTTACTTAGAAACTCAGCTCCCTTTCCATTTATTCTAGTAGATAATAGGGGAATAATTCAGTTAAATTACAAGGTGTCATTAATCTTTAGGAATGCTCGTAAGTGATGGTTTACTTGAAATGCGTACTTGGGTGCTGAGCAATTTAATGTATTACGATAAGAGGTTCGGTGCGGATTTGAGGTTAGATGGGCAGAGGTGCCCCTTGCGACGGACGCGTGGTCCCGTGGTGGGACCAGGGAGGCTCCCGAGCAACGGCAGGGCAGGGGGTGCAGAGCCGCTGTGGTCTGCAGTGGCACCTCTGCACGGATCGCAGTGGATGGCTGTGGATTTTATACGGATTTGCATCCTGGGAACGTTGGATTCGGATGCCCAGGGAGCCATGGAAGCACACGACAGTTGCAAAACCAAAGGAAGCCCCCGCAGTCTGGTTCAAAGTTGTGTGTTTTCAAACTAGACTCGGTGCAGCCTTGCTCTTTGAAGGTCTGGATAGTCAAAGAGTTTGCATGAAACCGAGCTGGAGAGGAGGAAAATCTCTGTCAGAAACGGGTTTGGAAAAAAAAACCCAAGCAGCTGGTGAAAACAGCCTGGGTTTGGCTTTGCAGCAATTTTCCCCGTTGGCAGAGGGGTCAGTTAAAGCAAGTTCTGCTGGGATTCGCAGGGCTGTCTGTTCAGTCAGCGATGTCCTCTGCTTGCTGAAAGCTGCTGGAGGACTGGCTGCTCCGTGGAGCTCTCCCGGTCCCCAGATGCCGAGCATCAGGGCACTCTTTTCTATTACGGCACCTTCGCAAGCTGCTTTCCGTGCTGCTCTACTGCCCCGCTGAACCAGTGCACCGAGTCCCGCTTCTGGGTTTGCAAATTTTGGTGAGCAAATATCTGCCCATCTGACTTGTGGGGGCTTTGCATTGCTGCCAGTGTGACTCTCTTTGCTGTTCGGGCAAAACAGGCAGAATCTGTCTAAGCAGCAGCAAAATTAGACTCGTTTAACTCTGCGCTATCTCGGCTTGGAAAATGTGACCCTGTACTCTCAGAGGTAGGACCGGTTTGGAAAGAAAAGTTTGCTCAGTGCAGTTTGCATTTTCTTTGACATTTTAACGCATTCATTACTTCATAAATCACTAGGGTGTGATTTGTTTTATTATTTTTTTTTAAACAAACTCTGTGTAACAGAGCCAAACCAGGCTTTCCTGGTCCATTGACACGACCAGCCCTGAGCCCATGTGGCTGTGGGAGCGTTGCTGGTGAAGCCATCTGCGTTGGGATGGTTTGGATTCAGCTAACGAAGTGTCCCACTGTCATCCCCAGTCGCAATGCCAGGAGTTGAGGAAGAGGAAACAACTCGAGCTGCAGATTCTTTCCGAATCCATCCAGCGCTGGGAAGGAGAGGACATAAAAACGATGGGAAACATCATCTACATGTCCCAGGTTATGGTACAGTGTGGGGGGAGTGAGGTGAGTGCAGCGGTCCTTCTCCTGCCTACAGACATCGCGTCCAAATGCCGCCTTGCTCACGGGATCAGCGGTGCAGGGCGGCAGCAGCTCTCACCCCAGCCCAGAAAAGTGCTGACAGAGAGTTCTGGTAAATAATTTTAGCTGGGGAACAGCTGTGCAATGGGACTGTGCGCATCTTTGGAGTCAGGCGCTGCATCACACCCCGGGGGCTCAGCTTCAGGCCTTGGGTGACACACTTTTCAAGAAAAAGAAGTGTCTTAGTGTCCTACAGCACATTAATTTCCCTCCTTCTCCCCTGTGACTTACTCTGAGAAATGAGAGTGACTTGAAAGTGTGCATTAGCGTAACCATTTTGCCACGTCCTGTGCACAGCACGGTGGCGGCTGTGACGTCCCACTCCAGAGCTGACTACGCTTTGGAAACAACTGGAGGGATTCCTGAGCTACTGGTCCTAAAGCATCACACCAGTGCTTGCCACAGACCTTCACCAGTGGTGTCAAAGCCACATTTGGTGTTTGCTGTGTGGGAAAGTGCCTGTTACCACTGAATTGTTTGCTGTAGCAACTTTTCATGGGAAGACCTGTAAAACTAGACCCTGTCTGGTTCCCAAGTATTGTTTGGGATGAGAACTGCTGGGGGACATAAGGTCTTCTGAGGCACTCTGATGTGATTGGAAGAGGACGTCAGTAATATCATCGGGATTGGCAGGATGCAGACAAAAATGTATGCAGGAAAAACTAGTACAGAAATGATGCTGTAAAGAAAAGAACCCCAAAATAATCGGTTTGGGGGTGGTCTCTCACAGGCTGTGGTTCCAGCTGCAGCAGGTTCAGTTTGCTGGAGGAAGGTGCTTGTGCTGCATTGCACAGGGGACTAACCTAAATTCTGATCCCCGCAGGAGAAAGAAGAGCGCTATTTCTTGTTGTTTTCAAACGTTTTGCTGATGCTGTCTGCAAGCCCACGGATGAGTGGGTTCATCTATCAGGTAGGCATGCTTAATTTGAAGTTGCAAGGCGTTAGGTGTGAAAAAGGAAATCAGATAGCTCTTCTCTAATTAAAATCCTCCGTTTCCTTAAACCTCTCTGTTGTGATACAAATGCCCCAGGCTGGGAACCAGGGCTTGGTCTTACCATGCTGCCCAGACACTTGGTGGCTTTGTCCTGCCAACTGGTTAAGCAGCATTTGGGAAGTGCAAATGCTGTGAAATTAGAAATAAAACCCAAGCCCTTGCAGCACGTTGTCCTACATGCCGTTCTCAAGAATTTTGTGTGTGTGTGCGTAAGGTGTCCTGACCCAGCTGTGGGGCTTTGCCCCACACGACCAGCCAGCCGGCTCTCAGGTTTGGGGCATCTCTGCAAAATACTTCACTACTGTAAAGCCCACTGTAAAGAGCCCGACATTTCCACCCCATGGGGCAGCCCAAAACACTGCATTTCTTGTGTTCTACCATTTGAGTTGCTGCAATGAGGCTGTTGGGAGCTTGGCTTCTCTCCAGTTGCCTGAAACCATCAGTACCTCCAGGAGAAGGATGTTCCTCTGTTGATGCAGCATTTATTGTAAGCAAGGGTGATGAGAAAGGTTTGGGAAGGGTTTGGCTGGGTTTTTAGATTTTACCCACCAGCGGAAGTAAGGTGAGCAGGCAGTTCAGCATGCAAAACAGAGGCACAGGGAAGGCTTTCAGAAAAACCAGGGGACGCTCATCCTTCTGACTTGCAAAAAGGGTTTGCACCTAGTGAAGGGAAAGGGCAGCAGATGAGCTGGGGGTGACTCAGTTGTCATGGGAGCCTCCTCTCGGGGGTTTGACCTAGTTGTGCAGGGAAATGAAGATCCTTACATTAAAGCAGACTCTTCCTGCGGTCTGAAGCCTTCACAAATTAGTTTTTAATGGCAGTTCCCAAAGAGAAAAGGATCAGCAGAAACAAGCAGAACAAATCCTGCTGGGAAGCAGATGCAGACACTGACTCCTCCTGAATTCTCCTAGGGAAAGCTGCCTTTGACGGGAATGACACTGACAAAGCTGGAAGATGCTGAAGGGAACGAGCACATGTTTGAAATTGCAGGTCAGTGTGGCCCCCGCCTGGGGCTGTCCGCCCAGTCCGAACAGCAGCTGCCACTGGAGGTGCTGGTCCTCCTCCTCCCACCCCCTGCACCACACTCTTCTTTTTGCTCTGTTACCGTGTGTGGTCAGAGTTCCTGAGCATCTCCCTCTTGGCTGAGGCAACCTCCTCCCAGCTCCCTTGAGCTCTGTCTCTGGGCTGCTTTCAGAGACAGCAGTGTTTCGTATGGGACAAATCTCCTGCCAGGGCTGGCTGTGGCCCCAGTAGCCCTGCTCTGTGCCATGCGTGCCCTGTCTGCCTCCAGGGTCCATCCTGTGCGGCTCTGAGCACCTCGTTTATTGACAGATTAACAGCCCTGGCCATCAGGTAGCTTTCCTGATGCTCCTCCCAGTTTTCCCCTTTGGTTTATCTCATTACTTGTAGCTGTACACAGTTGTTTCACCTTCAGTGCCTTGGCTGCAGTGCAGCTATTTGTGCTGGTGGTATTTGGTGTCAGGGTCCTGTAAATCGTGGAAGCGTTTCATTTGCTTACTTCTAACATTAAAAAATTCCCCAGGCATTCATCTCACCAGCTCCCTTCGCTTTTCTGTGCTGCGCCCGCGCGGGCTGGCACTGGGTGCCTGGTCAGGCAGTCACGTCTTCGCCCTGACCTTTTCGCAGCCGCTGCACTTTGCAGGCTGAGGAGCTGCTTGCTGCGGGGCTGAGTTGCGCTCGCCCTGTGTTTCCTCTGGGTCCGTACCGCTTGCTAAAGACGGTTGTTTAACCCTCTGCCGCAGGGAACATGACGGAGCGGCTCACCGTGTCCTGCAGCACCGGCCAGGACTTGCAGGAATGGCTTGACCACTTGCAAAGGCTGACCAAAGGGACCTGCAACACCGTATGCAAAACGCAGTCCTGGAGCGCTCACTCGGTAAGCGTCCGCCCTCCCCAGCCTCCGCGCTGCCTCGGGTTCCTCGGTGCTGGCTGGTCTCTCTTTTGGCAGTGCACCTTGATACCAAGGTAGCGTGTACGGCTGTAAGGCACATCCTGCAGTTTTGCGTGTACCCAGGCCATGTTTGTGCCCTTTTACACGTATCCTGCCCTATTTTTGTTGCAACCTAGATGCCTCAGAGGGGTTCACAGTGAACTCCTGTCCATCCCCCCACTGCTTCTCCACGTTGTTTGGTGGCTTCACAATCTTCGTTTGCCTCTCATCTGTTTTCTCAGACATTTAGTTCAGCCGGACAGATCCGTGGACCTCTGGAACCCCCCAAAATCCTCAAGCCCTGGAGCTTGAGCTGCCTCCGTCCTGCTCCTCCACTGAGACCGTCGGCAGCGCTGAGTTACAAAGAGGTAACCATCCCACGTGCCTGCCGGGGACCGTGGTTTCATGGCAATCCCCAGTGCTCGTGTCCGGGGTGCTTATCCTGTAGCAAGGGCACAGCAGTTTAGGTTAATGGGGATGTTGAGAGAAGCAGCTCTGCCCCGGTCCTGCGACGGACGCCTGGCGCTGCGCCTGGCTTTGTGCGACGAGTGAAGCACGAGCGCGTGTGTTTGCAGGCTCAGCCCCGCTCCTGACGTTTGCTGTCGGCCGCTGCAGCCAGCACCCTTGGCTGCAGGGTCAGGGGGTGTCCTGCAGCCTTGCGTGTCCCATGGGTGCCGTGGTGGAGCTGCCTCCCCTCCTCCTGCTGCTGCCCAGGTCTGAGCCGTGGGTGGGAGCTGGGCTCCCTGCCAGGACGTGCTGCACCGAGATGAGCTGTAGCAGCGGCTCGGCGTTGCCCAGGCCAGTGTTGCAGGATCGAGCAGCAACGCTGCACCAAGAGGGAGAGGAAAAAGGCTTGTCGATACGTCTTGTGTCTTCCAGCCTGTGTTTTGGTGGCTGGAGCAGGGCTCCCTGCAGCAGCCATGGGGCTCAACCCTCCTTCACTGCCCACCGGAGTGTTTTACACACCCGTACCCTGCTGGGATGCAGCAGCCCAAGGGATTGCTTCTCCTGCAGAAACCCCAAGCCTGGGAGGTAGGAGGTGGCGTGGGGAAACCCAAAATACAGCCCAGCTCCAATTCTCACCCCTTGCTGTAACTGCAGCGCTCTCCTTCCCTACCTCACGTTAAACTTTTGGGATTACTCACCAGTAACTCGGGTAACGTTCCTCTTACTCAGTGAGCACTCCAGTTCTGAGTCAGCTGCCTTTCTTGGTACAGCAGCCCTGGGAGCATCACTGCCCGGGCTCCCAGCAGGGACAGGGATGAGGACGGGGCTCACCCCATCCCCCACCCTGCAGCACTAAGGGATGGAGACCCCGGCAGCCGTGGGGTCTGTGGGTCTGCTACTCCAGGTAGAGATTTTAGGTAGCCTGGTGTCATTTTGTTACATTTATTTCTTAACGTTTATAAAACAATGCGTTTCAGTTCAGGAATTAAGCTGTTCTAAAACCAACCTCGCAGCCTCGGAATGACCCTTAATCTTTGCATGGTCCGAGTCCCTACCGTAGGTTAAACCGTTCCTTGCTTGCGCGGTGAATTAAAATACAGGAAAAGGCTTGAACTGGAGGAGAAATCGTTCTGCGTGGAAGTGCGAGGCTGTATTTGTTTAGAAGGTAGGCCAAAACCACAGAGGGCGCGGTGTCATTAATACCACGACCCTCTGCAGTTCCTCAGTTGTCCCCCGCCGCACACGGCAGCAGTTAAACTCTCCGCATTGAAACCAGGCAAGGGGTTTTTGCCACAGAGGCCGAGCAGGGGGGGAACCCCGAGGGGCAGAACGCTGCTGCAGGCGGGATGGTAGCGTGCAAGGTGTCAAAGAACCAAAAACGTGGTTTGCATGGGAACAGGCTGTGCTGGCCATGTTGGTGGAAACCCAGAGACCACCGTGTCCACCGGAGCTGGAGCAGAGCTGGGCAGGCACAGTCTGGTACCCGGTCAGCCCAGCCTGAGCCTGGGGGGCAGCTCCCCCCGCCGAGGAGGGACCTGTCGGTGCGAGCCTGCGGTGACGAAAGTGAAATAAGTTCATTTGCTGGCCCAAGCAGCTCTGCATCTGCCTCGTCCCTCCCTGCGGGGCGCTCAGTCACCGAGCGGAACTCCTATTGCACTGTATTTCCATTATTTTCTTTAATTTAAAGCAGAGCACAAAATATGCCAACAGCTCGGTGCAAGTCACCTTCCTGTGATGAAGATACAATGAAGGAATACAAATTTCAAAGGTTATTGGCAGGGAAGGGAGTGGGGGAGTTTGATTAAAAGATTAGAGATTTGCAGACATCCAGTGTTACTCTAATTGGCTTCTAGTAGTGTAGGACGGGATGGCACAGTCTTGAGCATTTCCTTGTACCTAGCTGTGCTCAGGAAACCCCAGAACCTGCTTGCGTACCGCGCAGCACTCTTGTTATTTCCATTGAAATTGGGTCATTTTTCCTGTTCTGTTTCCAGTAATCATTTGAAATGACAGAGCAGGTGCTGTGGGTAAAGCGGTGTGTCCGGATTCAGGTTAGCAAAGTGAGAAAGATTTACACATGGTGTCTTCTAATTACTTTGTTTGATTGTTTGTTCGTTAAGTGGCCTGCTTTGCATTAGGTGAAGGGTTTGTAACACTGGGATTCAGGACTTTGCTGGCCAGCACTCCAGGAGAGCCACGTGGCTCCCTGTGCCAAGCATCCCAGGGATGGGACCCTCCATCCAGGGTGGGAGATGCTGTCAGGTCTCCAGCAAGGATGGCAGGTCCCCTCGAGGAGGATCCCCTTTGAGAAGACTCAGTCCTGCGGGCTTGTCACCAGGTTGGGCAGAGCATCCCACCATCCCGGCTGGGTCAGGTTGAAGACCAGAGGATGTGTGTTGTGCAAGGGGCCAGACCGCGAGCTGCACCCCGGGGCTCGGACAGAGCTGAGCACGCAGGGTGGCTGCAGCCTTGGCTAGCACCAAGGGGTGCTGTGTTTTTAAGTGCCGTTCTCCTAGACAACCAACATCTGCAGAAACCTACTACTAACCGAGGAGGCATGTTCTCTATTTTGACGTGTTTAGAGTGTATTAATGCCCACTTACCATGCGTTTCACGTGTAATTTTTTCAGTTTTGCATGACACCGTGCTCCTTTGCATGTTGATAGCGCTCTAAAACCAGTACGGAGGGTGTGTCACATTAATCACGAGACTAACATGTAAATGTGTTTTAGAATTGTGGATTTAATGGACTTGGTCAATAAAATCATCAATCTCTCACACTCATCTTCTCTTTCTTTGCATATTCATTGTAGAGGATGTCTTATATCTTAAAGGTAAGGGTAGATACATCTCTTTGGCTTATCGTGGCAAAGAATGCTTGTTCCTGTTCACGCTTCTCATGCTTGCATGACCCTAATTTTGCCTGGCTGTATCAGTAAGTTATTGTGAGAGTCAGTGGTGACTGGCAAATATGTTTCGAAGTAACTCTCCAGAAGGACTTAGTATTATGGTACTTAAACTTCCTGGCATGCCTCTTCTCCTGCTTAAAATACGTATTGCATGTAACCTACTAATACACTAATTGTCTCCGAATCAGCCAGACTTGTAACTCAGTGAAGGAGATAAAAGCTTGTGTTTCTTACTCGTGGATCACAGCAAACACTAACTTTGTGTGTATTTGTTTGTTCTCCGTGTATGTGGGGGGGATTTATACTCTCAGACAAATAATTTGGAAAAAATGTCATTTGCCAGCTGTGTTATATTAGAAATAAATCAAGTCAAGGAAATAAACAACACTACAGGGTTTTCTAGCAAAGACCCCAGAGCTGGGAAGCAGACTATTGGACATTCATTGCTGTGAATGTGTTTGAATTCTTTGCCTAAAGGCTCTTAGCCAAGGGTTGAATTCGCTAAAGGAGCCTGTCCCGTGGCAGACCTGCAGGTGCAATTCCCACCGCTGTCCCAGGGAGCAGCGGGCCGCAACTAGTGCATGGGAAAGGCAAAAAGAGTCAGCGTCTCCAGCTTTGTCGTTGTCTGCTTTGTACTTCTCGGATGCGTTGTGCGTAACACGGGTAGCTGCGTTCGGCTGCGCTGCTCCGCCGTTCGAGCTGCCTTTGGTTCTGGTGAAACACCAGAGTCTGTTTCTCTGTAGGATTCCAGCAAAAGTCCAAAAACAATGAAGAAGTTTCTTCCAAAAAGGAAAACTGAGAGAAAACCATCTGATGAAGAGTTTGTCATTAGGAAAAGTAAGTGGTATATTTTTCTCTTCTATCTGGAGGTTTCTGTGTGCTCCGTGATCTCCATGGGACTTTGAGAACAGCCTTTTTACGGCGCAGGGTGCGACCGGACGCTCAGGTTGTGAGCCAGCCTGTGTGCTGCTGAGCACAGGAGGCTTCTGGGCGCACACCGGTCCTCAGCCTCTGGCAGATCCCTCCCCCAGGCATGCTGCTGCCCTCTTTGTGATCATGTGGTTGTGGGTCGTCTTGTTCTGGCTACAAAGCCAAGGAGCTAATTCCAAGTAGTTAAAAGCTGCGTTAAAACTGCACATCAACAGTCATAAAAATATGTCTGAGAGCTGGGACAAACCCTTAGCTGGCCATGCCAGCAGGTCCTGGAACACAAAAAAAAAAGACCCCCCTCCCTGCAGGGGTGTTCACCTGCACAGAGGGATGTCCTGACAGCTCCCTGAAGTCCACTTGGGACACTCCTCGGGAGTTTTACATGAAAGGCCATGGTCACCCAGTGGTGAGCAGCTACGGTGTGTGGCCTGGAGGTCAGTTGTCTCCCTCGAGGAGACAGCACTAAGCTAGAATTGGAAATGAAGACTTCACGTGTCCAAGTCCTGCTCTGATGCAGCCGTACCAGACCCCTCCTAACAGAGCTGCTCTGCCTACCCATCTCCTGCTGGTTGCTGCACCCAGAGTCGGGCATCACCCTCTGAGTTTTGCTGAGGTGAGCAGCTAGAAGTGCATTTTCATGCCATTTAATCACGGTGCTCAATGCCACAGGAAATTGCAAAGGCCAGAAAATATAAAGGACCTCAGAAAGGAATTGGGCAAAGTCCCAGAGACAGCGTCAGTCAAGGAAACAGTGTGCCCTTCTCTTAAGGGACTTGGGAGCACAGGCTGGGAGCCGTGAAGCCAGAGCACTCTGTGACTGCTGTTGCCTGCAATGTTTTCCAGGTACTGCTGCACTGGAGGAAGATGCTCAGATCCTGAAGGTGATCGAGGCGTACTGCACGGGGGCAGGCTTCCAGCAAGCTCTCGGCTCAGGTGGGCACACAACCAGATCCTGTAGGTCTTATTCTGCCTGCAACGCTGATAACCCCTCTGGGAAAAAAAACCAGGTGGTTGCATCATACAGCGAGGAGGCTCATGCTAGGAAACTGTGTGGTGTTCAATCTTCAAGATAAGGGAGCTTCATCTGCCTAGTGGTTTAGTTGCCATTGTTTTTCTTCTAAACACAGAGAATGAAGCAAGTAGGAGGGCAGATGAGACACAGTTATTTCACCAGCACTTGTTAGGAATTAAGCAAACCTCTAGTCAGTGCCTGTGGCTGTCAGCACTGAAAACCTGATGGTAATCTCGGGTTGCATATAGCTTTAGAAAGGAAGCATGAATATTATCTCTCAATCAGCTGCGTGTTTCAGAACAAGCTGCTTCATAAGAACCTATCTAACATCTTCAACGCTGGAAATATGACTATTTATCATTGCTGGTGAGATGTCAAATTAAATCACTGAACTATCAAATAATGGTACATTTAAAAAAGGGAGGCTGTGTTTCTTCTGAGAGCTCTTGACCCTAATCGAATGATTTCATTTATAAGTCATGATGTAGCTTTAGATTCAATCAGCACTCGTGAAAACTTTCCACTTGCTGCTTTAGCTCCAGGTTAGCGGCCCATACTTCACCTCGGCAGGTAGCCGGTGGCTGCTCCAGCCCCCGTGTCCCCAGCCTGCCCTGGGCTTGCGGAGGAGCAGGGAGAATGAGGGCTGCTGCCTCCAAAGCTGCGTGGGCATCAGAGAAAGTCACCCTTCTACTTCCTAATGAGTAATTCTTGTACGCAGGCTCCCGTAAAGACTCCGTCCCCCAAGTCCTTCTTCCTGAGGAAGAGAAGATCATCATAGAGGAAACACGAAGCAACGGCCAGACTGTGACGGAGGAAAAGTAAGCGTGGCTGCTCTCCACTCGCAGATCCCCGTGTTGCTTTTTGGAAAGACCTTAAGAAATAATGCCTTCTCCTTCTGCATCTCCGCAGGGGAGCGGGGCTGGTGTCACCGACTGCTGCCTTAGTCCTGGTGAGAGCCACCGGGCTGTGTCAGCTCTTCTTTTTAAGAACAGAGCTGCTCGACGTGGCTGCAGCCCCCTGGGAGTCTGCGCACCAGGTCCCCAGAGCTTATCGGGACGTAGGTGATGGGGTCAGGGAGGACAGAACCAAACTAGTGGCTTTTTTTTTTTCTTTTGAACTATTGACATACTGAACTGCTGTTACCCCTCAGGAGCCTGCCTGAGAGCCGGGTGATGGTGTCTGTGAGCGCTCCCAGCCTGTTACACAGCTTCAGCGTCTGGGTGACTGTGGTGATCCGCTCCTTTTCTAACCCGGACAGCGCGTTCCCTTCATGCTTGGGGTTTTTTTGCAGCATACCCTCAAGGAATCAAGGCCATTTTACAAAAGATGCTCAGGCATTTCCAGTTTTAAAATCATTGTTATTTATTGCAGTAGCATAAACAAGGAAACCAAAGCCACAGACCTTTGTTGATGGCTTAAAGATAGCAGAACAAGGTATTTTTCTCAAGTTTTGAGAAAAGAGCCCTGAATTTTGGACCTGTGGCCTATAAATGCTTCCAGGCAGTGTTTCCAGAGTCCCCTCACAGACAGCAGCAATAGCTGCAACCTGGTGTTTGCAAAGCAGAAGCTGGAAGCACCTTCCCCATCAGTACCTTGCTCACAACAGCTCCTGTGCTGATGCTGTTTTGCTGCACTCCAGGTCTTTTTATTTATCATCATCATCTTTTTTTTTTTATTTCTTCTTGCAGGAGCCTTGTTGATACAGTCTACGCACTGAAAGATGAAGTCAAAGAACTGAAGCAGGTAATTTGAGTGGGTTGGTTTGTGCTGGCTGTGCCGGGTCGGTGTCTTCGACTGGTTGGTGCCCCGGAAAAGTCTTACTGATGGTGGTGCAGTCCTGCAGCTCCCTGAATCGTTAGTTTTCTTCTGGTTTAGCTCCCTGAATCAGCTCACCAGCCAGTGCCTTGAGCACCAGAGTCATCAGGAGGGAAGGAGTAGTTGATCTTTGTCATAACATGAAAGTTTCCCCCTACTCTGAAAGCACCTTCAACATGACTGTTCATTTTATAGGAGCCTGGTGGATACCAGTCCTTGTAGACTTAGAGAAAAAATGTCCTTCTCCCTCCAGCCCCAAGCCTGGAGGTGGGAGAGACCACCCCAGCGAAACAGACACCTCCAACCCAGGCTACAAATTAGGTTTCCAGGAGGATGCTTCTTCCTGCTCAGAGTCATTGGGACGTCCGTGCAGGTCTGTAAGGTAGTAAGGGTCTGCTTGAGCAGATCGGACCACAAGTAACCCGTGATGTTCAACTTCACCAGCCAGCAGTGACCTCTCAGATGTCCATGGGGTGCCATCACCTGAGCCACCAGACAGCCAGGCGTGTGGAAGTACTTCATTGTGTAAAGTGCGTGGGCATTAACTGTGTCTATTCCTTTATGTTTCCCCTCGCAGGAGAACAAAAGGATGAAACAGTGTTTGGAGGAAGAGCTTAAATCCAGGAAGGACTTGGAGAAGCTGGTGAGAAGGCTGCTGAAGCAGACGGACGAGTGTGGCAGGGAGGACACGGGGCGCAAGTCATCCCTGATCGCCTGACTTCGGGGAGAAGCTGGCAGTGGTGTGTGACCTCAGGTGTTTTTTGGGAAGCGGAACTGGATCCTTTGCCTCTTCTTGCTCCTTATTTTGTTGGTCTTGGGAATTTTGTTACCAAAAAAAAAAGAAAAGTCATAGAGAAAAAAAAATAGTTTTTTCTTGCATCCAATAAGGAAATAAACCAGAAACAATCCGTCACGAGCAAACCAGTAAGCAAGCGGTCCATGATTCACAATTCATCTGCAGCAACTAATACCTCATCGTACCTGCTACTGGGAGCAAATACAAACTCTGCTGATGACTGCCGCTCACAGAGGGTTTGGCAGCAGTTTCCTAGAGGAAGCTTAAGCACTTTTTAATGCTTTCATTCTCTTCAAAAGCACCGGTACCTATTTATTGAATGAAAACATTATTGAGGTGGCATTGAGCAGAAACCAAAAAGCACCATGCTCCTCTTCTCAGATAATCACAACCGGGGAAGCTTTTCCCATCCACCTTCTTTTTTCCCCGTTAGTTGACTGTAGCGAACTAGAGCCCAGCAATACTGTGGTTCCCGTGTGGCCTTGATACTGATTAAAACGTGCAATTAACATGAAGACATTTGAACTCCTTGGGGAAGTCAGATCTGGAGCAGCTGTCAGAGCGCATGGGAAGGTATGTTGCACAGTGCCGCCTCCTAACAGCTCGTGATTAGCACAACAGGTAACTGCTGTTCTGCCCCCCCATCCCTTTCCTTATGCATGACCTACAGCTCCCACCGCCGACTTTGTTTTCACATTGAGTGTCCGGGTATTGTATGAGTTTATAGTTTTGCTGTGCTTCCCCTTGCGGGACACGCTTTTCTCTGTACGAAATGTAAACACTGCTTGACAACAAAACCAACCCCCAAATGTGCCGGTGCTGCTCCCGTCTGCCCGCGTTAGGCTCGCCATCACTCCTTCCCAAAGGCTGGGAGCGGAGCCCACGGCCACTTCTCCCCCCGTCGCCCCGAAGGGGCTCTCTGCTAGGAAAAAGGAACTTTCTCTTGGCGTAGGAAAGGTATTTATGCTTTGACAAGAGCTGGAACGCTCCTGGGGCAAGGACGTGCAGCACCCTTCCACATCCCTGCACAGCTCCTTGAACACAGCACGTGGGCAACATGCATATGTATCGGCTACCCCCGTCTTGTTTGGTGTTGTACCCCGGTTTGGGACCCATGTTTTCCTCCCTTCCTCCCCTAGCAGCACTATAAAAGTAACATTCTGTTAAAGTTAGTGATAAGACTTATGTATATCGCAGGGCAGCACGGTCCCAGGGCTGCAGACACCCCCCAGCTCATTACAGTCATACCGTACGTTGTTCGCGAAGGACGTAACAGAGGCATTAATTACACCTCCCTCACTGCAATTAAAATTTAGCCAGAACATAGAAAACGGTGTTTGAGGAGAACTAGACTCAAAAACATCACACGGCATTGTAAAAAAGAAACCCCCTTTAAATCTGAGCTCTTTCTAGGACAAAACAGAGGTCTTTTTTCTTTCGCCCCGGCTACATTTGCCGTCTCCACAGCATCCCAGCTGGATGGCAGCTCTCCCCATCCCCAGGATGGCAGCTCTCCCCATCCCCACCCAGGCACGCGGTTGAGCTGTTTGGTCAACAGGCAAGCCCCATTAACTGTGCTGGTTAATCGTTTTCCAGGATAACGAGCTTTGCTCACACCGCTGCTCTGGGGTGCTGTGCCCAGGCACCCCGGCACTGTCCGGACCTGCTGCCTGCCCAAAGGTGGGCTGAGCACCGGGCTTGCAACGGCCAGCCAGGGAGAAGGCCATTCGGCCCCCAAGGAGAGGGTGGAAATGTTTCCTTGCTGCACCCCCCCGTTTAGTTAAAACCCATGCTGTGTACATATGCATGTTAGTAAGCTGTAACGTGATGGAGGACACACTGGGACGTTCTGGATCAAGCATTTGTCAAGAGCTAGAAGCCAAAAAAAAAAAAGAAAAAAAGGACAAGAAAATAAAATAAAAAGGAAAAGAAGCCATGCCGGATGGACAGCAATGTTTCCATACTTTGTTTACAGTGCTTTGTAAATAGGTTCCAGTGAGTCTGTCTTTAGATGGATGTTGTGTCAGCTGCCTTCCAGTTTATCTTTGTCATGTAGGTTTATTTACTGTTACTACTTATGCAAGTTCAACTTTTCTAACATGTTTTTATTTTGAACAGTTTTTTAATTGACATTTTCAACAAATAAAGAAGGATAAAAATCACTCCTTAGCTCTTGGTGCTGCTTCCTTTGTATCCCCCACGAAAAGCAAAGGCAGTGCTTGCTCTGAGCATCCCCAATTTGCTCAAAATGCTCACGGCTACATCACCCACCCTCCAATTTACTGGGTGCTGGTGGGGATACTGGTGCAAATGGTGATGGTGGCCCTCAGGCTGTTCTTCCCACCATCATCCAGACCTGCAGCGGGGAAGAGTGGCTGGTCCCAGGGGAAGGAGATACATTTCCATCCCTCAAGCCTGGCTTGCACTCTGCTAACAAGGATGCTTTATGGAGAACTAGCTGCTCTCCGCTGCACCACGGGCAGGTTGCTGTAGATAAGTGACTTCCTGCCTGTTTAAGATTTTTTTTTTTTTTTTTTAATTTAGTGCATGTGGGTTTTTTCTGGCAATTAGGTGTGGTGACAGGATTTCCTTTGGTCTACCGCTTGGACAAGACCACTCCTCCACGCTGGTATTTTTAACCCTTTGGTAGAGAGATACGCCACACTCTCAGCCTGTGGCCAGAGCAGGATGATTGAGGGCAGGAAGGCTGGACTCTGCACTCCCTCCCCAAACACAGTCTGAGCAGGAAAAGGAACAAGTTGAAAAGAAACAGGAAGACATTAGGAATAAATTTAGACATTAGGAAGAAATTCTTCTCTGTGAGGGTGGGGAGGCCCTGGCACAGGGTGCCCAGAGAAGCTGTGGAGGCCCCATCCCTGGCAGTGTCCAAGGCCAGGGTGGATGGGGCACTGGCCAACCTGATCTAGTGTGTGACATCCCTGCCCATGGCAGGGGGGTTGGAACCAGATGATCTTTAAGGTCCCTTCCAACCAAAGCCATTCTATGAAACACTGGCCTTGAGTGATTGTGGAAAACCACTGAAGTCTGCAAGGGCATCTGCTTGAACCCAAGTAGCACTTGGGGTTGGGGAGTTATTGCAGAGGCCGCGTCTGGACCCCAGTGCGGCAGAGCCTGCATTGGGGAGAAGAGCAAGGAGGATGCATCCCCCAGGCTCATTTTGGAAGGAGCATCTCCACTCCCAGGTCCCCATGAAGCCAGATCCAGGCCTTAACCAGAGACCCTCCATCCTGCTCTCCTGATGAATGCGGGGTCCCTTTGGCTCCCTCTTATGCCAGCTCCCAAACGGCACCTTTGCATGACCCAGCAATAATGCAGGCAGTGCCAGCATCCTCCAAGCAATGGAGTTTGGCTCCAAATGACCATCAATGTGAAAAACCAGGAGAACAACCCCATCACCATCTTAATCTGCACAGCACAGACTACCACTGTGGCTGGGGATACCCTGGAGGTGCCCATTTGTGGTGGGCTGCTCCCACCAACCACCTCAAGTGCAGCACCGCTCCATGGCACAATAATGACCCCAAATCCAAACCAAAATGGGGCAGGGGAGAAGTCTCCCTCACCCCCAGGCCGGGGTTTGACCTCCTAGAAGAGATGGAGACCCTGCCCCAACCAGAGGGAAGGGTTGTCACCAAGCAAGGGGTGCCGAGGTAAGGCTGGCACCCAGACACACAATGCCTAGCTGGGAATGGGGATAAAAAAAGGAGAAAAAAAAACCCAAACCAAACAAACAAGATTTCATTTCTTATACAAAACTTTAAAAAAAAACCCAAATTCCCAGTGAACTCAGTGTTTCTTGAGCCATGCCAGCATCTCCCCCAGCAGATGCCCATGCTGCTGTTTGCTCCCACTGCTGTTCATCCGTGACCCCCCCCATGCCAGTCCTGCTGATGCGCCGCACATATTCATCACCCTCTCATCCCCTTCTTTACTCAGAAAGAAGAACAAAAATCAGTTCAGAAGCCGTAAAATTCACAGCCCAAGGAGCGACAGAGAGGCCCCACGTCAAGGGAAAAATCAATGTATTGAGACCTTCAAACTTTCCACGGGGAAAGGAAACCTATGCTCGCCACGGCACCGGGCAGGGGCCGGGGAGGAGAACAAAGCCGCTCGGGAGAAGGCCACAGCTGGATGGCAGCAATCACATCTCCTCCCCTCCCACGCACTACCTCGCATCTGAATCCCACGGGCTATTTTTGGCAAGTAAAGCAACAGAGGCAAGAAACAAAAGCCCCGGGAAAGGCAGCAGGCAGCTCGCGGGCAGTGGAGGCAGCAGTTGGCATCTGCTGTTCTTGCTGCAGAATTTCTTGAGTTGT
This sequence comes from Psophia crepitans, assembly GCA_013399095.1. Lineage (NCBI taxonomy): Eukaryota > Metazoa > Chordata > Aves > Gruiformes > Psophiidae > Psophia > Psophia crepitans. Next base: position 236,588 of record VWZZ01008121.1, read on the forward strand.
TTCATGCCTGTTTTTTCCTCCCCTCTTTCATCGTTTCCTCCAGCCACACACGAAAACCTGTTTCTCTGTGTTATTTACAGCTCCCAGATCCCCTCTCAGTCGTTTAGGCTGGGGATTGCAGCCTGGCCCAAACCTTCCAACGGGTGCTCCTGGCCACCAAAGCTGGGGGGGTGCCTGAGGCTGATCACAGTTTCCCCTTGCCTGTGACAAAGAATATTTCTGTCCCTGAAGGTTTTGGGCACCAGAAAATGGCCTTACACATGCTCCTCACCACTCTGTTCTCCCCATCCGCTCACTCCCAGCCAACTTTCTCCCCTTTCTCAGACCGTGCCGGTTTGCACGGTCTTTGGTTTCCCATGGGGTTCCAACCCATGCTCCCACCATGGTCAGGCACCTCCACCTCCCCTGCAGAGGTTTGGGGCTCTCCAGCCACACCAGCGCTGCCTCTGCAAGCCCAGCCCACAAGGGCTGGCCAGATTTCAGCAGCAGTGGGACCCACACCATCGCAGGACGTGGTGGCTGCCCAGCCCCTGCCACCCCACGCACAGCAGCCACAGCATCCCACCTTGTGTGGCACCCATCCCTCTGTACCAAAGCAAAGACATCCCTGTGGGTTCCATGACCTTAGGACAGGCAGGAATAGTCCTCTCCCAGCCAGCTGTCCTAAATCCTCTTAAATTAGCCTCCACCCTTCTGCTCCACAGCTGTGCTGGGGGCTCCAGCCCTGGTGCTTCAGCGCCTTCCCAGGGCAAGGGGAGGTCCCTGCTCCCTCTTCCAGCCAAAATGCCCCTGGCACTGCCTGGCCCTCACACCCCAACATGCCCCAAGGAGTGGGGTGTGATGGCTGTCCCCAGCGGCTGTCCCCACTGTTTACCCTCCCCCCAGTGCCACCCCACTGCCCTCTTGGCCCCCAGACCCCAAGCAAGATCCCAGGAAATCCCAGCCTGGGGCTGTGAAGGGTGAGCAGCTTTCAAAACATAGAAAGCACCCTATCTCTTAATTCATGAACTGTATTAGTAGGGTGACTGTGGATGAAACCCCACACGTGGGAAGGGGGAACCGTGAACATTGACACGCACTGCAAAACAGCTGCGGCCACGCACAGTCCCTTGGCACGCGGTCCCTCTCCGTTTATGACTATGAGATGGTTAGAGTTAAAGAAATAGTTTTTATACACGGTGTCAGACAAGAGTGGTCCGTTCTCTGACAAAGTTAGGCAGTTTTGGAGAACAGCCAGCAAATACATATTGAATTACAGTAAAACCAGACCGGCTCCAAGCTCTCCTCTACTGACTTTGGGGGGGGGCCATGGTCAGGCACCCAGCACTGCAACGAGCTGTGGAAAGACTGCCCCGACCATCCCAGCAGTGGTGGCACTGAGGCACCGTGTTAAGACCAGACCCGCAGTCTCCAGCCAAGCAAACCCTGTGGACTGCTCAAATCTAAAAGCTCTTCCGCTTGCAAACCTGTTGGCTTCCAGGAGTGTCTCCAAACTTTTGCACTCCAGCAAGTGTAACCAAATGGTCCAGGCTTGCCACCTTTGGCATCTTTAGATGCTTTTAAAAAATGCTGCATCAACATCCTTGTGCCCTACTGTGGCTCAGCTCACCTGCCCTGCAGGCCAAGCTGGAGAAGAGGGTTGGGGAGACCCTAGTGTGCAGTATCACCCAGGTACACCCTGCCTGAGAGGGGGTCCCGCCCATCAGCACAGTCCTGCTCTCCTGGAGCTCTAGGAAAAGTGCTGCTGTGGGCACACCCTCACTGAGGACAGCTAGAAGATGCTCCACACATGGACCTCGGAGGGCTTGGGAAGAAGCAGTCAGTCCTGCCACCCCTATGCTTTCCTAGTCCTCCTCCTAGGGTAGGAGATGTCTCAGGGTAGGAGGCAGGTCCAAATTTTATGGTGGTGGCCAATGCCCCTTCCACCGAGGAGTGAAACAGTCCCTAGGCAGAGGGTCCTCTACCTGCAGAGATGGGAGGAGGACAGTCTGGCAAGTGGATTCGAGTCACCGAGAGCAGAGCGCTGTTGGTGCCTTACCCGCACTCTAGCTTGAAATCAGCAGTTCCCTCTCAGCCACCCATCACCCCTCTGATGTGGGGCGAATGTCACTGAGCGTGAGCCTGGACAAGGCAGTGTCACCCTAAGCAAGAAGGCTCATTGAGTTTCATAGATAGGCACGGGTGGAAAAAAGGGAGTTCTTGAGATAAAGCAGACAGTTAGGGTGGCAACAATGCATCACCAGCAGCTAGCACGTAAGGACAGGGCTTGGCTGATTGATTCCTTTAGAGGAGACGTCCCTAAGCCTTTTAATGTTTTTCCGTTGATGTTTTGTAAGCAGATTGGTACAGGAGATATGTATGAACCTAGCTCGACTGGAGCAGCCTGAGCCTTCCTACGCTGTTAGGAAAGAAACGTTGATGGCAGAGTTTGCTAAATAAAGCTCTTGTGACATAACAAGGACACCCACCCTGGCACGTGCACGGGGCATGGTGGACCCAGACACACAACACCAGCACGTACCAAACTAGTGGCAACGAAAGAAAAAAGCAAAATGCAAATAACAACAGCTTCAAACTTTGTTCCATGTATGTTCTCAGGGTCCCTTGGCCCTCATTAATAAATAACAAAATATACAAATTAAGAAACAAGAAAACTGAAGAGGCAGAGGAACATAAATACGGGAAACAGGAAAAGCCACTTTGCTCCACAAAGTCGGGCTGGACCCCCAGCCTGCGGGGGCCGGGGGGGGGCCCCTCCTCACTACAGCTTGAAGATGCCAAAGTAGGTGCTGCCGTGGTTGTAGTTCACTCGTGTTGAGTCTGTCACGTTGACAAAGACCATGTCGCCTTCTCGGAGCTTGAAGACACCTCCCTCCCGGATGGACTGGAGGTCGCAGAGAGACTTGGAGGTGCTGTGTGTGTCTAATCCCTTCAGCAAGAGTCGGTCCTCTTCCATGGGGAGATACAAATAAATATAGAGGGTGAAGGGTGCCGAAGTCGCTGCCTTGGTGCAGAAGCTGACTTGGGAGTAGATGTAGTAGAGCCCTGCTTCCTTCACCTTCAGTTTCCCCTCCTGGTAGGATATTGAGTTGTTGTTCATGGGGCCATACATCGTTGTCTTCCACTCTAGCACTGTAGGGGGAAAGCATGGCAGGTGAGCTGGGAGGAGGAGACATCCAGTTTGGCAGGCTGATGTTGTGTGGGGACATCCCACAGACATTTGGTATCACAGTCTCTCTCTGATGCGGGGTGCAGGGTGACCCTGCTCACCCCAGGACACCGTCTCCAGCCCAGGGAAACAGCGTCCCCTTCCCCGAGCCCAGGACATGTTTAACCTGGTCATTGGCCTTGATACCCTTGAATCAATTACGCGAGTGGAGGAGCATTTTGGTTCCTTCATATAACCAAGTAGAAATACTTAGGGTGGAGGATTGCACACAGTTACCAGCACGGGCAAAAAATCCCCATGTCCACCCCTGTAGGGTTGCTATCTCCATGGCTTTGGTGGCACAGCCTCCAAGACCTCAGAGCACTGCCAAAACACACCACAGCTCCTGTCTGCAGAGGCACCCATCCCAGGGCACATAGTTTTTCTGAACGGGGTGCTGCCTTTCCTCTGAAGTTCCTCCTCCCCTTGGACTCCAGAGAAGGCAAGACTTTGCCAAGGAAGCATGAAAATCAGTGTCCCACAATTTTGGTCCCTAGCAGGGTGCAGAGCTGGAAGGATTTTGCATGGCAAGTGCTGCGTCCCACCGCCAGGACCTCTGCTCACGTAGACCTGCTACTGCCATGGCTTTTGGGGCACTATCAGTGTCATCAGAGTAGGTCATGAACATGCACTCCCACTGGAGTTGGTACACATCAGCCAGTACAGAGACCGGGAAGCCATGGCCATAGGGGCTGAGCTCAGCTACGACCTCCAGGAAGGATTTTGGATCTCTGCCTTCCCCAGCCTACAGAGACATCTGCGAGAGCAGCAAGTGTGAGCAACCTGGCTCCAAGGGGAATAACAGGTTCAACGGTCCTAGCCCGGAGTCCCAGTCCCCGCAGCAGGGTGACACAGGTGGTCCTGAGGGAGCTGCGCAGCTCCCTGCTGCATCCCACGTGCATCCCACAGGGACATTTCCCGTGTGCCCCACTGCCAAGGTGCAGAGTCGAGCTCCAGGCAGCTGCTGCTCTCTGGGCAATTTCAACCTGCTTTATAGGCTCAGCAAGTGCTTAAGCAGGGAGTTTTAAAACGCGGCGAGTTTCTCACTTCTTTGATCTTATCTAACTCTAAGCTTTCCACAGGTAGACTGAGCTCTGGGTGAAATGCTGCGTCAGAGATGGAAAGAGCAGTTGCTGATTACTGGCAGTTACTCCAGAATTAAATCAAAAGTGCTCAGATTGCGAAATCCTTGCCAGATTGAGAGGCTGACCTTACTAGCTCTTACTCACTTGGGTAATCCTTGCTCTTGCAGGATGTCCCTCAGCGAAAGTTATGCTGGGGGATGAAGCTGCGAGAGCAACCACAGTCTGTGCAGAGCGGTGCACAAATGCAAATGGACTCGTGTGCATGTCTCAAACCTAACGTGGCCATGACTGTGAATAGGTGCAGCTTGCCTCAGTCAGTTTGGACCTGTCTATGTTGGGACTGTAAAGTCATCAGCCAGTTGATATCGCTGCCAGGACCACTACAGGTGAGAAGATAATTAGATCAGCAGGTACAATATGCCAGCAGAGCCCTCCTGGAGCAACCACCCCGGCAAGACATGGCCAGGAGAGCAAAAGCCTTGCATTTTGAGTCCAAATGAAAAATGAGAGGTTGGTTTCCTTAAATACAAAGAGAAATCATTTTCCACTCATAAAAAACACTGTAAAGATCGAGCCATTGCGGTGCATTTCTAGGAAAGCACACACAGGGCTACTGAGGATGGCCAGCATGGGATGCACGAACGCCACGTGGCACAGATGCACGTGGTGATGTGACCCCTAGGAGGTTTGCTGTCCTTTGGGGACACACTTTTGTGCTGGAGTTGTTTTGTCCCTGTCCTTATCCTTACAAAGCCCCGGGGCAGGATTGCAGGGTCCAGCCAGGGGATGCACGCTGGCCAAAGCAGTGCCGAGCGGGTTTGTCTTACCTGAGACGGCCTTGTTGCTCTTCTGACCTGCCAGGTGGGCTGCAATCGGCTGCCTCTTCTCCTCTGCAATTTGGAAGGGTCAGTGTTATTGATGCCTTGACACCCACTGGCCCCCCAGCCAGCACGGCTCCTTTGTAGGGACCGCGGCACTTTCCACCCTTCATATTTTTCTATAGGCCAAATCCAGCTCAAAGACAGAGTCTCCAAAGTCTCTCCCCAGCTTTGACTGAGGCAGGATCTGGCTTCTGCTCAGCAAAGACACTCAGTTGCCTTCAAGGTGGAGCCTCTGAGCAATAAAGCCCATGAAGCAGACTGTGCCCCCTTGCCCGCTGTGGGAACAGGACCTGGATGTACCACCCCTTACCTGCCACGGATGTCTCATTCTTGTGCATCAAGTGGGGATGCTCATGGTGCTTGTGGCCTGCAATGCAAAAAGGACACGGATTTAATTTGGGACTCATTTGCATCAACTTCAGGCAATGTGGCACCCAGAGACATCTGCCCTGGTGAGACAGCCATGCCCAGTGCCCAACTCTGCCAGCCCCATGCAATGCACAGTCCCACCCCCACGGGGATGCTCCAAACCCCGACCCCGTCCCCTGCCTCTGTGCCGTGTCCCTGGGACACCACTGGGCTGTTGGAGGGTGAAGAAAAGCCCTTCCCTGGCCAAGCCAGCAAGTGACGGGTGCGCTGGTGGCACCAGGAAACTCACCTCTCTGCATTTCAAACTTGGGCTGCTCTTTGCTGGCTCCCCCGTCCTGAAACAACAGCAAAAATACACATTATTTTTTGTTAAGATGGACAAATCAATAATTCTGAAAGCCTCTGTAAAGGATGCTCTGGCCATCACGCAAGTTGGTGCTGTTTGGGCCCCACAGCCCTGCCAGCTCTTGGTGGAGGGTACTCGAAACCACAGAGCCTCCAGCACCTTCTTCAGCATCACATACGGCCGTGGGCTGACCGGCTGTTTGCAGCAGGGGGTTTGTAGGGTTTATGATCTTAGGTTTTATGCAATTAAAATGATGTGGGTGGGAAAGTTGATTTGAAAAATGAAAAAAAAACCAAAACCCGCATCTCCTTTTCATTTAGAACCACGCTGCAGATGCTGGCCAGCAAGCCGGGCATGTCCCTGCCCCTATACGAGGGTTTTTCAGGGCTGCTGAGCCAGGCCCATCTCAGGCACGATTCTGTGTTGTCAGTTGGGTACTGATGCAAACCTGAAGGTTTAGCTGAGGCATTTGATGTCACTGGGCACTGATGACGAGGAAGAAATGTCCCTCTCTTGCCTGCTCTGGCCAGTACAGCCCCTCCTAAACATTGTATTCAAGGGCTGAGCAGGCTGAGAGCACCCCACTCCTGGCTGGGCACCCCTCAGCTGGTCCAGGAGGACATTGCAGTGCAGGTTGGCTCTTTTGCACCCAAATGTGCTGCACTGGCTGGAGGTGCCATCCCTGAGCCTGTGGGGTGGCATTTGCACAGCACCCTCCTCATCCTCACCGGCTGCCAGGACCCGTGCTGCCTGGCCCAAGCCTTGCACCGTCATCAACACTCGGGCAAAGTGGGTGTAAAAGTGCTCCCAGTGGCAGGTGGCCACAAGCATCCTCACAGCCACCCGGCACAGGATAGGGGTAAGGTGCCAGATAGCAGAAAACCAGCATTTTTCAGAGTGGGATCAGAGCGCGGAGCCAGGGTGGCTGCAGCTCCATCCCTCTCGCCGCAAGCCCTGAGCTTTCCTCACCATGCTGCAGCTGGATGTGCTCTGACCAGACGGTTTTGAGAAAAAAAACGGATGAGATTGTTCAGTGTAAAAATAATACAGTGTAAAAAAGGGCATGTGCTATGCAGCCCCGAGGTAAAGGGCACCCATGGTTTTTAAAAAAAGCCTGGGGTGAAGCTGTGTGTGTCCCTGGGAGCCCCCCTCCACCTTCGGCAGGGTCTTTGTCCACCTAACAGCAGTGTACCTTGCTCTGGAGATCCTGGAAGCCCTTTAAAATCTTTTCACAGTCCAATAATGTCGACTTCTGACCTTCTGCCGTCTGACATTTCTGCACTTTCCTCAGGAAGATGTAATCTTCATTGAAGCTCAACACCTCTTCCATCTGCCAGCGGGGGAGAGAAGAAAGGGTGGATGGGACGTTAGTGCCAAACCTGCAACGGCTGGCAGCGGAGCCACGCGGTGTTCCTGCCAGAGATAAATCGCAGCCTGGATTGCCCAGGGTCAGTTGCTCAGCATCAGGATGAGCCGGGCAGACACGCTGCGGGCACCAAGCACTCCTACCAGCCGCCCGACCCAGCATCTGCACCCGCATCCGCCGGGCACTGCACCCACGGGGCTGGCCCTGGCTGGCGATGCTGGATGAGAGGAGGATTGCTCAGGATCCCTTCCTATTTTCTATCACCTTCATAATGAATTTAAACTTCCCACTCTGCCTTTTCCCGAAGGCAGGTGGCAAATATCCACCCACCTGCGTTTACAGCCAGCAGCACAGAAATCAGAGCGAGTGGCTCGGGGCTCACTGCTATAAAAAAGAGGTCCCGGCAGGCAGCAGGGACGCTCGCTCGGCCCCGCACTGCCCTGCCCAGGGTGGCTTTTAACATTTTTTTTGCTAGTTTGCTGACTAAAAGAGCTACCAAGAGACCCAAATATCTTGTGGGTTGGGGCTGAATTCTGCCAAGAGCCTTCAGATTAAAAAAATCAGATTTAAAAAACCCCAAAAATAAAAAAGAGAAAAAATTAATAATACATATATATATATAAAATACTAATTTTTTATATTACACCTGGTTTTTTTGTAAAAAACCTAACATTCAGCTAAACACTAAAGAGAAGTGCATGAGGACACACAGCCAGGCAGAGCGCTCAACACAGGCAGCACTGGGATGTGGAGGGTCAGGTCTGAAGCCCTGCCACGGGCTCTGAAGGCACCTGAAATCCTCCTGCCACCTGCGATCGCATTTCAGCTGCCTCTGATCCCCTGCCACAGCCCCATGCGGCCACATTTCATTCCTCCGGGGACCCTCTACTCACCCCTTCACCCCAGGCTGCAACTCCTGTGCAGCAAAGTCCCCTTCCACGCCCCCAAATTTTAAGCCCCTCTAGCTCAGACTTGCTCTCCATCCTTGAAGATCAGAAGTCACTCACTTAAATTTCACTTTAAGTTGATGTGTGTTTAAATATCAATAATGATGATTTTCTCATTGCATCTGGGTTGATCATTGAGCTCATTCTGGGTTTTAGACACATTTCTTTAGCTGGTAGCCTTTTCTGGTTTGCAGGAAAGTAGCTTTAGATTGGTAATTCTGAGCATTGTGCGGGGCGGCTGCAGTCATGGCAACTTCAAAAACAGCTTTTCAGTTTTGAGTTTTTTGGCAAATATTGTCCTAAGTACAGGACAGGATCACCAATACTGCGTCTCTTAAAAAAAAAAAAACAAAAAAAACCCAAAAAACAAAGTACTAAAATCTGCTCTTTTCTTCCCTAAACAGAAAGACAGCATCTGAAGTGAGATGTTGGTAAAATTCATACATGCAAACAGTAAAAAAAAAAATCATTTCTGGACCTCCCCACCCTTGCAATTAGCGTCAGTGTTGCCAAGTGCTACAGCACCAGAAAAACCACCAACAAGCCCAAAATAGCCACTTGTGTGTTTAAGCCACACTCTCCCCGGACTGGCCATCGGCCAGTCCTGATCGATCCACTCTTGTTTTGCTAATGAAGGGAACAAATCTCTTCCTCAGCATACATCTTAGTGGCAAATAAAAGCAGAAATGAGAACACTCCTGCGTCCATCCAGTGGCCAGCATCACCTTCTACCATGTTCATCCCTTTGGTGAGCTCATCTCACCGCGGCTGAAGGCAAATCGCATTAGCAATCCAGCAGAGACAACCTTATTTCTCCACTTACCTTATCCATCTTCATGTGAAGATACAAACAGAAGAGTACGGTCCCAATCGTCTGTGCTACAATAAATACAGCGAGGAAGCCCAAGAACATTTTCATGGTGCTGGGTGAGATGCTGCTGATGGGTCGGGATGCTGCAGGGCTGTAGGGTTCGTTCATCCTCCGTGTACGTTGCTGGGGCTCCTTCAAATGAGCTGCTTGCAAGTAGCATGAGAACTGTTGTGTGAGCACCCGCTGCTCAAGGGATACAGGTTGCAGCAACCTACACTTCCTGGAAAAAACTCTTCGTAGTGGGTAGGTTTGTTCACTACTGTCTCCCACAACAAAAAAAGGTTGCTTAGACTTTCTTCTTTGGTGCACTTCCATTCTTTTTCCTATCATTCGACCAGAAGCAGAGAGAGGTTCTTATTCCATATATTCATATTTGCCCTCGAAACACTCCAGACTATGCCCCGGTGTTTTTCTGCTGCTGTGGATGAAAGTTTCGTGACAAGTTGTCTTCAAAGAAATGAAGACCATGAATACACAGAGCTGCTGAACAGCACTGTGGGCTGCCAGGGGCTAGGAAGCACTTGGAAAGTTGGTTGTTTGTCAAAACATGAAGAAAGGCTTTTTGCCCTTTGTTTCCTTCATGAGAAGGATGATTTTGCAGTGAAGACACTTGGCTGAGGCACGTGGGTTGTGCTCGTTGCTGGCCTTCCCTTGTGCTCCACATGGCCTAGTCTGTGCCTAGGTAGGCTGGATGATCCTGGAGAATTAAACCATCTCTGTGGGCACTGGGACCCTAGTGTAGGCACAGTTTTCATGCTCCCTGACAGACAGTGGGACTTTAGGTCTTGGTGCTTGGCCATCACTCTGGAGACACAAGTTTTAAGCAACTTCCTTGGTACCCTAGTGAGTTGCTCACCCTGCACCCAAGGGCACAAACTTCTCAGACCCTGTCCTCCCTTGCCCATGTTACCTGTATCTATATATCCAGGCATGAAAAGGGCTGTTAGGGATTCTGGGCACTCCTGCCAGCTGCTGACCTCCTAGCATCACCACCACAAAACTTTGGGCAACCCAGAACCCCTCCATGCCCCTGTGCCTCTCGAGCTGGCAGCAGGGTCCTTCCCTTGCCTCTTCAGGCATCCAATACTTGTGTGGCTGCGCACCATCGATAAAATAATTTAGGGGAAATACAGAGGGGTCCTCACTGCTTGCAACAGGGAACAGACCTTCTTTTCTTCACGCAAAGAGGATAAACCTAGGTTTCTGTTGGGCTGCAGAAGAGGAGAACCACAAGACTATACTGCGAGGAGGACTGGGGCGCTGGTTTAAAGGCAGTCATCAAGCCATCACGTAAAGTTGTTTTGAAAGCAGCATTCTAAAGGCAATGCTCTTATCAGATATGCATGCAGCAAATAAGGGTTTGGATCCTGGTAGAATCAGCAGGGTGCTGAGCAAGGTGCTGCTCACCAGCAGCCCCAGGGAAGGAGGGTACACAGCACCTTGTCAGGGCTGCTCAGAGCGCTGCAGGATGGAGTTTGCTTTTGCTGTCTACCCACTATCTTGCATCCTGTCCTGTGTGGTTACGGTGCTGTGAGCTGCAAATGCAAAAGCTGGTAACAAAGCACAAACATCTCTGCAACCAAGTCGGAGTTTGACCTTGGCATGTCACCGTGTTCCTAAATATAGCACCCAAATCACAAGTATGGGATGGCACCAGGGTCTTCATGGGCAGCAATTCATCAGCTGGGCAGCCTGGGGCTGAGGCCCTGGCTGGTGCTTTGGAGCCATGTAACCCCTCACCATGCCAGGACTGTCACCCCTCTGCAACGAGGGGAACTTTGGGATGGGGCTGCCAGCCCCCTGGTGTCACTTTTGCCTTCTAGAGCAGAGAGCAGCCCTGGGGTCCCTGTCCCTGGATGCCCATGCCCCGAGGTCTGCCCGTGTGCCCTCACCATCCAGAGGATGCCTTGCTGCCCAGCTCACCAGGACTTCCCAGCCCCCAGAGAAGCATCCTCCTGGCAGCAGCGAGGTGACCCAAACAATGCTGAGAATGCAAAAGGAGGTCTCCTCGGCATCTCTGGGCTTTGGACCTGGTCCCTTGGGTTTGCAGCCCTGCTGTGTGGGGACTAAGCCCATACACATGCTGGAGGCACTGCCAAGCCACAGCTTTTACTCCTTTTTATCTTAAAATTAGCATTATTTTTGAAAAGACCAGCGCTGGCCTCCTCACAAGGGTCTGGTCTGACATCGAGCTCCTATATGCCATCCCTGCCATGGCGAGCTTGCCACAGGCAAAAAGCCATGTCGTGGTGGACATGCCCAGAGACACCCCACACAGCTGAGGGCCGTGAGGCCACGGTGGGGAGCAGTGCCCGCTCCCCAAAGCCCTCGCTCCATGCCTCAGCCCCGCGGTGCTCACTGGCATTTTCCAGGGCTCTTCAGAGTTTCCTCTGAATTTAACACTCACATTTGGGGGAAGTCTCTACATGAGAAACAAAATGACATGAGAAGCCTTCACTTAATACTTTCCCCGAATCCTGAGTGTTGGGACTGAGAAGCAGCCGATAACGTGTGAAACCACAGCAGTGAGCGTTGCAGAGAGCAGAAAGCAAGGTTTTGCACAGCTATTCCTGAGCTTTGGCTGTCCCCGACAGACGAAACCTTTTCAAAGCTGTTTATGGATAGTTACCCGTCACTGTTTCGCCGAAACAAGAAGAACCGGTAGGTAACGCCGGAAACCCGAGTGCATCGCTGGCCCCAGTGCAATGCACCTTGCTGGGGAGGCCGGAGCTGGCAGCAGCCTCAGAGGGGCTGCAGGGTTTGGCGAGGAGGATGGGGAAAGGCTCCGGTTTTGGGTACCTAGCACAAACCATCACCGGAGGGTTGGCCGGCTTGTGCTGCAAATCAGGAAACTGAGAGTCACTAGTCACCGGCACCCTGACGGGAGAAACTGGGTGGAAAATATGACAATGGGGATCCTGGCAGAGGTTCGTCAGCGGAGAGGGCAGGCTAGCAGCTCCTCATCAGGAAACCGTTGCTCCACGTCAGCAATCCAGCCGCTCGCTCCCCGACTGACGGGGAGCAAGCCCTTGGGAGCTGCCTCCTCCACCCCACACCACCAGGTCCTGCGGCTTCACCATCTTGAGCCGGGAGTCGATGCCAGTAGTGTCAGATCTACTAGGAGGTGCCGACCGAGCTCTGGGGAAGGCAGACTCCCAACAGACTGGCCCATCACCATTGCTGCTCAGAGCCAGGCAGCCCAGGAGGACAGAGCTGCCACAGGGTGTGTGGTGGTGCTGACCACTGGGGACATAGAATCATAGAGTCATTAAGGTTGGAAGAGACCTCAAGGATCATCTAGTCCAACCGTCCCCCCACCACCTATTACCCACTAAACCATGTCCCTAAGTACCACATCTACTGTGATATAGCAGTATCACATGCTCTGTTGCCACCTTGCTGCTTCACATGGATAGTAGGGATGGGGAGAAAGACTCAAAATCCTCAGAACCCACACTATCCCATGCCAGGTCCAGGTAGCATCATGGTTGCACCTCCTCGACTGCTTGGCTGCTGTAGAAACATGGGGGAGCATAGCGGGGGGGGAAACAGCCTTGGGGAAAGAAGGGCATGGTCCAGAGGGACGATGGGGACCCAACACCAGAGGGAAGAGTCTGCCTACAGGGGATACCTCCAAGGAAGGTGAAATCACACCTTTACCTGGTGATGAGCCCACCACAGAGAAACCAACAGTGTTTTCTTTCATCCCCCAACCCCCCTGAACGTGACTATACCCATCCACTTGTGAACCCAAACTGGCACAGTTCCTCCAGCCAAATAACCGCCGAGTGAGACGATGGGAAAATGTGATCCATCGCTTGCATTCCTATTGACCTAGTTGTGGTATTTCCGCTGATCAGCAAATTGTCTCCACTTGTACTCGGTGCTCAGAGTTTTGTTTACTGAGAAAATATCCGGTTGCCTGCCCCGGTGATCTGTCAAAGGCTGGGAGCATTTCTGAAGGCAACAAGGTGAAAGCTGATGAGAAGAGAGTGATTTTTTTTTTGGGTGTCCGCTGTGGTTTCATAACTAGCTCTTTAAAATGTGCTGTTCACCCCACATGCTCTTTACAATTAACAAAGGTTGGGTGCTGTGCAGTAAGAAGAACAATACATTCAAAAAGAATATTTTATTCTGAGTCACAAAAGGAGTTTGCCCGCGATGCCGTGGGAGGAATGCAGAAGAGAACCTATGAGAGAAACCTAAATTAAGTCTTTTCAGCACAGGGCCATGGGCAGAAGGGAAATTTGAGCTTTTCCACCATTTGCCTTGTCACTTCTTTAGATTTTTCCCTCTCCTGCATCCTCTGAGCTCTCATGTCTCCAGGACAACCCCGTCACCAGAGAGGAAGAGGGAACAGACATAGCCAGAACACCACAGAAAACATCACCAGCATCCGGAGAAGGAAAGGTTGCGTTGCAGTTTCCGTTCATTTTTTACCTTGGTATGAATGAAAGAAAGCTCTTGGAGTGCAGCAAGAAGCAGCCTCAGGGATAGACAAAGGTGTCAATGCTTGTGACGGTCACGTCTGTCTGTGGAAGAAAAGAGCAGAAGATGGTGGTTGTAACCACTATAAGTGGTAATGGCAGGCTGCAGTCCCATTGCTTGCCATGGCCCTCAGCCGTGTAGACCCCCATGTGGAGGTCAGCAGAAGTCCCAAGCTCCAGCAGACATGAACACGACCTGTCCCAGGCTTCCACTGCCCAGCAGGTAGATCAGAGCGGGGTGTAGAGCACCATCTCCACTGCATTTTCCCCAGAGATGTGAGGGGACATCTGCCCCTTCCATGCCACCCTCCAGAGCAGCAAAGAGCAATGGGAAAGAGGTGTAGGGGATGACACTGGGGTGCTGCTGTCCCTCTGAGCCACCCTGTTCCAAGGGCCATCATCCCCCGTGCCCCCTTCTCACCATCGCTCCTCACCTCCCCGCCCTGCCGTACCATCCACAGACACATCCTGAGCCAGCTCTTCCCAAGGGGTTTGAGGTGGATGAAGAGCAGAGAAGGCAGAGAAACGAGCACAGTGACCCCACCGAGGATGGAGGGCCCTGAAGGGCACGCGGTTCTCTTGCCACATCTGGGCTGCACATCTGGGTGGCGGTGCCAGCCTTGCTGTGCTGAGCCATGGAGAGCACCCAGCCTCTAAACTGCTGATGCCAAGCCTTAACAAAGCTGAGAAACCACAAATTGCACTAGAAACTTCTTGCTGTGACAGCTGCACCTACTTCTCCTGGCTTCCTAAAAATAGAGCCTGGTGCGGGGAGCCCCGTGGCCCCGTTCCTGCCAAACAAGCCCCTGCTGCCTGAGTCACAGCGGAAGGGAGCAGGAGCATCCCGTGCGTCCCCCCACACTCGTGTGAGTGCCAAAAGCAGCTCTCCTGGGTGCAGGGTGCGGGGGCCTGCGACCATCAAAGCCGCAGTGAAACGCCCCGGCGAGGCTCTGCCCTTTCATGTTGCGAAAGGAGAGTAGGAGCGGGGAAAAGCAAAACCCGCGGGAGGCTGCGAGGCTGCCGACGCCAGCGGCTGCCTCCCACGGCGTGGCGTGATGGGGTGGGTGGGGAGGGTCCCGACATTGTCTTTGCATCGCCCCTTCCTCCCCCACCCACCCCATGGGGACAGGACCGAAAGGCAGCCGGCACCGCATCTTCGGCATCTGTACGGGACTCGCAAACAAAACAAAAGCCTCGGAAGGAGTGGGGGGGACTCTGCCGTTCCTCCCTGCCCTGCAGGGCTGAGCCCCCCAACAGCTGCTGCTTGTGGCTGGCTCCAAGCACTTGCTGGGCTCCACGGGGCCAAACCCACCCTTGCCACAGTAGAGCCACCCAGCCCTCGTATCCCACTGCCCCACGAGGGTCCCAGGCCACGCGGGTGGGACATGCCCACAGGTCAGGGGTTGCGTTGTGCCCTGAGGAGGGTTTCACAGCTGTTGGCCGACGTTCAGGACGTGATGCCACATGCACTGGGATAGATGGGACCTCAAGGATTTCGGGTGGATTCATGGGAGGTGGGTGAGATGCAGTGCAGATCAGCTGCTATCCTGCACAGCCTTTCCTTCTGTAGCTGGAAGTTTGCAGTGAGACCTTCATGTTGGCTGAGCCCCAGGTTGGCTGTGCCTGGTTATCCCCCTGGGGCTGCATGGCACTAACACATCTTGCGCCAAATCATATGAATCCTGATTGGAAACTATCAAGAGATGGACAATCTCCCACATTTGGTTTGGCAGCCACTAATTTAATCTTCTGCCATTCTCATCCGCATTAAACCACAATCCCCCTACCAAGGCAACATTAATGCAGATTACTCATCTTTTTCAAAACCTTACGCACATTGACTTCCATAAGGTTTGAATCACCGTCCCTGGAGACATTCAAAAAATGTGTAGACGTGGCACTCCAGGACATGATCTAGTAGGCATGGTGGTGTTAGGTTGACAGTTGGACTTGATGATCTCGGAGGTCCTTTCCAACCTTAGTGATTCTATGATTCCATAGGACTTTCTTCACCACTATGAGAATTGCCTCCATGGCTCTTCACTGCATTTCAACCCTTTCAGCCTTTGCTGTCCTTTCTCCCCTCTCCCTCTGTCGACCTTTGAATCCCCTGGGGGGCTGTACTCATCCTTCAGGATCACAGGGATCCTCTTGGGGTCTTGCACAGCCCCAAGGTGAGCAAGAGAGAGTGATGCAGGAGATCAGCCAGCAAGGGTGAGCAGCCAAAGGTGTGTGGGGAAGAAAAAGAGCACTATTCTGACCTGAGGGATCTGGGTAGAAAATCCTCAGCCCCTGCCTGGGACTAACCACCCCCATGGAGAAGGCAGCGCTGGGGGGCAGGAGGGATCTGTGCTTGGGTGGAAATCCACGCGCAGCCAACGCTCTCTAGTAATGCTCCGTCTGAGAGCCCAAAACAAGACAACACACACACGGTCGGAGGCAGCAAAACCAATCTCGAATCTCTTGCAAAGCAACGCAAAAGCAGAACGGCATCGCCTTCAGTAGCAGGCAGTAGATACTGCAATGGTAACCCACAGCCCTTTCGTCTCGGCACCGTAAGCCGTGGTGCTCTGAGCCAGGGACGTAGGCGTCACGAGGAGCCCTCTCCCTGCGCGCTGCCAGCCCTGCCGCCGCTGCAGCACCATGGCGTGAATGCGTGCCCCAACCAGCTGGTGTGCAGCAGCATCAGCCGCAGCTTGCTCCTAGGCCAGGCTGCACTGGCCCAAGCTTTGGGGCATCATCTTGCTAACTGAGCCATCATAAAACCCCTGTGAGCCCGCAATAGACGTGGCAGAGAGCAGACGCTAAAACAACTCTGCCATCTACTGACTCCTCCAGCTCCCTCCCCGCTCCATCCATCCGTCCATCCCTGCCGCACACAGACACCTGGGAAGTTGTTGCTAAAAATGAAGGTTCTCCACGCCAGGACGTGGTGCCATAGGCGATGCCAGAGGAGCCCTGCAGTCAAGCAGAGAGCAAGTCCAACACCCATAAGCACTGATATTTGGGGAGTTTGTCTGACCAGACTGCAGCTGCAGGTCTTCCTTTGCACGGCCGAGGAAGCAGCACCCCATGGCTGGCATGTGCCTCCCTGAGGTCCACCCACCTTCACTTCCCCCACTGCCATGGGAGCAGGGCCACTGCAGAGCCCAGGTCTGGCATAGTGTGTGCTCAGCATGGTGGTGAAGAGCGAGTGACAGCCCCAAGCCAGCCTGGTGGCCCCGACGCAGTGGCCAGAGGTGGTGCAAAGTCCTGGTCCAGGCTGAGCTGTGACCCTGCTCAGCTGGGTTCGCTGCTGGCCACAGTGGCATAGACAACCCCAGGCAGGGGTGCGTGGCACCCGTTTTGTAGGAACCACCACCCGTGCGCAGAAACCTGAGCAGCAAGATCAGCTCAGCATCACCTCCCTAGGAAAATGAAAAGGAAACAACACATCCAGAAGTGGAAATAGAACATCTCTGGTGCTATGGAAACCACGCTGCCAGCATGGGAAGGTATCTCCTGGACTAAATCCTGGCCCCTGGGGCAGCTCCCTCTTCCAGTGCTGCAAAGCAAAGGAGCTTCAGCTGCAGAGATCAGGGGAGACACCCAGCCATAAGGAGAAGGATATCACCAGCACCTCCAGTCCCACCTCACGCCTTACTAAGTTCTTGCCTAAGCAGTGCAGAGGAAGCTGTGTGTGATAAGTGGGAGTGTTAAGACACACCAGGAATTTATTTTCTTTTGCTTTCCTCCGCAGCAGAGTCCCGGCACACACCGCACGTACAGGACCACTAGAGCTGGAGGTGGCCAGTGGGCCAGCACACTGTGCTACTGAGCACCACGGCCTCAGCCCCAAATTCCCGCCTCCACACCAGTGGTCCCAGCAGCCTGGGGGGCTTCTGCAGAGGAGAACGGTGGCAGCGTGGTGACAAACGTCAGACCTGTATCGCAGAGGCCAAGGACTGCTGCTCCCTGCAGCGCACCGAGGATGCACCAGCGGGAAGATGGAGATTTCCCATGGCATCTCTGCAGTGGGGTGGTGCTACCAGAAGCATCGACACGAATGTTTTTGAGATGTTTCTCTTTCTAAACAGTGAGAAATCTAAACCTACGGTCGCGGTGTGGATGAGCTGTTCCACCAATATTTTATTTCCCCAAGCGAGATATTTCCTTTTCAACACAGACACCAGCAGCAAAAGGCTGCGCTGCAGCTCGAGCTCCCCTGCCCTCTAGCACACCGTTCCCATCACAGCCACACGCTTGTCACCAGGGAGACCTGCTCTGAATTTTTTTTTTGTTTTTTTTTGGTTACTGCCCAGAAAGCTGCAGGTCTCCAAACACCCTGCTGAGCTGTCTGTGCTAGGCATCCTTTCTGCGAACGGTATTACACGCTTGAAAATGAGGTCAATAGCTGTGGCGAGGCATAGCACTTGGCAATGGTGGGGCAGCATTCCCCTCTGCCCTTGGCAGCCCAGAGAGGAGGCAGCTCCAAAAACCAGCTCCAGCCCAGGTGAACGAGGGCTGTGAGCAGGGCATCTCCTGTCCTTCCAGGAACGCAATGGCAGAAGGTCCTGCAGCCCCAACCCCTCGTCCTGCTGACACTGGAAGCAGATGCGCTGCAGTTTCTAGGTACAAGTCACTCTTACCGGCAGACGCTCGGCACTTCTCGGAGCTTGCAGCCTGTTTGCAGAGGGCTGAGACACCTCAGCTCATCTCACATTTACCACAGGAGCGAGGTGCACGCTCAGGTGGCTCCCACGGAGCAGATGCCGGGCTGGGAGCTCTGCAGCCCGCCTTGGCTCTTCTCGCGTGGCTGCTTGGTGATGTCAGAGCTCTGCCCTGGCTCATGGCCCATCACGCTTGGGTTGCAATGGGCTGATGCTAGAAAGCCCATGGGAAGCACGCTGAATGTGTCAGCTGTCTTCGTCCATCCCAGAGGTTTCCCATAAGGTGTGGATAAGTTTCTGTGGAGCTACAGAAAAATGTGGCTTGTTCAAGCACTCTGTTTTAGGAGGGGATGGGGGTAAAAAAATAAAATTAAGATGATTATCCATGTGCAGGCCCCCCTAGGATCAAGTCACCCCAGAGGAACAAGCTCCATTTGGAAGAGACTTTTCCAAACATATCTCATGCGTAACAAATTGGACACAGAGCTACATGCCTCACGGGTGAGTGCTAGTCATGGGTCCAGGGGACAGATCCCAACATCAAATTGCAGAGCCATGGGATTTCAGCTTCCCTGTTGATGCCCAGGCTCAGCCAGGGGCCCGTGCAGCACATCCCACCTCCCCTCAGACCCCACCGTGCCGCTGTGTCGGCTGATGTAAGCTGGCCTGGGGACACACACATGCTGCTCAGGATACACTTTTTTCTTTCCAGAGCATCTCCTCGTAAGCCCAGGCTAGGGCACACACTTCTCCTCACTCGCCTGAATGAATCTGTGTTTGCTGGCAGCCCAGAAAGCCACTCGTGTCCTGGGCTGCATCACAAACAGTGTGGCCAGCAGGGTGAGGGAGGGGATTCTCCCCCTCTACTCCGCTCTGGTGAGACCCCCCTGCAGTGTTGCATCCAGCTCGGGGGTCCTCAGTACAGGAAAGACATGGAGCTGCTGGAGCGAGTCCAGAGGAGGCCACAAAGCTGATCAGAGGGCTGGAGCACCTCTGCTATGAGGACAGGCTGAGGGAGCTGGGGTTGTTCAGCCTGGAGAAGAGAAGGCTCTGGGGAGACCTTAGAGCATCTTCCAGTACCTAAAAGGGACCTACAGGAAAGCTGGCGAGGGGCTGGTTACAAGGGCAGGGAGTCACAGGACAAGGGGGAATGGGTTTAAAATAACAGAGGGGACATTTAGATTAGATATTAGAAAGAAATTCTTCCCCATGAGCGTGGTGAGGCCCTGACAGGGTGCCCAGAGAAGCTGTGGATGCCCCATCTCTGGCAGTGTCCAAGGCCAGGTTGGATGGGGCTTTGGGCACCCTGGTCTGGTGGGGGGTGTCCCTGCCCATGGCAGGGGGTTGAAACTAGATGGGCTTTGAGGTCCCTTCCAACCCAAGCTGCTCTATGATTCTATGACTCTATGAATCACCAAACCCCACAGGTTGTAATTCCCTTCTAGTAGAAAAGCTACCTTGATTTTAAAAGTGGAAAATCTGTGGCCTTCTTTAGGGCTGCGCACCTGGAGGGAACTATTACACAGATGTGGTGCAGTGGGAGAGGCGTGCACACGGAAATGGCCACTTGCTGCGAAATACAGTGAAAGAGAAACCCCAGACACCCCGTTCAAGGAAAATGCACAAATGGCACTAACCGTAAGGATAGAGAAAAGGACCATTTTCCCCCGGTATTCAGGGAGGGGAATAACATGCAGCTGTCAAGAAACTGTCATCATTTTGCTGAGCCACAAGAAAATCTACCCACGTAAGTATTGAGTGTTGTCAGCCCTGTGACAGTAAGTTGGGGGAACCGTACTGGAAACGGGACTAAGTGGTTTGAGAGGATGCAAAGCAAACCCAGAGCACATCCCGGCCAGTTCCCTCAGCATCAGCCTCCCCACGCCCCACTGCAGGCCAGGAGCCGGCCAGGATGCGGATACGAACGTCTAGGTGGCGAGATCCAGCAGGCAGGATGCTGGCTTTCTCCTGCAGCCTGTGTTCCGTTGCTTATGATACCTTATCTAAGTCAACTGGTCTCAATTTCGTCACTGGGGAAATGAGACATCTCTGCTGCTGCTCCATCCAGAGATGGAGACAACAAAATATATATAGAAAATACATACAGAAATAAAATTAAAGGTAATTTTATATATATATATAAAATATCACCATGCCAGCTCTAATCTTCAGGGTAATATTATTGCAGGGCACATTTTATCCCAAGGTGGGGCTGCAGGATTAGCAGATCCCTTTTTCCCCCAGGTCAAATCTGTTTTGCCCGCATCAGTAATTGGTGAGTGACCTGCCTGTCCTTATCTTGACCCGTGAGTTTTTCATCTTACCTTCTCCCCCAGTCTGGCTGAGGAGGGGGAGCGAGAGAGCAGCTGGGTGGGCTGATGGCAGTCAGCCAAGGTCAACCGACCACAAGGTCCCAGCCCTCCCACAGCCCTGTTCGCTTCCCATTCTGCAATGCGGGTGCTGAGGAGCATCACTGCCCTTCCTGGCTTCCTGACCAGTGAATTCACTGTAATTCTCAAAGAACTGAGCTGAATCACTACACCTAATAACTACAGAGCGCAATATTGAGCCCCAATGCTGCCACACGCACTTGCCCCCCCCGGCCCCAACTCTACTACTCCAGCCCCCTGGCTGGTGCCTGGCAGTGCCACACGATGCAGAGACAGTTTCCAAGTGACAGTCTGGATTTGGTGCAGGAAGGCAAATTCCGCGTCCCCCCCGATTCCCTCCTGTGCTGTGTGAAATAATACCAGACTGTGCAGTCTCCAAGGTGGTCGTCAGGACTTTTGAAAAGGGGACTCAGGTTTGTTTTTTTCTTTAGTTTTGCAAGACAAGAACATCAATGGAACTGAAAGTAGGTTCACACCACAGTGCCCACCCATGCAAAACTATAACGAACCACAAAACCAGGCAATTACACAATCTTCTTCTAATGTTTACCAGGTTCATTTTCCAAGCACTGACTGCTGCTGAAAACAGCCTCAGAATAGTTTAGTGGTAGAAATGACCTCTTGGTCTGCTCTTGCCAGAAAAACCACTGCGCTTGAACTGGAGGATAAAAGCACATGATTCAGGTCTCTAAGAATGAGCCCTGGTCTTCAAATAATCCTGCAAGTCCTCAAAACACTTTTGGTACAAACCAAGAGCTCTCATATCACCTTCCCTCACATGCCTGAGCCCCAAGGCAGAAAATGTGAAGCAAGTTTTCCTCCTTGCATGGCAAAGATGGACGGGCTTCTCCCAGGAGGTTGGAGCTTGAGATCCACTGTGCCTTGAGAACCACATGGAAAGGCCGTATCTGGATTAACATTAGACAGCAGGCATCTCTTAGACCCAACTATGCCCTTTTAGTGCATTTCAGGAGCTGCCAAACACTGTCCCTACCAAAATCCAGACTAGGTTCTCCAGATTCTCTTTGGCTGTAGCCAAAGCCCTATCACACACGGCATCCGACAGATGAGAGTGCAGGTAACCACGGAGACCACCACAACACCTACGTGATGTTCCCTCTTCTAAAAACCTGCTAAAACCACTATCTGCTTTTATTAAAAACCCCACTGAAGTGAAGCCAAGGTAAGAAGTAATTTACAGTTCTCTTTCTGAAGAACAGGCTGTGGGACCTCACCTGGATACACCAGCATGCAGGCTGTGCCATGGAATCTGGAGCTGAAACCATGTCTATCCATAAGGGATCATCAAGGTCAAGGCTGTGTGTACACTGAGGTGTGCAAGCTGAAACCCTGCTGGGTGCACACATTGTGGAGCTGTGCCAGCACCAGGCACAGTGCCCACCTTGGTGCAGGGACACTTTTGCAGGTCAGAAGAGGGGTAAGACCAAAGAGCTTTGCAATGATCAATTCCTTCCTCTGAGCACCTTTCCAAAAACCCTGAGAAATCCCTCTGCAGTTGTGTATAAGGTCTCAGGAAGAAGCACAGTTTACAAGCCCTTTGCACATGTGGGGACATGTCCACCTCTCTCATGGCACAGGAGCAGCAATACAGCCTAAAAGATCTCATGGCTTCTGCAGCCTCTGCTCCCATGTCTTCCTCACAGCCTGCGGATAACTGGTGTTCATGGGGTGGGACAACTTTCTTCTCCTTCCCAGAAGGAGGAGGAAATTTCTCCCCTAATGGCTGCCACTACAATGCTTTGCAACGTGGTGGCTCTCACTCAAGGCGCCAGCAAGTAATTCATAAAATTCTGCCTCAGGTAGGAAAAAGGCCAGAGCTCTGCATGGGACATGAAACACTCTTGAAATTACGTAGCTGTGCTGAGGATATTAACATACAAAATTAATGAAGAGCCCTTAAGCGTTTCATACATCTGCCCACCACACAGCCTCAGTGAACATCAGGCCCCAACGCTCAGCAGCTCTGGGATGTGATTAAGGCCAAGGAAGCAATCACCAGATGTGACTCCTGAATTGCTGTCCCCCTACAGGGTTTGGTGGTGGCAGGGCAGGAAGTCTCACCTGGGTTGGCAGCACATTGACTGGTAGTTTTGGTTCCCACACACGGCGTTAGATGATGTGGGACAGGATTGCATGATGCTCAGCACACACCATCACACGGGTTGAGGGTTGGATGACGATGGCACACCAGCCCAGCTGGAGCTCAGGAGACACCAGGCATAAAAGCCATCCTACATTACAATCAAAGATCCAGTGCCCACCTCCAAGAGTAGCTGACAACCAAGGAAACTAAGGACCCACCTTGTGCCCATCAAGGTTGTAACTTCCTACACTGGGGGCTGCATCCAGAGAGCTGCATTTAGGAGAGACCTGTGCATACTGCTGTCTCCCATGGCAGCCCTGAGCTGGGAGCACCATGGTTTGGTTACATGCTGTGACAGAAACACTTGTTCTCCCTCGTTTCACCCATCTGTCTGATCCGCGCCAAGCTGCTCTACGGTTTTCGTTTCCTTAGCTGTGGGAATTCATTAGTTTTACTGATGCAGTACAGTAAAGTAGCACTTCTTAAAGCTAAACCTGGTGGGAAGTTTGCTTCCCACACTGTGCCGTTTGACAGCAGCTCTGGGACACAGCGCGGCTCCGCAGGAAGCAGTGGGAGCCAGGATCTTTGGAAGAAGAGCATGCGGTCTGTTACTGCCTCCTTTCGAGGACTAAGGCACACGCAAAGCACTGCGCCTGGAGCACGCGTGAGCTTTGCATTATCCCTCTTCCACCAGGCACGGCAGGTGGCTTTTCCAAATATCTTCTTGTTTTATCATCAGGCAAAAAGGTAGTATTTACATTCCTGGCCTGAATCCTTTTCTTACTCTTGTGTCTTTTGCTGTCTATACAGCAAATCATAGAATCATTAAGGTTGGAAGAGACCTCCAGGACCATCTAGTCCAACCATCCCCCCACCACCTATTACCCACTAAACCATGGCCCTAAGTACCACATCCAACCTTTCTTTGGATGACACCCCCAGGGACGGGGACTCCACCACCTCCCTGGGCAACCCGTTCCAATGCCTGACCACCCTTTCAGAGAAGAAATTTCTCCTCATTTCCAACCTGAACCTCCCCTGGCACAACTTGCAGCAGTTCCCCCTTGTCCTGTCACTAGTTATCTGCGAGAAGAGGTTGACCCCCAACTCACCACAACCTCCTTTCAGGGAGTTG
>VWZZ01008121.1:260967-294068 GCA_013399095.1 Psophia crepitans
ACCAGTTGGATTTCACTCCATTCCCCACCACTCTCTGGGCCCGGCCAGCCAGCCAGGTTTCAACCCAGCGAAGAGTGTACCTGTCCAGGCCATGGGCCGCCAGCTTCTCCAGGAGAATGCTGTGGGAGACCGTGTAGTGTAATGTTCAAAGACTGCAGCAGCAGCAGAGCGTAACAAATGTTAAAAGTCTTTGGGATCGGTGAACGTCTTTACATTCTGGGCATCTACACAGCAGATGAGCCTCATCCTGATGGAGCCTCCTGACGTGGCATTTGTCACCCAGGAGCTGCACCACAATCTATCGCAACCACTGGCAGCACGATGGAGCCACCCACAAACGAGTGACAAGCGTAATTGCATAGGTGCAGACACATTGCATACCCTCAGGCATGCAGCGTACCGCTAATCATCTCCACGTGCTATAATATGCAAAAGCCTTGCTGCCTGCACTGCTCCCACTCTCCTTCCGCCACGGCGGTGGGGAAGCAACAGAAGGCAGGAGACAAGAGAAATATCCTGTAAGGGACACAGGCCGCATTTGCATGAGCCAGAGACGCAGAGGACCATACACACGTGATGGAACCCTGCTGCAGCCAAAACCACACATCTAACGAGGCCAGACCAAGCATCCCTCCTGACTGAGCCATATTGACACAGCTGGATTTCCCAGTTTAGGAAAAAACGAGCGCACACCTCAGGAAGAAGAGATGCTCATCCTCTGACCCGGCCATCCACACGCCAGCAGCAGCCGCGTCCAACGCGCAGGCCCTGCATGCCGCAGCGCGTCCCTGCAGAATGAGTGATACAGACAGCAAAATCACCAATATGTTTGGGGTTTGGGTTTTTTTCCCCAAAGAGATCAGCTACGAATATATTTATTATTTTGAAGAGAGACTTAGGGAGGCCCAAGCTCTGAACCAGGCCCTGAACAGAAACAAAGAATAATGGATTGCATTTATCCACGGAGTAAATGGCAGCACTGAGCATTCAGGAAATGCAAGACCAGACTCATTTCCTACAAGAAAAATAACAATATCTTCTTTCAAGCCATAAAGACTTCAGGCTCTCAGTGTTTTTACTACATGCCAGATGAGCGAAATAGACCTACCTTAGTTTAGAGCCACCAAAGAACTGGACTGAAGTTACTGAAGCCATTGCTTTGGCTGAGGTTTCAGAAGGGCTCTTAGACAAGTAGAGGAACAAGCCAAATCCAAATGTAGCCTTGTGAGGGGGGCTCTTAGTTTCACATCCAACCACATCTGGCCAGTCAAAACCCGAACGCTGACAGTCTCTCAGCTGCACAATTTACCCAAATCTACTTCTGAATAATGGTAAATCATAAAAGTAGCTGTCAGCTGAGAGGCAGCCTCAAGAACACACATCAAGAACCAACGTAAGCTTAAAAAAATCCTGCAAATGCATAGAATGATTTGACTCATTTAATTGCTTAGATCAAGCCAAAATCCAATTGAATAACACCTTTATATATGGAGAATATGTCACAAACAACACATCAACAGAAATACACGTTCAACACAAAGAAGTTAAACTGTTTCTGGGGCAGATGCTCGTTTACATATGTATTGATTTAATTACAGATTTCTCTCCTTCCTTTCAAGATTGTTAAAAAAGATTCAGAACACAATCGTAGAACCGCTTAAACTGAGCCAAATTGACTAGATGCACCAATTTTTTTCCTTTGGTTGTGCCTGCAGAGATGTGCAACATTCCTGCTCTTATTGACGCAAACAAAATCGGAGGCACGGGCAGGACTGCCACGGCTTAAACTCCTGATGCACCGCTGCGTGCGACAAGTTTGTATCTGTCCTCATAGGCATAAAAGCCAGAATCAGGCCAGAAGATCCTTGGGTTTTCAGTCTGCATTAAAGCAAATTTCTGTGCATGCTGCAGCTGCATATATGAGACGAGAGGGATGGATGTGCACAGGGGGATAAACCTGGGTCTAGGTTCCCGCGCTCCCCAGTTTGCAAAGTCACCGAAAACATTTTTCCCAGCCAAGGAGATAGAGAAGGCTCTTATTTCCCTGCAACCCCTCCCTTCCCAAGCATTTCTGCATGGAGATGGCCGAAATTCCCATTAGTCAGTGTTACATGGTTGGTTTGTGCCCTGCAGCGTGTCAGTGTGGGAAATCTGCAGAGACTAAGACCAGCCTGGCAGCCTGCTGCAGCCCGGGCAGCGCCGGAGCCCTGCGGGATGATGTCAGAGCTGTTTCCCAAACTGTTGTTTCTTACCAGTATTTTCAGACTGTTTTCCTGTGTAAGCAAGGAAAAAATAATAAAAAAGCCAACTAGTTTTTGAGATACCACTACACAAGCTGCGGGCAGACAACAGGTTTCTGCGCCGGGAGGGGGATCGCTGCTTGCACTGGTGCTGGGAGGATGCTGCACAGGGATGCCTTGCAGGATGACAGTGCGTGGTGCATCCCTCCACTCGCTGCTGGCCCGTGGCTGTTAGCTCCAGGGTGGCTCTGTGAGCTTCCCCACCATCACATCATCCCATCTTAAAGACAAAGAATATGGATTTTACACCTTAAATCCATCTAATAGACTGAATCCTTCATAATTATTTTTTTTTCCGAGAAACAGGACACACAGTACAGCCATGATCTTCATCCTATATACTTAGACAAACCCACAAAAACAGTCCCAGTCGCCCAGGGCAGGCGTTGGGCAATCATTTCATGCTCTGTTGGCAAGTGCAGAGGTCAACGAGAGTGTGCTTAGACCCTGCATGGACCAGAGTGGAAATATCCCCCTGCCCTTTCACTCAGAGTAAATCACTCACCTTCGTGCTACACACCTCGATGCTGCTGTTCTAGCAAAGTACCTTTATGACTCAAAGCAAAATAACGCCCGGCTGCTCTTTGCACACCCACAATCAGCAGGCATTGGTGCAACCTTAGGTAGGGGAGAGAGAGGATTTTGATGCTAATCTTTTCTTAAAACATGGCACAAGTCCAGCACCAACAAACAATGTGTGGTAGGTGGAACTGTGATAGTATCACACGTCTCAAATGACTTGGTTATGTGACAGCTCGACTAAAGCCAGGAGATTTTCCTTAAAATCTACTTATTCTACTTTAAAACAAACCCTCCTTTATGCATCAAAAATTCCAGCTGGAGGACTTTCTTAATTGCCTATCATTTTTAATTGGCCCTTGTGTTTTTCTCTAGAGCGATTTGAGTACAGTACCCAGATTGCACACAACGTTCCTCATGCTGGTGAGCTGCACATGGCGACTTTTGTTAAATATCACGTATCCGGCACACACTTGAGACTTGATATTTGGGTAGTTCCCAAGAAGCAGTGACATTCCTCCCTGTGCTCCTGAGAACTTGGCTTTACTACACTAGTCCATACTGCTCTACAACGTCCACAAATCCAGAGGTCCCAGTTTCCAGAGCCACAACGAGACCCAGTCAGATGTGGGGGCCGCTCTGTGGGTCCGATAGCTGGATGGGGTCCACAAAACTTTGAGACAGACTTTCAAGGCTTTCATGGGAACTAATCTTCAAAGACCAAGAAAGGGTTGGTCTGCAAGGCCAAAACAAAATGCCATCCCTCAACCACATTGTTCAGTGGTTCTGTGCCTTGGGTCGTCTCCGAGCCTACAAACACAGTGTAAAAGATGAAGCCCATGCACGCAGGGCTGCTGCTCCGCTGCCGATGGAGTCGCCCGCAGGCACGGGGAGATGGTGTGCGACAGTACAGGGTTACTGTAGGCTCCGCTCACTTACCAGAGATGCCTTTGGGTGTTCAGTACATTCAGTTTCTTTCCATCCACTCAATTTGTTTTTCTGTTTGGCAGCGGGATTTACCGGAGGTGACGCCTCTCTTTGGTAAATATACAGTATTGGGAGCTAATTGAGCGATTTATAATGCTGAGCAGAGAAACTTTTTTGTTAATTGCTCTGCGTGAGGTGGAAAGGTAGTAAGCAGGAGATGAAATACTGTTGTATTTCAGTATGAAAGACTGCTTGATAATATTTATACAGCCCTGTGCTACGCCTAGCACTTGAAGTGGAGAAAGAGAGATGGAGAAAACACAAATTGCTCCGGTCAGACTCTAACCCAGAGCCTGCAAAGCGCGGGGATACAGAGATGAGGATGGAGATGGAGGAAGCAGCCAGCTTTTGGAGGTGCGAGGGCTTCGTGAGGCCAGCCTTGCTGCAGGAAACGCTGCTCCCAGCTTAACCCCCAACCGAGAAACCAGGCTGCGGGGGCAGTGAACCAGCAGCGTAGGTGCTGATGAGCTCAGATGGGTTCATGGTGGCCTTTTGCTGGAGAGCATTTTGGGTAGCACCGCATTTGAGCTGCTTTGCGGCCAGCCAGTTTGGGTCAGCCAGCTCCGTTATGGCTCCAGCCACCCAAAAGCATCCTCCAAGGTGGCCCGGAGAGCCCTGCAACCCCACACCACAGCCCAGCAACTAACTTCCCTGCCCTCAGCCGCCTTTTCACCCCCTGCGCAAAGAAACTGCGATGTGGATGAGGCGACCATGACCACAGCCACATTGCTTGCACAGCAGTATTGCCACTGCAGTAACACGCAGCCCTCTGACAGAGTGTGTGATACTGAAATGAGGAGAGCATCCTCCTCCCAGCAACCGAGGCACCAAAACCACTGGTTTGGACCATTTTTCTGCTGAAATCAACCAAGTATAATGATATACAAATAACTTGGAGGGGAGTATCAAGCTAGGTGGATTAGAGCTCTGAGCCTCAAACACACAGTGTTTTGAACAAGACAGCAGAAGAAAACAGGGCTGGTTGACAGATTTGCAGTGCAACAACACTTTTACCCTTCCCAGGAATTTGCCTCTCCCCCAAAATAAGGGTTTGCCTTCAGTGGTACCAATGCCACCATGTTACTTAATCATAGATCTGCCCAAGCGGGAAAAAACCCCAAACACTCACACAAAAGAAAAAAATGGGGGGGACATCTTTACCAACACCAGCTTTGGAAAAGGCTGGCAGGGCACCATGCTCTCTGATGGGGCAGGCAGGTTTGGCTCCGGTCCCCCCTTTAAAGCAGCTTCGGCTGGGGTGGCTGCAGGCGGCAGCCCGCCAGGCTGCTCCTGCCCAGCGGCAGGGCTGGCAAGCTGCAAAGCTCTCCAGGCTGCTTGGAAGCGAAGGAAGCAGAGCCGGCCCTCCAGGAAGGGACACAAAGGGCTTGGCTGCCATTTTTCTGGGGGTATTTGGGAGCTCACTCACCCAGGAACAAGGAGCTGTCACGTTCACGAGTGAGGGTGAAAGCTCCTCTGGTCAGACAACAAGCTCCTGCTGGGCAGAAGGATGCCATGAATTCACTGTTCTCTTCCCCCAAACTCTGGCTTTCTTCAATCATTTCAGAACGCTCCCACACGAACCACTTCAAAAAATTATTATTTTTTTTTAAATAAAAATAATCTGCGAACCCTTGCAAACATCACTCTGTTTGCTGACCTTCACAGCATCGCACAGGGCGCAGATCCCACCTTTAGTTCAGACAACTATAAATTCACCAGCGCTGACGCGCTCCGGTCACATCTCAGCCTTACCCTGTGACTCACCAGGAGCAGGACCATCCTGCTCGGCAGAGTCTGCCAGAAAAGAGACTTAAAAAACACAAGACGGTCAAAAAGTCCAGCGATGAATCAGTGTTTACCAAAGGCTACGTGCCACTGCAGTAACGAGGTGTCCCTTTCTCATCCATGATGAGGAAAATTAAGACACCTGAGCAGAAATGAAAGCAACCACATCTTGGGTTCCCTCTTCTGAAAAGGATGAGGGTATCAGGTCCAGGGGGAAGGCCACCAGCTCTGACCATTTTCCAGGATGCCATTGCCGTTAGCATCACTGGGAGACGGCGGTCCCCCAGGCTGGGGACAGCCAGCCCTCTCGCGGTGGCCCTGGAGGCAGCCCAGCTCCCCAGCAAAGCGCTGCCACCTCCCGCCCAAGTGCACACCGGAGACTTTGTGTTTCTTTCAGTTGCTCATTCAAAATTAAGAGTAACATAAATGCAAATATACAGTCACATCTCTGTCACATTTCTGGGATGTTCTGGAATCAGGCAAAAGCCAGGCTGATGGGGAGGAGAGGCAACGAACGCCCGAAGCAGCCATATAAACTGTGGCCGAGTTACTTGGTAGCATCCCTACGCCCCCCCCCCCCCCTTTTTTTTTTTTGTTTTTAAACCTTTAGGTTTTTCTCTAACAGCAAAAGAATCTCTCACATTTCTCATTGCAGTCCAGGACTATTTTTAACACTGCTAATGAGTGACTAAAATGGGGTGGAGTAGCTAAGCCAGCAACGCTGCTCCCAGCCACCCACAAGGTTTATCTGACCATCGGAGGAGGAGCTGGACCAGGGCCATCCCGCGTGAGAAGGCAGAGCAAGGCGCCTGCAAATGAGACACGCAGAAGAAAATGTCGGTGTCCCGGGACACACATGGTGAAAAAATGTACAACAGTTCCTGTGGCTTATTAAAAAAAAGCCCCAGACTCCTCACAAGGTAGGCACCTCAGACACTGGGGTGCTTTCCTTCGCATCAGCCTCCGAACAGGGCTCACAGACACGTTGTTTGCATCGCATCTGCCCATCGTAAGATAGGAGCAAAGCCATCTGTGCAAAGTTGTTGTTCCTGGACTACAGCTTTAGAAATTGTACCCAAATGAAGGCAAATAGCGGTTTCCAACAGGGTCGGTAAATTACCAGCCCACGTTCGTCCTTCTGTCCTTCGGAGCGGTCTCCGCAGAGGTGCGCCAGCCTGCGGGGAGTCGGAAGCTGCTGGAACGGGTACATCCTGCATCCCTTCTCCTCCCGTCACCGCCGTGACTGCTGCATTCAGAGGAGGAACTGAAAATAACCGTGGGAAGTAGCAGATGGCAGCTGCTGAACGCGGCGTGCCGGCTGCCAAGTCCTGCCGAGCACAAGAGCGCGCGTACAGAACAGGAATGAAGACGCCGTCGTCGGAGCGTGACGGCAGCATGGCAGCGTCAGGAACACAGCACCAGCCTGAGCAGAAGAGCGAGAAACACTCCGCTCTGGACAAACAATATTGTAGAGGAAAGTGTATGTGTATACAAGTATATACAAAAGCCTAATTAACGTAGGGAGGCACTGTGAGATGTCCAAACCTCTGTTCACACGAAGTCATTAGAGGCCGGTTGCACTGACGGGATAACTGTTTGTTGCAGAAGAAAAGCCAGATGCCACCGGCCCCTGGGCTGCCCGGGCACTCGCTCTTTCCCCAGGCCTGCCGCTCAGCGGGATGGGGAGGACACGGCGTTGCCAACCTTGCAGCAACGGCTCAAAGTGTTCCCACGTCAAGGCGGAATCGGTGATGCCTTGTGTCCTGCAGTAAGTGACACGCATTTAGAAGACAGGGGTATTTTTCCCCCCACGCTGTCCAACCCCACTGGGCTGATTCACCAGGAACATGAGCTTTATCAATCACCTTGAATAATTCCAGCTGTGACACGCACCAGACTGTTCCAAGCAGCACTATGTTTTTAGAGCATTTAAATATACTGTTATATGTCTTCTCAGACGTTAGAGATAAATACTTTAAGCCTTTTCTTTTAGGAGGAATGGCAGAGGAAGACAAAAACAATTTTTCAGTATTTTGAAGCGGTAACGTCGCTGAAATCACAATATACGCTACTAAGGCAGATGTATGGAGTACAGCATGGAAATCTTTGCTTTGGCCCATAGAGGAAGTCAGGTTGTATTACCACATAGTCTTAAAAATAACCAGAGAATTAAGCAGTTTGTGGATGACCAAAGAAAACTAATTGGAGAGGTATTCCTAAACTTAGAAGACAATTTTATAGAAATATTAAAAACGAGTGATTTTTCAGTGCTTACCTATAGGAAGGCAGGATGTTGGTCTACCTTTTATTAATTAAGACTGCTCCTCTTGTACGTGATCTCAGGTGGGTCTAGCTCGTGTATATGGTACAGCAAGTCTGCATGATAGGATTTTTTTTAATTTTTCTTTTTGAAAATCAGTATCATAAGCATCTAAAGTTGCTGAACTCAAATTATTTATAAAATTATACAAGGTGTTGGAACTGAAGTAGACTAGTGGCAGTGTAGATATCTGGTGTAAACAGAGCCACACACACTTACACCAGCTGAGGATTTGTCCTGTAAATCACAAGCTCTAGGATCTCAACAGGTCGACTTCTTTCTCAAGCAGCTGTGGAGAGCTGTCAGATAAAGTTAGTTGTGCTCCTGTATACTAATGTGTAGCTATCGAAGAGGGAAAAAATAAACCAAAATCTTTTTTTATCCTTAGGATTCACAGTAAGGGATTACATACACAAACCTAAACATCAGTCACATGAGGCTGTACTCACGGTGGCTTCAGCAAACATGTTTGCCAAGGGCGAGCAGTGAAGAGAGGTGGGGATCTGACCACAGATCACGGCTGCCGCTTCTGCTGCATGCAGGAGCATCGAGATCATCCCCGTTCAGCCATTCTGAGGTCAGTGGGACGCAAATACCGTGAGCGAAGGGATTTTTCGCTTGTTCTGGTGACAGAGCCCTTCAAGCTCAATCATTTAAAATTCAACCACACAGAGTTTATTTAGTAAAAGAAACTTTTACACCTGCAGAGCGCCTGGGAAACTGAATTTATGTTAACTGCATACCTGCAGTTATCAGTTATTAGCTGCATTGATGAAAACTGTGCTTCTTACCAAGAGACGGTAAATGAATAAACACAGAAAGATTAAAAAGTGCTAACAGTCCTTTTGGAGAGGGCTACATGAAAAGCCTTAAGTAGACAATATTTCTTCACAACAAACATACCGTCAGGTTTAATACCACAGCTATTAGAAGTTATTTACTGCATAGAAAAAGATTCTTTTTTCATTCCCCAAATAGTAGACGTATTCTTCCAACTGAGAGAAAAAGCACAGTATAGCTGCAGTTCATTTCTTCTTGATTCACAGTTGCAAACAACAAAAGTTCACAGCAAGAACTTCCTCTTTCAGAATAAAGTAGAAACCTCCAGTTGCTAAAAGTACAAATCTCTTCTTCTGTCATGAATCTGAATACCTGAAAGACACAGCAGTATCAGGACAGTCAGACTGCGTACTCCATGCAATCTGTTAGGATGTTGTGCAAACGAAATTGCACCTTTGGGTCTCTTCTGATGCAAGATGGCCCTTACTAGAATAACCAGAATGACCCATCCAAAGTATCCCCAAAATATTGCACATCAAAGAACCAACGTCAGAGGATGACACAGCCTCAAGTGACTAATAAAAGTATGGAAGCTTGAACGCTTTGGGAATAGTTTCTTAGAACAACTCTCCTAGCAGTGTGGCGGGTTTGCTGGTGAAAACTCCAGTTGTGCTAGCACACAGTTCGACAGGGACCTCAGCCTGAAGCTGGGTGCTTGAGATACCAAGCTATGTATGTCTTTCTGGGATCTGAAACTGGACAGATGGTGCAAAACAGGCGTTGTGAAGCAGGAGGCTAATGGTATAACCACAAAAACTAAGGTAGATCATATATATAATTTTAATAAAATGTTTTCCCTCCTCTCTGTTAACGTAGTTATGGGAGATGATGTGTTTATCCGGGGAAAAAAAAGGTTTTGAAACAGTGTGGAAGCAAGCATCTTTAAATTCTGTATGCATTAGCAAGGCAACTATCCTTCAGAGGCAAGCACTGATTTGTTCCAGACCTGCTGGTTTCATTACTCACCTGCAGTGGCATGGCTTACACTGGGATTTTCTGAGCCTTGGTAAGAGCTTGCTTTCCTCTCTTAAAAAAAATAAAATACTGAGATGAACAGAAATTCAACATAGAGCTAAAAGTAGACCGTAGATGCTAAAGAAACCTTGTGCTTTTGCAGCCCAGCCTATAGCACAGGTGCTGGGAGCTCTGTGCTGTCTGGCACAGCAACATACACTTCCATAAATATAAATATCAGCTGTTCTTAAACATGACACAGCGCAATGAGAAGTATATTTAACAGATAGAGCCAAGAAACAGGGACTCCCACAGCCAGACGGATGCACACATCCTAGGGACTTGCCAAAGACTCCCTGTGAACGCAGGCCAGCCATTTCTTTATCTGTTCTTTTTGGGTTGCTTGATAAGCACATGTATGGCGTTATACATGTGATGCTGTGAGGCTCCCCAGATATTCAGAAAGGTCCTGTAAGCATCCTGAAAAAGGCTTTAATTTGTGATGGTCGGGGAACACCGAGCTCTCTAATTTTATCTTCAATTTTTCCCCACTCATTTTCTTTCTGAAATTTTGGGAGGGGAAAAAAAAAAAAGTGCACTGTTGTTAGCACTGCTGCTCTTTTTTGATCTCAAGACTAGTGTCAGTAAACATCTCCTTTGGACAAGTTGGTTCCTCAGGCTCCCAAGCCTTAATAGGCTCACATTGCCCCCTTGGGGGAAGAGGGCACCTAACCTTGTTCTTAACTTAAATCCTGTAACTCCAGACCTTTAAAGTAATTAGACTGTCATTTACCAGCTGCAAAAGGTCTAGGGTGCCTGCCTGTGCAACCCACACACAGTCTCGGCTAAATCTATCTCACTATGTACCATGAGCAGAAAGCTTGTACTCCAGCTGAAAACACGCCCCCCCTCCCTTTTCCATGCACAGACAGGCATTAGACACTCTAGCAGGAATAAGTTAGCAAAACGCCAACAGTTGGGGTCCTCGTAACAACATGGCTCCAGTGTAGCCTCAAAAGAGGAGCTGTGGGTAAGCCTGCCCGCAGATATAAGCAGTAGCTTTAGCCCATGCCCTGCCAAATTCTTGCTGATGCAGATTAGGTGTTTCACAGCTGTCTATTTTTCAAAACCTAAGACTCAGGATCGCTTCTTCACATGCCTGGTATTTTTTATCTAGAAGCACCAGGCAGCTGACACTGTATTTTTCCAGCAAACTCCCTAAACAATTTCACAACCCTTTTTCTTGAAGGCCAGTGCCAAGCTGACTATCTGGGTAACGCCCAGAACAGCGATGCAGGCGTAGCTGAACGGGGCACCAAGAAGCCTGGTTCCAGAGAGCTTCTCCAAGGCAGAAGTTACTCACAAGGGAGCAATTTTATCCAGCAGCCCTAGATGCTGTGGGGACGTAAGCTCCTGGGAAATGGACTTCAGTCACCAGCCATTTCACTTCTGCGTGCTGGCAATGTGTAGGATTGGGATTCCCACTAATTGCGCACAAGCAGCACTCATGGCTCCTGCGTGAATTGCATTAGCTCTGGGAGATCTACTGCAGGGAGCAATCGCAGCCTTTGACACACTGGGCAGCAGTGCTTCGTGGCTGGCAGCAATCAGCTGGGAGACGAGGCACGGGTGGCCCACCAGCCCCTTTACCCCAGTCCTTCCAGCTACAGACAGAGACTGGGGAGGGAGAGAAATCCCTGGGCTTTCTGGCAAGGGCTGCAGTTTCTCCTCCTGTGGGCAGAATATCAGTGAGATAAGGTTGCTCAGGGCTCTTAACCTGGCCACCCTTTTCTGGTCGTAATACAGAAGCATCTGGTACAGACCATAGCTGCTACCGACAAGGTACAGATCCTGATAGCACTGTCAATAATGTTTATATTCACTTAAAATATCTCCCTACACTAAGCCAGAAGGTAAAATATTGTGCAAGTGGGCAATACCTATTTTTTGATTAAGCCATACTATAGAACTAATCAATCCCAAGTATCACACTACACATCGTGGGTTGTCTATTGGAAAAAAAAATTCTACGAGCTGAGCTGAAGACAGCTCCAATTTGGGAACCTTAGGAACAGGCTGTGTTATTTTGCCTCTTTACATAAGATGCTATCAAAGAATAAAGTGATAGTATTTCCTTACCTCCCCCAAGAGCTGAACTTTGACTTATATTTTGAAACCTAGCAGGTCCAGTCATACAAGCAGAACTGGAGTGTTGCTTCATGCTACATTCTTGCATGGATGTTAGGCACCTTTCCTGTTGCAGGAGACCAAGAAGAGAACCGTATTTCCTGTCAGAGATCGGTTCATCTATCGCGTGCAGGTCAGGCAAGGCATGATGATATACCGAACCGGTAAGGCTCGAAGTCCCAATCGAAGGGAAGGACCATAAATCTGCAGTTTGAGTTGGATGACTCCGCAGAGCTGATGGCTGGTATTGGCCTGCTACACCAGCAGCAGAAAAATTCAGCCCAGAATTTGACATGCTTGTCACAGAAGATGAGGGATATGGTTTGGAGCAATGTGACGAGGAATTCCACTGATGGGGAGACATGCCATCTACTTAAAAAGAGAAAGAAAGCATTTGAAGTCTCATCAATTCTTACTTTTTTTCCAAGGCAAATTCCAATGGACTTCTAAGGGAACACCACCACACTGCATATCAATTTTTACAGAAATATATATACGCTTTAGTGCTGCTTATCTTAAAAATCAGCCACAAATTCATGCTGAAAGCAGAATAACCACCACCACCAATACTTTCAGATACATATTACTTGTGTTTTCTTACAGACCGCTAGCATAGGCAGATTTTTAACAATTGCAAGCTTAGACAAATTTATTTTTGCAAAGATGACAAATTAAGTCACCGTGCACTTCATGCATCTGACAGTGATGGAGACTCCTGGCTGGAAAACGAGGACCCAGACCTGCTAACAGGCCCACGGAGAGCTTGGGAAGCACTCCAACAAGCACAGGGATTTACCCGTGAAGTCCCAGCTACATAATCCAGGGCTTTACAAGCATGTTATATGTTTGCGCACAGTTCCAAATTTAAGCACACTGCCTCTTGAAATTCCTGAGTGAAAGCTAGTCACCCCCATCTAAAACCATGCTCACGCACAGAAAGCGGCTCACCAGTCTTCAGAACAACGGTCTCGCCCTTGTGCTTTGTGCTCAGGTCTTGTGGGTTCTTGGCATTGCTCAGAGCTCTAGAAAAGTGTTCGTCCACGACGCTGTTAATATCCCCTTGGAAATACGTAAAT
The DNA here is from genome assembly GCA_013399095.1 of Psophia crepitans. NCBI lineage: Eukaryota > Metazoa > Chordata > Aves > Gruiformes > Psophiidae > Psophia > Psophia crepitans. The sequence continues at coordinate 273,936 of VWZZ01008121.1, forward strand.
ACAACACTCTGAGACCCCCATTCTGTTTTCACAGGTTCTTTGCTTTTACACGGCTTTGGAGAGAGCTCCCTTGTTTCTTCCATTTTCAATAACCAGCAGCCTCTGCCAAAAAAACCCAAAAAACAGACTGGTCAAAGAAATACTATTCAACTTAAAGTGCACCATCAGTGGTGAGGCCATCTTCCTCCTGAAACTGCTAGGGCCAGAAGAACTGTTACTACCGAGGTTAGATTCTTTATTTGGGTTTCTGCTTCTTCCACGCACCTTTTCTTCACCGATTTCTTTATTATATACTTTTAATATGAAATACTTCAAGTACAAAACAAAGGGAGAAACCTTTCAATAAATGTGTACTACATTTTTCAGAATTGTGATGGGAGTGCATTTTTCCCAACCAGACAACTTGAGTCTAATTAGTCTTTAACTCGTTCAATACAGTATCTTTTGGTGGTGAGCTCTGATATAACTGTACAATACACAGCCTTAGGAGGGGACGCTGCATCTTGAAAGCAGTGAATGGCTCAGAGATGCAGAGGGCCAGATGGATACCCAACGTTGTGCGAGTTACCTGTCAATGCCATAGCATCGGCTCTACTGAAGAATAAAACGGGCACATCTACTCACCAGCTGTCATCTCTCACCCTGCCTTCATCCATCTTTATACCCCGAGCTTAGGAGCTAGTACTGTGCAAATACGCCCTGAGGATAACGGTGCTGAAAGAACTGAAGCACTTAGACAAATAACTCCGAGGTGGCATTAGCCCTGGGTGAACTTATCAAAATGCTTTGTCCAATTCTGGTTTCTGCATTGTTCAAAAAACCTACTGACAGAGTGACTACTCTAGTGCTTAAATTAATAGTAACTTTAGTTAAAGTAAGGTTCAAAGTACCTTGATCACTGTCAACAGACCTCCACAAGGAAAAGACTTCTGAGAGTAATTAGTTGCTTCAACTGTTAGAAAAAGACACTCAGATTAAATTACTGGAAATTCAAATTATGGCAAATTCAAATAAAAAAAAAAAACCAAAGAAAAACACCACAACCAAAGAAACCCCCAAAACAAAAAGCTCTTTTTGTTTGAAATAACTCACCTAAGAACATGGTGGACCTGCCAGTTGCTTAAAACTTTGGTAGCAAGACTGCTAAAACTCATACTGTAGCTCAACCAGAAGTTATGGATTTAAGGCAGAAATTACTCTAAAATAGTTTGCAGGAAATCAACAGAAGATTAAGATTCCTTTCTGTTCTCCTTAAAAATCTCTGCTGCCAGACATGGTAAGAGTAGGACAAGGAACGTCACGGCTTGCCCTGGAGAAGCATCGCTTTTATGCATTGGTGCAGTTGCTGGCCGCAGGGGAGCTAGTTCTACAACCAGAGCTCATACGTTCTGCTGTAATCAAAATCATATTTAGGAACGCACAGGCTATGAATGCAGTAACAAGTGCCTGCTGTTTCTATTCAGTTTTCCAGCCTTATTGTCAGCTCTTCACACCCCTTAGCATAATTGATTTACCTTGGTGGCAAAAAGGCGGCTGTTATTTTTCAGAGACCGAGGATACCTTTGGCTGATTGCCGGTTGTATCACACAAAAACTAATGAATCATTAGATTTGTGTTTACGTCCAGCTAACTGCAATATGCAGTGTTGCTTAACCTATTCTGATACATTTACCTGATTTCTTTTCTAACCATAAACCCCCCAATCCTCAGAAGCTTCCTAATAAACATTGCACTCATCTCTGTCTCAAGGGGTATTCTGAAGTATCTGCAAATGGTCCCTCAGTATTTCTTACACATGTAAAAAACTGCTTATTCTGGAAAGCCGAGTATTCGGACATTAAGAAATATAAGGATTAAGGTTACCCAGCTGTAATCTATCCTCCTTTTTATGCTGAAGCCTTCATCTACAAACTTCTTGTCCATGTTTATAACTTGCTTCTATGTCTACCTCCCCCAGACTCTCTGCTTCCCCTTCATGGTGCCTTGCTCACTGAGCCCTAAAACCCTGTTGGCAACTACCAATTTATGTTCCGACTCAAGAGTTCCTCAGTCCTTATCTTAAGATTTCTATTGCTTTGCCCTTCTAGCAGCCTTTCCCCAGCTCCAGCCTCTGATCGACCTAAACACAGTGGTGGGGATGGGAAACATAGGTTGATCACCCGTTCAACCTGCAAGGGGATCTCTGTAACAGTCTGATTCTGAAGACAATCTTTCAGAACTTTAAAACTGACCAAACTTTCCCAAACACAGAAAACAAACCAAAAACCCCTCCTCCCAATTTACAAGCACCTTCCCAAGGCCCATGAGGGGAGCAGGAACTAGCACACCTCAGCCAAACAACTGGAAGAACAAGCACAGGAAGAGACCCTATTTTTGCCCAGTCTTGTTTTAGAAAGCTCAGCTGGAGGCCAGCGCTTGCCATTGTAAATTCCAACCCAAGCGGTGAAAGCTTGGCAAAGTCACCAGCGACCATAAGGCCTGAGAAAGGACTGTATCAGGCCATCTCGACAGCGAGCAGCAAACCAGCTCTTCCTACACCGCTCCACCACTACACACCAACATACAATTTAAAAAGCGTTAGGTCTGGCCCAGAGGTTTATTTTTCCTGTTCAAGGAAGCCAGCCATTGCATCTTTGTGCCACTTTATTAACATGCTTAACTTGCTCATGACATTAATTGTAAGCTCCTTTAGTACCATTTATTGGTGTGCAGCAGCTGTTATGCTTGTGTCAATTGTGACCAGAGTAGTTAGAACACTAGACAAATAATATGTATTTTCTTAAAAAAAAAAGAATGGTAATGTGTATTTTTTTTCCCCTAGTTTCTCTTGAAAACCTCTTGTGCTTTCCAACAAGAATCGTAAGAAGACTGGACATAACCTAGGTCATATCTCAGTCCTCTCAGTGATCACATGCACATGAGGAATCTAAATGTCCCAAGAGTCAGGACTTAGATTTGGAGCACTACGGTCTTCGTTACCTCAACTTCCCATTCTTCCGTCTTCCAGCAGGAAGTCTGCAAAAAAAGGGCAGAAATCCTTCCGATTTGCGTCTGCCACAGACAGTTGTCAAAATATAGAAGTGGAGCTCAGGATGAAACGGACTCAGCTCACCTCACACTACTCTCATGGGTTAATTAGGACTAAATAGTACAAGCAATTATCCAAGTTATTTGTCCTTCAGGTGGACAAGGATGTGTGGTCAACACAGGTTTAAGAGACATGTTGTTGACTGCTCACCACAAGTGACAATACTTTACAGTATTTTCCACATTCCTCACCCTTCCTTGTAGCATTTTATTTCTCATCACTGTAGCATCAGACAGGGAACTCTGTTCACTGTTTCATGCAGCCCAAACCAGTTTTGAAAATAAATAAAACAAAAAAAATTCCACTCACTTCCCAAGTATTAAGCAATAATCTACCAAGCAGGCACTCTCTTTCATCAACTAACTTTCAAATAAGGAAACGTTTGAAGAAGTCCGTGAACATACGTTGAAATTATCATTGAATTCTCCTACCTTAACTCACTGTCACGAGCGGCGTGACACCAGTAAGGTTTTCCAGATGCGGGACGGTCATCCTGTGTCCGGCAGTTTGGGATCCTTCCCCCAGCAGGCTGTGTGCTCTCTACAGCGACTGCAGGAGACAAGCAACGTTCATGAACTCCCTCCACGCTTTCTAGCCTCTAGCTGCGAGTGAACTAGGCGTTTCCTTCAGCCTATCTGCTAAGAATGCATGAAATGCACTCCAACAAGTCAACCGGGTTAGGAGGTTTCAGGAATGAGGAAAATAAGATTGTAAGTAGGGTTGGTGGTTTTTTTTATGACAATGTGTACACAATAAAGAAGACAGCATCTGGACTTCGGAAGAGTTGAGAGTAAGATGATAAACAAGTTATGGCAGAGAACCAAATGTAGCCAGGGTCAGAAAGGACTTTCCTATGCCAAGTTAGAGCATATTCAGCATCACGTGTGTAACTGCAAACATCTGCAAGAGGAAAAAGATCACCTGTCTCCATCCCAGATAAGCCAGATAACCCATTTTCTCTCTTCTTTGCTGGATCTTTTTAAATGACTACAGAAGTCTTCAGAAAACAGGTATCTTTGTTCTGTAAGGGCTGGAGCAAGAAACAGGGAGTTTGTTTTGTTTTGGTTTTTTTTTTGTTGGTCTTTTTTTTGTAGTAAATTAACCAAAACTACCAAATTGTAGCCATTCCAGAAATGCTGGATCAGGGTCAGATCTGTCAGTCTCAGCTGGAAAAACACACTGGGGAACTACAGTCACCAAACTGGTGACATTATGTCTTTCACTCCGTAGTTCAAGAGTTTGTTTACTGACCCAGTCAGAAAGTAGGAGAGCGCAACCCAATTCCCTCTGCCTAGATACGTATGAATCCGCCCTCTGTCATCTCCCAGAACAACTTAACTACCAGCCTGTGAGATTTCCCGGGATGGCGCTTCACCTTTTATTGACACACTACATAAACACCTTTTCGCTGTGAGACAGGCTGGATTCCAGTCCATCAACAGGGCAAGTGCCCTCGACACCTCACTCGTTCTTTGATCCCCTTTCCTAAACTCATACAGCAGAGATCTCTTCTGCTGAAGCTTTTCAAGACCCGATTCAAGAATTTCCTCGTAGGTTGGCAGTTAAAGCACTTAAGGTTCTTAGGTGGCATCAGTTTAACGATCCTAGGTGAACACCCCAGGGAATTACTGGGTAAAAATGGGATTATCATCCGTGTTCCTTTGGAGTACAGGAATCGAAACAACTGATTTCCACTGTGGTTTAAGCATTCAAAATGTTAAGCTTTGAACAACCATTTAAAAAATAAAGTATCTTCATTTCTGAGACTAAAAATAGCAATTCTGCTTGTCCTTAACAACTCCCTCCCACCCTCAACTGTAACTGGGGTCTGCCACGCAACGTCCATGAACACACCAAGGCAGAATGAAGTCGGAGACAAAACCCACAGAGAGGGAACAAACACCACGTCCCGCTGTAAACACTTACAGTTCTAGCGACGTGCCTCCCGGACTCCAGCTGGGACCCTCTGGCATTAACACATATGCTTTATAACTGAAGTCACTGTGTATCAAACGCTACGGTTACCTTTTACTGAGGGAAAAAAGTAAGACAAATGCATTATCTCAAAACTAAACAGAAAAGACTTGTTTTGGTCACGAGTTTGTTTATTAAAAAGGTAGTATAAAACACAACCCCTTTAAGAAACAAAATTGAAGACAAATCAAGGGATTCGCAGATGCTGTCACAGGTCTAGATACTATTCAAATACGATTATTTTTTTTTAAATGTTGGTTTTCTAAAGGATAATGAAAAGGATCAATTCAGCTTATTGAAAGAAAATAATCTGTCAGAACAATTCCAAGTCAACTTACTGAAAAGTTTAATCTAACAATATACTTTCATATTACAGAATGAGCAAAAAACAATTTGCTGCAAAAGATCTCATAATTCTATAAATATTTGACAGAACTTTCAGAGTATCCTGACAGTAAGACTTAAAGCCTTGTATAATGAGCACTAAAATACACACAAGTCAAATCAACACAAGTTAACAACTTACATAATTCATTTACCATACTGCAGTATGTTTCCTCAAATTCAGAAATAAACAGAAGAATTTAAAATCCAATTAAAATCTATAAGTATGTATCTTTTTTTGTTTCGTTTGGTTATACAGTTCAAGAATTCAGGGTATGGATAGCGATTTTCCTGGAAAATTTAAAGGCAAGTTTGGGTCTTTATGAAGCATCCAATACCTTTAAGTTTTCTTAAGTGAATTAAGCTAAGCAATTGTAAATAGATTAACCCTAACTGAATAATGTCTAGGACAAGTTTTAGCTAAAAATGCACTGCATTTAACATACTAATGATTTTAAGTGAATTGCAATCCTTATACAAAATGTAAGTTGTACGATGGACTGAAATTCAATTAAAAAAAGTAATTAAAAAAAGTCAGCAGGAGAAACAGATAAACATTTTGATGCAAAATGAAACTAATTCTCTCTTTACAGCTGTATATGAACATTCGAGAACCTGCTACAACTTACGTGCCTTTTCTTTTGGGGCTTTTTGTTCCCAGATGTCTACCTTGACCATGCTCCTCAAACCATGAGATCTCTGACGGACACTTGTAACTCCGTACAATTACCTTGCCAGCAAACAACTAAATAGCACTTGATGGTAAAGCAAATTACCCACCTATCTTGAAGCTAAGCAACTGGTTTTGTATTGCCTGGTTAAGAAAGCGATTACCTATGCCGCAGCGTGCTGAAGTACCAGTCAGTTAATACTCTTTCCCTGCTGCTCTATTTAAGTGGCTTCACATCCATGTTGTCGCTGCGCGAATTAGCAGAAACAGCTATTTCTCTAGATCAAAACCAAGCATGATTTTCCACAAATTGTTTCAACCTGCTGCTAGTTACTGTTTTTATAATATACGGAGGGAAGGAGACAGCTTTTCTCCAAATGAACCTCTCGCCAAAGGGCTAGGGCTGAAGGAACATGCAGAATACTGGAACGCTGGAATGGAACCTAAGAACAACTAGAAATTGAGCAAAACCTTTTGATTTTTGTCACTTCTAATGAGCAAGACAAGTCATTAGAAAGCACACTTAATTAAAGAAATATAGCGCAAATTTCATTGGGGTTTTAACTTCTTACCAATTTATTTACGATGCTGCTCAGTCAGAAAAAATGTAAGTTTAAAAAGCAACTCAGCTTGTTCATCTTCAGATTTGTTAAAATCTGGTATCAAACATTACTGCCCTATACTACAAGATTTTCATACGCATACTTCAAAAGAGTAATTTTAGATTTTGTGAAAAATTTTAATCCATGTTCTGATTAATTTATAAAAATTTGCATCGCTTAAAAAAGAAAACATTGAAAGAATTCGGTCTCAATGAAAATCTGCTGAAAAGAAAGTCACAGCTGCATTAACCTCTCCATAGACTATTAAATGCCTCAATAACTCAATGAATAGTTTATAAAAATAGATTTTTACATTTTACTGGGGAATAACAGAGGTAGACAAAAGGAAAATATCAGTTTGAGTGTAATGCCACACTTCAGAACAACGTATTTTCACGGAAAAACAGTTTTTATTTTGTTAAGGATTCTAGTTGATAGGGAAGCCAGAAAAGCATTTGGTCTCAGTCTTTGTTGGTGCTCTACTTCAGTGTGAAGTTTAGAGGAAAAGGTGAAAAGACTAACATCACGTTTGACTTTGGAAGCAAGCCAATCAAGTTGTACATCAATTGGAGAGAGGAAGGTTACTGCACATACAATGATTCTTTATTTTTCAAATCTTTTTGCAAACACTAACACTAACCTTATTTTTTATATCTGATACCATGATAAGGCTTCATAGAACTGTACAATATTTATACATTTGTCAATAGTTTCCCTATATCAGTTGCAATTCCGCTGTAAAACGGGTGATTGCACTGTGTAGAGTGTTATATGACTAGGCTCTTGAAAAAAGCAAACAAAACACAACAGTCTAACATCTAAAGCCCGGAGTCTAGAAGCTGGAAGAAAAAAAAAAAAAAAAAGGAGCACTGAAAGCAATACCCACCACGCTAAAATACACTCTTCATACGCCAAAATTTTCAGCCCTCAAAGGTCTGTGGTGCTTATTACCAATAAAATAACGAAGGCAGAACCAACACAACCCAGAGCAGTAATCTGAATATGCCACTATGTGCAGCTACAAACCAGGCAGTATTTCAGATTCCCTGAATTGTTCAAACGCCTTTTTTGCTGAAATGTACAATTCACGCACCTGTAAATATGAGAAAATGGTATTTCTTAGCTGGCAAGTTACAGCTCTTCTTTATAATGCAACTTCAGAATCGGAAGTTTGTCATGCCAGCTTCTAATAAGCCCACAGACTTTTAAACCCTGAATTCCAGTATCATCTCTGTTGCAAGACCAGGTATTTTGTCACAAAAAGATATAATTTATAACCACAACAGCAAGTGGAAACTCAGATGCTCTGGCTGGCATAACTACCCATACATATCAATTACTACTAAAAAAAAAAAAAAAAAGCCCAACCAACCAAAGCAAGCTTAGAGTACTACAAAGACTTCTGGAAAAAATACAGATGGTAATCTCAGAGCACAGAGTTTGAAAACATCAATTGTGTATTCTGAATACTTCAGGATGGAAATATAAGAATTAGCATCTATGGTTTCTTGCAATCCATATGAATTAAAAAAAATTCAAAAGATCCTCCTTACAAATGTGCACTAGTAACTATCCCTATGAACAGTGTGCTATGAATTTAGCATCAATATTTTAATTGTTCAATGCCTAAATCCATATTCTTCTATCCTTCGGTATCAAAAAAATGGGATTCTAAATTAAGAATGACTATGCCCAAAACAGCTCCCCCAAGGCTATTTTTGAAAGCCTACCACTTATTAAGACATCTAAAGTTAGAATGTCTTCTAAATCCTTCTTGTGGAAATATTTCTAAGAGGGCTAGCATTTGGTTTTTCCATATAAAAGAATATTATTTGAAAGCATATTTTCAAGTATTCTAACTTTTGCACAACAAACTGTATTTCAAGTTGCCAAAAGCCTTTTAAGTTTTATGAAATATGGGAGATCCTCTCCACTTCGGAGAGCACGTAAGGCTAAACCAAAACACTGACGAGAACTCACACTCATCGTTCTAACAAAGTTAAACAAAACCCCTTACTCTAATATTAAAGTAAAAAATAAACACAGCCAAACCATCAATCAAAAGCCTATTTTGCATATCTCCTGCATAGACCACAAGAGTTTAAGATCAGTCGTATTTCACTATGGCCTACAACGTGTGTGCTCATGCATTTCTAGACTCCTTGACATAATTCCAGCCTCAACAGAAGAACTAAGCATCAACAGAAGATCTAAAAACATAATTTACTGAATGCTGTGACTTAATAATCTATCTTCACTCTGTTTGCCTGATGTTGGCTATGGCAACCTTGTTTACTTCCCACTTTCTTTAAGTTTGCAACTTGGTACTGCTCTTACCACTTGTTACTTAATGCACAGCAACATACTCAATGCACTCACCCTACACGTATCACGGCATCTGTTCCATAAACGATCCAAAGTACTCAGGACAAGAGTCATTTTTAAGGACGAGATACCAAGTTCCAAGGGGTACAGGAAAATTAACAGTAAAATCCACAAATCTTGTAATAGCTTTGCATTACTTAAGTTACATATAGTTACATAAACTTAGGGGTTGGAACATATTTCACAGAACGAAACACTGACAAGCATAGATAGAACAGAAGAAGCCTGATGAGTTTTACTGCATTCTTGGCAACTTGAGTTACTTTACCTGAACAGCCAATTAATACAAACTTTTAGAATCTCATGAAATACTGCTTTTAATGAAAACTTCAAAGCACACAGTTGATGACATTCTAATATGCATATATTCAAATGAACATTGTCTGCAGTCACCCTGAAGAGAGGGATAAACTCAAACATCACCCTAAAAAACATGCTTTCATAAAGCATTAAAGATGTTATGTATCTGCTTCAACATCACTGCCTGCAAGGCTGCTGTCTGTAGATGGAGCACCATCTTCATCAATGCCCTCACCATTATTCTCCCTCTTATGGGCTTCATCATGTACATCCTCAGATGCGTCATTAACTTTTGAAGGTTGTCTGCCTTCAGGCAGTTTAACACTACTTGTCGCGGAATCCGAATCAGGTGTAGGTTGCTGCTCCTTTGCATCAGGATCCTCTAAAAATGATCCCCACACCTTGAGCCTTTCTTCCCTTTCTCTTGCAGTCTCCTCCACCTGTTAAAGATACATTTATACGCATCATTACAAAGTCACGCTTGTGAAGATGTGTATTTACACAGAGAAAATTATACAAACATTTAGATTGCAGTAGTATCTCACGACTTCAGTAGGCCCTGTGAACTGATCTGTACATCAGTGACTAATCTTCTAAGGGTGACATCTCCAATGCACCATTTTTAACATCAAACAGGTCCTTTAAATTTTTGCTGAATTGAATAATCAAAGATGATTTTTCTGAGACATCCCAGTGGTTTTTGACAAGAAGCAAGATGGGGCAGGGGTGGGAAGGGTATGGGAACACCAAGCACTTCTCAAACTAAAACAGATTTTCATTTTGGAAGAATTATTTGATGAAATCTGACCACGAAAGGCTACCTGATAATCCGTTACGCCATCCCATGTTTCAGCACTCAGCTGACGGCCACCAAACCACCTTCCATTTAGAGTTAGCTTGCACAGATCAGCTTCTGTTGCTTCCTTAAATGACACAGAAGCCACGCCATCAGGGTGTCGCTGTAAGGAGAGACAACTTTCACTTAATATTTTTCTAAATAGTGTGTGTATGCCAAGATCTTTTAGACTATCTCGGAAAAATCCATCAGAATATAGCTCCATTCTGGTCATACACAATCGAGTACAAAAAACTTAATTTGCACATTTACACATTTTGTTCTATAGGTACTCAGATTTTTTTCTGAACACAGAAAACAAACATTTCAGCTAGTTTAGCTACAAATAAAGGTATTTATAAACTTTCAAATTTGTGACATGTATCCAAGCTACTGGGAGGAGTTAAGAGCTTACCTTCACACAGGCTGAAGCAGATAGGCGCTTATAAATCAATTTCTAAACCAGCTAGTTTTAAAATAGGTTAGGTCAAGTTTCCAGGAAATATAACATACAAAACCAAATAAAACACCCCACTCATATTTAAAGAATCCTAAATGCGTCGCACATTTACACATTACATCAGTTCTGCCAACACAAACTGTAAAAAACACCTACATCAAATATGAGAACCTTCTTTACTTGACCAAACTTTTCACACTCTGTCCGCAGATCTTCTCTGATTTCATTTAGCACCAAGGGATCCTCCTGCAATACAATCACATAGATTAAACGGAAGCACTTTTCAGCCTCAATTTTGCTCGATCACCAATGAAACGCACCTGCCTATCTATTTGAAGTTTATAAACTGAAGTGTTGTTATGCTGCGTTTTCAAAGGCACTTGGGAGTTGGTAGATAGCCCTTACTAATAAGCAGCATTTATTAAGTTCAAATAAGACTTTTGTGCTGGCTTCTCTGTTCTAACAGTTACTGTCTACTCCTTTTTCCAGCCCAAAAAGGAATATTGTGAGAACACATGCAGTAAAAAAAAGCCAATTTGAAAAATATGCATGTTTCTCTTGCTTTCTGGAAATAGATGAATGAATTTTAAACAGATGCTTGGCACAGGGAAAAATCCTGCCCAAGCAGTAAGTTTAGTTTTGTTCTCATCTGCCTAGAATTTTGCTAAAATTCTTATGGCAAAAAGTTCAGACAATATTAACTATAACTGCACAATCTACAATAGCAAACTGCATCTTCCTACCTCAAAGTCCTTTGGGTGAAACATATTCCTGATAATAACGATGCGTTCATGTCGCATTCGAGTTGCGCCATCTTTCTTCTCAGGCCTCCAATCCAGCTGTCTAATGAAATGAAGCAACAGTAAGAAGATATTGTTGCGGCTCTCTTCAGTTTCTACAAGTATTTGTTAAAAAAAAATCATTAATTTGACATTTCTTGCAATACATCAACTAAAACATGTATTTTGACACAGAGAGTTAAGTTACTCTTCTAAAAAATGCAACAATCATCCAGTTTTACCACTTCTACAAAGCAGTGGAGGTTTTAAGGTAGTTAAACGCTCATAAAAGGAATATAAATTATTTTAAAAATCAAAGCATTTGCTTAAACACTGAGAAAACAATCTTCAAATTTTAATTCATTCTTAACATCAGCTTAAGACACAGGAACCACCTGCTGCCAAGCATAATAAAAATGTCAGCATTTTACCATTTTTTAAAGTTATTATGTAAAAAAGGAGATTCACAATTCCCTTTAAATAAAAGCAGTTAAATTTTACTAAACATGCAAAAACACCTCGAGTCTAACACAGGCATTGCTGCAAGATGTAATTTTTTCTACAGCGTAAAGAGCCGCTGCCACAAACCAGCAACAGAACTCAGCACATCTGTTCTATGCCTTTGCCTTCTCACAAAAAAAATTAGACTTCTGGTAGAAAGGTCTACTGTGTATCTTACCAGAAAAAAAAAAAAAAAGACGCATTCACTTACACTTCTAAATCTCAAAATCTTACACTTAGGAGGAAAAAAAAAATCTCGTTAAAGTTCCTTCTTGTATCTGCCACTTCAGCTGGAGAAAACACAATTTCCAATGAAGATAGTAGCAGGTAAATTACGCTCTTCCACTCAAAAGGAACACCAACTGAAGTCAGTTTATTGCTGTCAAATGCAGGTTCATTATTTTCATACTTCTCTCTCTCCACACTGGAGACTTCTTATAGCAAGAACTGGCAGCATACCTCTAAGACAGATACATTTCAACCTACTTTTATTTTTAATTGGTAAGATGTCAAGTAGACTTTGCTCCCTTTAACTATGGCAAAATTTCATTACTATTTAAAACACTAAGTGGAACGCTGCTTTTATTAAAATATTAAGAGTCCAATATACTGAAACTTCTTTCTTCTTTAATCCACACCTTCTTGGTTCCAAAAGGCAGAAAAACAATTTTTAAATGACAAAAGCATGAACCTAGGTACAATTAAAAAAAACCCCAAACGCCAGCATATCTTATTCCAGAGAGAGAGAGGGCTGGGGAAATCTACAGAGATATTTTAGTATTTGCTCCCACGGAAGCTAGGACCTCTTGTGCTTTACAACTATTCAAGTATGGCACAAACAATACGTGGACAGCCAGAGAGTTAGTGCCTTGTAAAAGTAAGCCTAGATATGGTGACAGGATTTGCACACTCACACATTGAGGAAAAGAAGTCCTCTCTCCCCAGAATTATAATCTTTTCTTCTATGACTGAAAGGACCTCAGTTCCCTATGTATTATTTTAATGTGTCAGCCACAACATTATGTCAACATTTAGGAGTTTCTCCTCTCCAAATGTGTATTATTTAAGCTACTCAGCTGTCAGATAGGACTTCAATGCCAAGATTTACGCAAAAATTGCATTTGACAGAAAGGAATGCTTTACTAATAGCACTTAGAACTCAAGCAATGTTTTACTGAAATAAAAAATACAAACTTCTGCTGTTGAGACAACTTCTTCTTGTAGTCTTTACATTTCTTCTTCTTTTTGCTTGCATCATACTCCCCCTTCAGTTGAAACTTTGCAACTTCAACATGCAATTTATAGCCTCTAATTTCTGCCTCATCCAGAAGTCTCAATGCAAGTTGAACTGATTCTCTCTATTTGAAGATAAAACAAAACACAAGCTTTAAAGCACATGGCGCAGTCAAATTATTCCAGTAACATTCAATTAAGAATATTGTGCTAAGAATCAACTCCTTGCCACTGAAAACTATAATGCCATATCTCTTCTAAGTCTCTTGGCACATAGCTGGCAATGCTTTCTTCATCAAAATCAAGTATTTCTTCACCACCGCTACAGAAGATCAATGCTCCCAAAAGCAACTGCAGGCATTTCATTCACATACGTCACAGAAACTAATCTGCAGTGGTCAAGCGAGCTGATTTTCTAGGGAGCTTGTATCACTTTTCCAAGAACAGCTGATCTTCAGACTGATTTTTAACGTTTTCCTAAAAGTCCTTTAGATTGGAGATTATCCTTAGACTTGTGCGCTGAACGGCCCTAACTACTGAAATTACAAAACTAGCATAGACTACAAGGCAGTTGATTTAGTACTTCCTGGAGCTTCCTACAGAATTAAAGCAGATTGCACTTGCAAGCACTAACTTTCCAAATGCAGAACACATGAAGGAAACAGTACTGCAACTTGAACTTTTCTAGGTTAACATAGAACACAGGAACAGTTCTGAACCTAACGAGTTCTCAACTAAAAGCTGTAAATACGGGACTACAGTATGTTCCTTCCTGTCTCATTATTTCTGTATTCTTGGCCACGCATATTTTCAAAGCAAAAGGTGACGAGGTCCCCTGTTTCACTCCATAATCACTGGCACCCAAGGCAGGAACGTGTAGAGACACATTCAGCAGGTATTACGGACATTTTCAGGGAGAGGGTGGCGATGGAAACGAAGGAGGTGCACAAGCAGGTAACTGGGAGTTTCTGGAATAAATCTTTAAAACATACACCTAAATTCCAAGTTATACTTCAGGTATTTCAAAAATCTTCTGAACACGAATCGGAAACAGTGACCATGAGTATGTTCAGCAGGAAGGAAAACTACATTTCAGTGCACCACTGACCTTTAGATAGCAACAAAGGCCATCTCCTTTAAGATTTCCTTCCTTATCTTTGTACAGTTTGATTTTGTGTTCTTCTGTCTGAGGATCTCGCATAATGATACCACATTTTGACATGACTTGTACAAATTCATCTTTCGTAATGTCTGGAGGTAAACCTGCAAAATAAATTAAAACAGAACGCTTCAGTACCTTTTTAAAAAAAAAATAAATTCATTAGAACGAAAACCCCACAGTGTTGCTTTAAGTCAAAGATAGTGATCTCAAGGATGAAGTCTGACATACGCTGCAAGAAACCACTGCCCTTGGAACCAATAGTTTTGATATTCCCTTTTAAATGTTATTTCATACCAGTATTTTGAAAATCCTTTTACTTTTTTAATAGGTGTAACACACAGCAGCATCTTTGTGCTCCCTAAGATGCAGGCCTAGAGCTTAAGTGCTATACATGATATGACATTGCAGTGGACACAACGGCCTATGTGAACATAACTACCCTGCCCAAGTTTTAAGTTCCACTGCACCTCTACGGATCACAGACAAAAAAGACAAACCACCACCACCCCCCAACCTATAAACAGACAACTATTTTCTCCATCCACAAATTCAACAAAAAAAGAAACTGATAATGTAAGGAGTTCTTAAAGTCTGAACTTCAAATGGAGGACAAGAAAAAAGAAAAAAACAAAACAGAGAAGAAAATTATGTTCCATGCTAGTTTGTCTTGGATGCAGGTTTTGAGAATTCGAGTATATGCATTTCTGTGACTATCTTCTTATAAACTCACTCATTATCCCATTCCTTAGGAGCTTGCAGAAATTGTTTTTCTTGGCTGTAGCTTACTTTAAAAAAAAATAATCAGTGACTTGGCTGACACACTTCACAGAATATCACATTTAAAACATAAAAGCATGGAATATGTCTCTTACATTACTTTCCCGCACCTGCAACTTAAAGGTCACAAAGACATCATGCAGTCAGGAACAGAACGTTAAGTACCTCGCAAGTCGCAGACTGAACAGATAATATTAGAAACCAGTGAGACACACACAGGTCTCTTACCATCTTCAGCTCAAAGTAGATAAACAAACACTATTACTTACCAGTCACATAAACATTTGTGTTTCTGTCTTCTTCAACATGAAACCAACCTAAAAGCAAGAGTTTTATTCAGTTATGCCAAATATTAAACATGGGAGCATCCACTAATGTTCACGTTCCAGCAGATTTCTAAGCATTTTTGCTTGCTCACAGGAATAGCTCTGAACATGCTTTAAATTGCCTTTTCCCCCCGCACCTTACGGACTTAGGAAGATACCTATGAAGTACCATACAATTTCAAAGTAATTCTGGAAATTTCCAGAACCACCTGTATCTTTGCTGCACATGATAACACTGACCAATTGCCAGTTTCCACTCAGTACTATTCAGGCTGCAGCCTACGCAGAGGGAAATCCTTTGTCACTTACCTGGCTCAAGTTTCCGTTTCTCTGCTTTTTGTTTTGGATCTGTTTGTTGTGGACCTTTCTCATTTGCTGATGGTTGTGTTCCTGATGTCTTAGAACTTACTGGTTGCTTACTTTCAGTTGCTGTGCCAGAAGCAGATGAAGTGTCTGTATCATCTGCACTGAAGCCGTAGTTGGCATGATATGTTGCCAGGAAATCTTCTGTTATCTGAAAAGAAATTAGAAAAATGAATTCAAAATTTTGAAGAACTACAAGTGTTTTAATGTTAGTTAGATGATAGCAATTTTCTAACCCAGCAACACAGAAAATAACAGTATTTTAAAACTGTTTTCAATTCACCTTTGTAAAGCCATACACACAACAAGAAAAGTCAGTTCAGGTATTACCTGAACTACATTAACATGCTAATTCCATACAGCAGACGAAGTTTTTAAGTAAACATTTCAACAAGTTCTGCCTTTTTTTCAAGCAAAGCTTTCTGCTGTCCACATAAACTGGATATGCATGAAGGACAGAAACTAAGCACTCCTGACCATGTTGAAAAGCTAAAGTGACACTGAAGGTAAGCCAACAACTTATCCACAGGTGACGAACAACTGACATCTATAGGCATCTGCCTTTTCACAGAAACATCTTCACAGATGACACATTTCTGCACGTAAATGAAGACGTATCTTAATACATTGTTTAAAAGTCCTTACACTCTACTTTCTATCCTACTAATAGATAAATAATTAGCTTGCTCTTTTCCAGAGAGAGACTACATTTGGATAAAATACAAGAGACCAAACTAAAAAACCCTACAAATTATACCCTGTATTTCCAGTCAGGTAAATTTTAATACTAGCCACTAGCAATAACATGCAAAGAGATAACACATCACAGGTGATTTTGCTAGCATCACTGCACTATGAGGTATTTTCTGAAGTTACACACTCTCAAACAATTTATTCCCAAAGCTGAGTCTTAACCTTTGAAAATTTTATGTGTGACCTGGGCTGCACTTGCTCCATCTGTAGTCAAAAGGGAACAAAACTTGTCATTAAGCTATTGTAAGAGTGACACAATGACGAGGAGTAAGCATCAGTGATAATAATGTAATCTCCCATCTTCCACAGAGATTTGAAGCTTCGGGTTTCAAGTCTGAGCTTTTATTATGACAAACCAAAAATGCAGAATTGACAGTACCAGGCTTGTCATGAATAATGCAAGATGCTGTGGCGCCCCATATAACGCAGAAGTTTAGCATGAAACAGCTCCTACACTAAACAGCACTTGCAACACACCTTGATCAGGCATGTAAGTGGGTGCTCTTACAGATGTGACACAATGCAATGTCAAGAGAAAGGAAGAGTACAACCGCCTCTGGGGAAGAAGACTCTGTTTTTATCAGGTTCATTACATTTGACACTAGCAATCTTAGCAAATCCTTAGTTTAACAATTGATGATGAAATCCAGAGAATTAGAAGCTTTTGAACTTTTTGGTGAACAATATTATTCATTTTCATCAGAGAAGCTACGGATAAATTAGTGATTAAACCTGCAACCACTAGCCACCTTCCTGCAGCAGACTTTTCCCAACTTCAGGGTGAACCGCATTCCCAAGTAAAGCTAGGTTTATTCTTAACAAATTTTGCCAGTCAATAACAATATTTTTCCATAATATGCTATCATCCTACCATATCTACATCACAACTACTTCAAACTAAAATGTGCTTTTGCAACCATAAAGGAATCTATGCAAGCATAAACGCTTTTATTGGAACTTATGCCACACCATGCCTGCACGGAAAACAGGCACTCACAGAATTTCTTACTTGGGGCTCCAATCCAGCTCTGGTGGAGAACATGACAGAAAGAGATCAGTTCTATCTCCATGCCCACACAGTTGTACAGTTTGGGGCAATTAAGCTTATAGGAAAAGAAACATAACACCACAGGACATGCTAGCATGTAATTAACTACTGGTCACACTGAAATGGAAAGGAATAGATTAACCAAATGAAGCACAGATACCCTGCGCTGACAGAAGACATGCAGCGTCTGTTTTTTTCACAGCAAGTGATGAAGGAAGGCCAATGAATTCAACATACGATTTTGCGCTATGCCTGTGAAGGACTATAAAAAGTTGGTATCCATCAATATAGCACCATTGAAAGAAAAAACATTAAATAATACATGAATTTGCAATCACTTTTATTAAATATTTGACTGTCTCCAATTTGTTGAGGAATGCTGACCGCTAATACCATTAACGTTTTGCAGCGCTTTGAAATATGCTTCAGAAATTGTTCAGCAGGCACTCTATTCCCAACGTAGAGCAGCAGTGCAACACCAGCCTCTAGATGATGATTAGAGCAGTCAGAATATTTTAATCTTTTGCCAGAGAACAGAGATAAGGAATTTTATTACTGTTCATGAAGTAAAGAAAGAACTACAACTTCCAGCTCCTGCAGTCTCTTAAATCTATTTTGATAAAACGTTCTTTTGAATAATCATCATCAAAATGAAGTAACCTGAGATATGATGATATCTGGGTTGGTGACCTCTCTATGACACGTTACTTCACAATGGTTCTTTATCAACATTTGCTATACATTATATTTACTAATGAGCTTTGCTGCTCCTATATAATCTGTCCAACCCTTAATGTTATCTCCTCTCCAAGAAGGAAATTTGAGGTAAGAAAAGTATTTAAGATCAGTGCTCCTGAGAAGAAGAGAGAAATTTAAAAAAAAAAAAAGTGAGAAAAAGGGAAAGTAAGAGGGGCAAAAAAGAATCACCCTTTAAAAATTTACTATGCTTGCTGGATATAGCACTCCAAAGGGAGCCAGGAATACTCAGTTCTCCACCACTCCACTTTGGGAGTCTGGATTTTTCACATGTTTTTACCCCTCCGTAAGCCATCTGCTACATGGACACCTTACTAGGTTTACACACACATAAACTTGGCACTACAGGCTTCATTCTCACTCAGATTCTCTGAATTGTGATGAAAACAGTCACCATCAAGAACCAGCACCTTACATTTACCAAGTATATGCTATGAAATGTCTTGATATTTCTACATTAAGTAATTGCGCTCGTTCGTTGTTATATAGCAACAAAACTAGCATTTCAGCTGCAGATCAGCAGGTTGGCTCAAGCCCTTGAAGTTACGTTCCCTCTCACCCTGAAGAAGCACACTGTTACAGCAAGCTCATTTTTTATACTTAGAATATTTCATTTTTTTAAAATAAATAATTAAGAACTGTAACGTTTCCATTCTGCAGAATGCCTCCAAAACAAATACACAGTTTTCAAGTACGTTTGCAAGAACTAAGGAAAGGGAACAAGCTATCTTCACACACACAGTTTTCAGATAATAACAAAAGAAAAGAGGAATATGCTACTCCATTTGCACCCAGACCTCTTAACAGACTACTTCACTTTTTCACTGCCAACAGAAACACAAAAGATCACCACGGCTACTGCAATAAAGACAGCTAGGCATGTCACAGGCAGCACCAGTTCGTTAAGATCCACAAATACACCAGTGACTTCATGCCAGGCCCGAGCCACTCTACAGCTTCACAGCCAAGGAGAAAAGCCAGCCCTGTGTTCACAACCAAAGAGCAGAAAGCAGCCGGTCAGGTTAGAAACGGAGACAACGCCTGCTGCCGTGGTTTCGCCTGAAAAAAAGGGTGTTCCAGTGCCACAGAACCTTTGCAGCAGACACCTCATCTGCTGGACACAGGCAAGCGAGACCCCACACCCGCTGCTCTTCGTTCTCACCCTTCCTCCGGGAAACTTAGGCATGCCGCGGGCAAAGAGCTGCCCCAGGCGGTGTGCGGGAGGAGGGACAGGCCCCGTGAGGCTCCCTCCCCGCCGAGGGCCGCAGCCAGGCGAGAAGGCCGCTCCTCACGGCGGGCAGGGTGGGGGACGGCCCCGAGCGGGCCCGGCCGCCCTCAGGGAGCGCTGAGGCGGCCCCGCACCCACCTTGGGGAACCAGGCCTTCTTCTCCCGGTCCCACTCGTAGGCGGCCCCATCGGCCGGGTCCACGTAGGTGAAGGGGTCGGACTCGCCCTCGCCACCGCCGGGCTCGGCCTCGTACTGCTGCTNGGGCCTTTTTTCCTCCCTCCCGCCCCTCTCCACTGAGCCGCGGGCTGGCTGATCACGTGGAGGGCGGTGGAGCCAATGGGAAGGAGAGGGGGGGACGCTTGGGGCCTCGGGGGCGCGCGACAGGGGGTGGGGTNGTTCCCGTCCTCGCCGCTCATCCTGGCCCGTAACAGCGGGCCTCAGCAGAGAGGGTGGGCTGGGGGAGACGCCCACACCGGGCCCGGACACCCGCACCGCCGCCTGAGGCGCCC
>VWZZ01008121.1:294108-370529 GCA_013399095.1 Psophia crepitans
GGGGGTGGGGTTTGTTTTCCCGCCTCTGGGCCGGCTGAGGCCTGTGGCGGTGGCGCCGCTCCCCGGGGCGCTGAGGGGTGGCGGGTCCGGTCGGGCTGAGCTGGAGGCATTCGGCCTCCTCGCTGGCTCGGACCGGCCTCGCTCCTTTCCCTTAGGCCGCAGCTCTGCGTTAGCACAGGCAGGGCCTTGGCATGAGGGTGGCTGGCCCTGAGGCCTTGGGCCTGAAGACCCTTCTGGGCCTGCTGTGGGTGGGGAGCCGTGCCTAGGTGGGCCTTGCGTGGAGGCTGTTGTGGTTTTACTTACGTGATGAAATAATAAGCTTGCTAAGGGGCGTGATGCACTGAACGTGCTTCCTCTGGCATTGCTTTTCCCTATTGTGCCTTGGACAGCACTGAATAGTCAAGTTGCTGCTGTCCCTGGAGGTGCTGTGCAGCTAGCTGGCCACCATCTCTCACTGCGACTCAAAAGTGTCTTGTCATATCCTACCAGAGGCAAAGACACAAAAAACAGGTACATGACATGAAAATAGCATGCTAAATGGAAGAAATCACATTGGTTCTTGCTCCTCCCTTGGCACAAATGGTGCAAAGGTTCGACTAGTTGAGTCTCCTGGAGAAGGAGCTGCTGATCGGGTCTACCCGGCTGGCAGAAGTACCCGGGTTCCCTGGGACGGGCACAATGGCCATTGCGCTCCCTTTGGAAAGGGTTGGGACTTCCGTACAATGCAAGGGATGAGGCTTGTCTTCGAAGTTTTGAGCTGGTTTGCATTAATGAAACCTGAGTTGGTTACTGATCGGTGTAATGCTCTTATCAGTGGGTACTATTTTAAATAAAATTTTCTTAACGTGAATTATTTTTTCAAAGACCTTCATCCAGTGCCATCTAGTGGTTTTCCTAGTGTAATTCAGCGTTACATCAAACACAATTGCTAAAGTATGTGTTTAAAAGTATTTAGAGGATGAAGCAGCACACTGTTTAGGTTTGGCTTTGCAAAATTTAACCTAGAGCCATAAACCCCAGGTATTAGAAGAGTGTATGTGTTTTAAATGAAAATTTAGCTGAAGAGGCCCACCGAAGCTGGCAGGGGCTGGTTGCAAGTGGCAATCTTCCCACTCAGCAATGAAAATAATATATATATGTAACAGAAGTTTTCTGGAAATGACCATCTCAGGAACAAATATATCTTTACTGTCATACAGACTGGAATGACAATAAAATCAAAGACGCAATCCTGAGCTTGTGAAGCTCTGTAGGGAGAGAGCGACATCAGCTAGCTGGCTGGGCAACAGACTGTCAGATGAAATTGCTGAGGATATAAATATAGACTTTAGTAAACTTTGGCTGCTACACAAAGAACACTCAGCCTAGTTAATGACATCTTTCATGCTTCAAGAATTTTCTCTTGGCAGGGTTATTATGATAGTTGTCCAAAGATTGTTTTGTGGTCACTTGTAAACTTGACAGTTTAAGAGACATTTGTATTAGCTCTCGAACAGTTATTGGATTTTGGTGAGGAGCACAAGAGGCTTAACATAAACAGTGCTTGTGAAAATTGGAATTGGATAGATGTTTGGAAGTAAGATAATCGTAGCCTTAAACATTGTAAGAGCTGTACAATTCAAGTCTTAACCTGCTAATTTGATTTTGGCAGCTTTTTACATTCATAACCTGAGTAACTGTAGTGAGCGCTGTGCCCAGAGTACGGATTGCCCTTGTGTGCAGGTCTGCCTGCTGCAGGTTGTTGGGGCACTGGCCTGGGGAGTGGGAAATCCAAATTTAATCGCAATCTGATGGAAGTGAGAGCATGCTTGTGTGCAGTAGGGTTAGTGCATGGTACATCTGGTCTGCACGCTGCAGTGTAGCTATGAGGACAAACTACCTCAGATTCCCTCACACTTCCCACAGATAACAGCATGCGTGTCAGCAGCTACTGCAGCACAGCTTCTTACCGTGTCACCACCATCTGTTCTCTTCCTCTTCTAGTAAAGACGGCACGGTGGGCCACTCAAGGAGCTGGTTCGGCTGAAAACTCATCGTTTTGGGGGGTCAAGACAGCTTTCCTCTCAATCACATCCTTGAAACGATGTAATTCATGGCTGCGCAAGCACTGCTGCTGCAAGGTGCGTGGATGGTGTGAAAAGCTCGAGTGTTACACAGCTCAGATCAGTCTAAGCTGTCAAGAAATGGCATCTTAAATCCTGACAAAATGTCTCAAAATCAATATTAAGAGGAGGCATTGGCATGGTGCTTTTGTACCTGTGTCTGACTCTTCCGTGTGATGAAAGACAACCTTGGTTCATCAGAGCTGATTGTTGGTCTAGAGACACCACTTACTAGAAGCACCCAAATCTTGGTTTTCCTGAAGTGGTGTTTTGCTATCTGTTAGAGAGGAACCAGCAATTCACTAGCTAATTCTTAATTAGGTAGGGAACTAACACTCTATTCTTAAGATGGTTTGTTGTGTTAAATCAAGGAGACAGTACCTAGTGATTAAGGACAGAGAGGTTACTCCTCCCTGGGCTTTCTTCAGGGCTGGAGCCTGTAACTGTTACACAGACTAGGGAGAGTGAAGCGAAGCCTTCACGGTGTGAAAAAGGACAGGACCAGGTCCAGATGTGCTAAAAATTCACTACCCTTTCCTGTGCTGCCATGGGAAATTCCACAAAACAGTTCATCTTGCACTGAGGGGACCATATGTCACAGAGCCCATAACTAAATGCTAATTAAAGCCTGTATTTTATTTTATTTTAATTATAAGTACAACTGACTGAAATGTCAAAGTGCTGTAGCTGTGTGTAACTTTAGCTTGTTCTCCAGTTGTAATATTCTTAGCAGAAGCACATGAGTGTCAGCGGGCAGCCCATATTTAACTATGTAAAATAAAACAATACTTTCTATGAAAACAGGAGGGTGAGCTTTGAAATGGCTATCGTGTCATAACTGACTTTAATACTCCGTGCCATTGGCTGGAGATGCAGTCTCTTACACTGTATCCGTGGCTTTGTTCGTTTTTGTGGATTTGTTTTTTTTAAACTGAACTGGAATCTTGTAGTGACAGCACAAATTAGAGTACTGATACTAAACCTGTTGCTAATGCAAGCATTAATTGTTACATTTATATGTATTAAAGCCGCTAATGTGTACATCTCATTCACAAAACAAATTGTAAAAAGATACATCCTAGAAATCATATTTACTCAGTAAGGCTCCACATGAACGAGACCTTTAATGGAGTCTTGCCTTTCAGTGTTTTGTGCCTTTTTTCTACCTGTTCTTTCATTGTGGATATAAATAGTAAACTCCTAATTATTCACGACAAATTAATGCTAAATAACACTAAGTATTTCTGTAAATGGGCATTATTCCCATATGTTCTTATAGAATGACACTTGTATTACCTAGAACTGTTTTATGGAACACTGAGAAAAGATTGCAAAGAAAACAACCCTTTTCCCCTGAATTCAGTTCTGGTAATGTGGAGACACTTTATGGGTAATTATATTGGGGGAATAGATGGAATGAATAGTACCAGATTGTTTAGATAAAAATAGATATTGACCAATATATCACTCCAAAACAATGTCATGAATGAAAATTTGAAAGTACAGAATTATAAAGGCATAAAGTACATAGAATAATTAAATTATGGCTTGAAATATTGCCAGTCTTTCACAAAAACATGTGCAGCATATAGCAAACCCACCGATTTTGTAACAGGATCTATTAGCAATAGGTAGACCATCTAGTTAGAGTAGTCACACAAGCAAGAAGCAGCTGCATGCAGAGCAAGGAAAATGGTAAATTAAGAATCTGGGGGGTTTAAGGGCTCCTGTGAGGTGTAGCCAAGGATTCTGCAGTGGAAAATTTGGTTTCTGACAGAGACAAATTGTCAAGTCCAGAAACATGGGGCAGATTTGTTTTCCAAAGGCTTTTAATAAGCGAGAAAAGAGAATGATGTAAGGAACTGTAACGTTCGTGGATTTTTCTTTTGTTTAGAATTCCCTATGGTAAGATCCAGAAAGATAAAAGTAGGCTTGTAAGTGTGTAGGCTTGTTTACTTATTACAGTCTCACCCTGCAGCTCCATCAACAAAGAAGAGAAGGGGAAAATATCAGTGCAATATGTTTTTTATATTTGTACATAGCAGGGAATGTGTTATATTAAGACAAAGAGAGTAAAATATGGTCTCTGGAGTCTGCTTTGCCATAATTTCTGTGCTGTTATATTGCCATTTATTTCAGTGTTCCTATCCTGGTGTACAATTGATACAATAAAAGGGAGAATCCATTTGAAAATTAGTGCTCGTAGCCTCGCAGCTTGTAACACGAAGAGTGTAGTAAAATAAGGCCAGGCCTGATGGGATTAAAATGGACTGTCATTAAAGTGGTTTAAGATGATGACAGAGGTTTTATTCCAATGCCCTCAGGATTTATGGTTTGGTTTTATTATTCTGATTAGGGCAGGCAACAGAGAGAGACTGCAAATAGGTTTTCTCATCTTATAATGAACTCAATTAATGATGCATGGATGGATGGATTTCCAGCCATGTGTTTCTAGGGGCTCTGTGCAGCTGGAGGGGTGTTACAGCTTCAAGGGTCAGTTAAAATTGAAACTTCTGTGGCTGACAGCACTATTTTGTTTAATTCATGTTTTGCCACCTCTCTTCTATAATTTAACGCACAAATTCTTTTTTGAGATAGAAGTCCCTTAGTTTAAGCAATGGCAAATCTATTGTTTTTTCTATCACAAACTCCCACAGAACAAAATTTTGGTTCGGGGTACACAGAATGCATAAAAATAAGTGTCATTCAACATTTTTGTAATGGGGGGTGGAAGACTTGCCTCCTGTCTGTCCCAGTGGGCAGGCAGGGACTGTGAGCAGTGCTGCTCAGCGTTTTAGGGATGCAGAGTCTGTCCGTGACTGGCTGTCACTGACTTGCCTCTGCATGCAGAGTCATAAAATCAGTGGATTTGAGATGAGAAGGCCTATCTCATAAAAACAGCCTATCCTAATATTAAAAAGGGATACTACTTGAATGCAGAACAGAAAGTCAGTACAGTAGGAAATATCCAGCTCTCCCAGCATGCTTGAAAATGTGCAGACCACTTAGCTATGACCACACACACTACAGCACGAGTGGATCTGTGGAGGAAAATGGTTAGCTTGACCCCCATGCTGTACAATTTTGGGGGCTTTACTTCAAACTTGCTCTAGTCTGGTTACACGGACTGGATGCAGAGTTTCATCTGAGAGAAGTCCACATTATGCACTCAAAACCACCATGGGAGACAGAGCGAAGTAAGGCAAGAGGAGACGTTTGAGCAGTTCACTACAAAAGAGCACTGTAAATCCAGACTAGAACTCTAATACAGATCCACCCCCATTTCTTGACGTTAAATCATGATAACAATAAAGAACTCTGTGCTGTTGAAGTGTTTTATCCATAGATCACAAAGCATTTTTAAGTGTGGTTAAAGATGATTGTAGCTTTTTAAGAGAGATGGTCATCTGCTAGTTCCCTTAGGATCTGAGAAGAGTGTGCCTTTGTACAGCAGTCAGCTCTTACTCAGAGTTTCAAAGTCACTGGCAGAGCAAAGGCCAGTGTGGATGTGACCCATAATGCTCTTTCTTGTTTACTACACTGTACTACAAACCTTAGCTTTCTTTCATTTTAGGATGTTTTCTAATGAGATTACAAATTTTAACATTTGGGACAAGAAATGAAATAAAAAATCTGCCTGGTTGACGGTGTCATGAAGATATGGGGTTTTGCTCGCTTGCTGTAGACACAAGTATTTGACAGAGGGAGCTGTCAGTCACAAGTCAAAGAACAAGTCACCAAGAACAAAACCAGCCAATTCTCACACCAATTTTGCTGACTCCTGTCCTGCCCAGTCCAGGAATTCCAGGTGGGGATCCATGTTCGTGCTTGGGAAGCCTTTGAGCTTACGCTGGAAAGTTCAACTGTTGCAGCTTCTTCTCCCACACACTTTGATTTCTTTATCATATATTTTAAAAAATTGAGGAACTCCTGCTGAAAACTCCTCCACAGGCAGGGCAAGGCTTGGCATCTCTTTCCGGGATCCCAGCAGTAGTGAGTTCATTGCAAAGGCTCAGTTTCTGTCCTTCTTCAGCCCAGATGGACTAAACACTTTCCTCTTCTTTCGTGATGCTGTAATCTGTTAGCAGTGTGACACTGATTTCTGAGCCATGCGTGCTGCCCGTGACTGACAGGGCTCTGGTAGGCGTATTACTGTGGGTAGCACTGGGAGGCTTTGTGTGAAATTTTGCCTTGCAGCACGAGACTTGCTTTTTAAAATGTTGCCGGAAACTTTTACTCAGCCAATAAAGAGCAAAAGGATTGACGCAGGAATTGCTGAAGGCCAAGGCACGGGAAAAAATAGTAGCTATCAGATGAAAGGTGGAAGCATCTACAGAAGCATGGTATGTAAAAGAGCGGTATAGGTAGAGGATGTGGTTGGGCAACCAGCAAAACGCAAACAAAGCAACAAGCACCAGCACCGTTTTTGCAACTCTCTTGCGGGATTCGATCTACAAGAAAATAATGCATATTCGGTATTAATAGCAATTAATAACACGTTTATGTAGTTGGTGCTGATTTTCAAAGGAGTCTAAAAGTCTAAATGCAATAGTGACCAAAAAAGCTAAATGGAAAGAAACCAACGCAAAAAAACAATAGAAAAATAAATCTATTTCATCTTTTTTTAAACAAAGTATTTCCAGTGCAGAGGACATTCCCTTTCCATCATAAATCATGTGGCAATCTCATCTAGAGTAGGACTTGAAAGTACAGTAGTTACTGTGTCAGCTCTCATGAATGAAGTCTCAGTGTTTACGATTCAACTTTGTAACTCCTGAGTTTAACAGGTTCATAATAAGGCAAAGCAAACCCCATCCCTCTTTAGGAAAGCATGTACGCTCACAATTAAGTTAATGAGTCGTAAGGATGTCCTTAGAACACATAGCTGAATTTGGATTGCTAATACAGGCTGAGGTTATGGAGTTTTTTACTCTGTTATCAGGCGAAGGTTTTGTGCTCAAGAACTCAGACTTAATCAGCATGATAGATTTTGGAAAATTGTACTTGATCATAGCTTACCTGTTTACGGGCATGGCCGTGTTCTTCTGCTGGCATGTTGGCTGTACTTTTATATAAAGTTCTGGCAATAAGAAAGTAGTAGACAGAAATGACAGCTAAGGGTACAATATAGAACACTAAGAAGCAAACCAGGGAGTGAGCTTCCTGCATGATCTTCTCAGATACAGGATAGGGGGCACATGCCTCAAAAGTTACGTTCTTCTCAGGATTGCTGAAAGAATACAGATCGGAAAAAACAGCCTCTGGGATAGCAAATATCATGGAGATGATCCAAACACAGCCAGCTTTACAGCAGGTCTTCAGGAGCGCATCCGAAGTCTGCAGTTCCAAGGGCTTAACGATGGCTCTGTACCTAAAACCAGCCAACATCGCTGTCAGAATAAATACAGTTATAATGGAAGCACTGACATGCAAACTTATCGAAGATAAAGCCATCCCTGGTCTTGCTAATTAAGGATGCTAGAAACATCTTGAAAAAGAAAACAGATACTAGATCTTTGTAATTAAGATGGAAATGTAAAAGTTAATTTTAAGTATGCATTTTAATTAACTGGCTGGCAGGACTTGTCATTAAAGCCTTGCTAAGTAAAGATGACTACTACCATTTGGATTAGGATCAGTAAGGGCAATCATCTTCCCTATTTTTATGGTAATGCCTAGAAAGGTAAATGAGGGAATTAGCAGGCAAAATTGGTGAAGGTATGAAACAGATTAACTATTTTATAAATACACAACACCAAGCATATACACCCCTTCTCTGTTCCCTGTTCTTAAGGTCCCAGCTGACTGCAGTGATCTGACTCAAAGTAACGCTCCAGTATTCATTCATCTTTATAAAACAGGAGCTAACACTGCTGTTGATTCATGGTTGTGATTCTGCAGCATGTGGATTGAGTCACACATACAAAAAAAAAAAAAAATCTGGGTAAATCTATAGATGTGTGAAAATCTGTGTGGAAATGGGACATGGGAAAAAGACCAACTGCCACGAAGGTGGATGAAGCAGAGGAAACAGCACACCCTGCTCCCAAAGCATCAGGGACCCTCAGTGATGACAACTGAAGAAACCCCTCCGGGGGGCGGGCGGGGGAGCGGCACGAGACTGGCATGAAAGGAAAGGCAAAAGAATCCAGAGAATAAGAAAGCTTCGTTGTTCCATTTTGCACAAGCTGAGAGACTGGTCTTTTTTTCCTCTAGGCAAATTTAAATAGAAAACTGCAAGCTGGGCTGCTGTTTATCAGAGAAATACCATTTGTATTGACTTCGAGCTCTTCTAGCACACTGGAACATGATAGTCTGGCATTGCACACGACTGATGTTCTGAGCTGTCTTAGTAAGTTTACTGCATGGAGTTTTTATGTAACACCTACCCTGAAGAATTAAATACAGAAGTGAGTGTCTAAATCATAGAAACACAGAATAGTTGGGGTGGAAAGGACCTTTGAAGGTCATCTAGTCCATGATGGAATCTGAATTGACATCATACAGGACCAAGCTATGATAGATACTTCAGTAAAAACATTAGCTTAATATTCAGCAGTTGTAAAAAAAAAACCCTCCCAAACACTAAAAAACCTCCAAACCAACAAAAAAGCAGAATGTTAGGAATTGTTAAGAAAGCAGTGGAGAGTAAAAAGAGACTCTTGTGCAATTGTCTCTGGTTCATGCAAATCTTGAACACCATGTGCTGCTCTGCACAGCTTGACTCAAAGAAGCCATACTAAGGTAGGAATATAGCATGAGTAGCCTGGACAGATGGGTAGGGATCACTGTTTCTTCCAGCACAAGAGCCAGGGCCATGTGCAAAGCACGAAAAAAAAAAAAAAAAAAAAAAAAAAAAAAAAAAAGAAAAAAAAAAGAGTTGTTTATGCAACAGGCAGTGAAAGTCATTGCTAAACAAGTTCAAGAAGAGGCTGACCAAGGATCTGGAAGAGAAACCCGTTGAGGTTATTAAATAGACAGAAACCACATCTGCTCAGGAGGTCATCTGCAGGCTTAGGGCATAAGTGTAGTGTTGGATAGTGGTCTTTATTCTTCCTACGTGTCTTGTCCTTGTACTACCACTGCTGGAGGCTGGTATTGGCCTGCACAGACCCTTGATCTGACCCAGTGTGGCCGTTCCTGTGTTGGCTGATTGTTTTTTGGAGTACAGTAACTGGCATTGCTTAAATTCTGCACACATGAACTACTTGTTGTTACATACAATCTAGAATTGCTGGCATGCAATATGAAAATCTTTTTCTCTTTTAATACTAAAATTCATTTGGGGTTTTTTTTGCTCCTTGACATGCTCGTTCTGATTGAACTGAAATCTCATCTTAATTTTGTTCATTTGGGGAAGGAGCGCATGGAAAACTGTTCAACTCCTGAGAGCAGTCAGATGGGAGCACTGGTCCCTACTAACAGTGCTGTCATTGTAACCTGAGTTTACATTCAGGACCTCTGGGCTAAAATATCACTGGAAAAGTTATAAGATCAAATATTCATATTGTGTCGTGTCACACTAAGCACTTTCCAAGCTGAAAATTATGATAGTATTGCAGTAGCCGTCAAATCATGAGAGTCATCCATTTGTCCCCCAATCTGTTCTGTGGGGTTTTTTGGCTTTTTACCCCACCTGTCAATCTTTTACCTTCTAGGATTTTAAAGCCTCACTGAGTGCATAGGACAAAGGATTTCCACTCGGTCATTTTCACAGTTTTATTTTTCATCTTCCCTAACTACTTCAGTGCACCACTAGATAGCACCAATATACTGTCTTTTTCCTGCCTTAAGCAATTTCCCTTTTTCTGTGCAATTGAGAAAATAAAACAACCCTCTGCTGTACTTCAAGCTAATAAAAGGTCAAAAGACTTAAAGAGTCTTTCTCACTTCACTCCGTTAAAAAGAACTGCTTTTCTAACACACATTTAAAATTAAATGGGAGAGTGGTTGGTTGTTAGCTTTTTTTTTTAGTCTATTACAACGTGCCATTTAATATTGTGCAAAATGATAATTTCTGCTCTTTTATGAATTTCTAGCCTCACACCTGCGGTATCTCCTGGCAAATCAAGTCGCATCAGACCCACCTGTCAGCACTGAGAACAGTCAGGGTAAACACTGACACTCCAACTGAGGTTAGCTGGATAAAAGACAGCAGCTTGCACCCAATTCTTCCGAAGATCCAGGTATCCACAATGTAACGTGTTGCGTCTACAGGCACACAAGTTAATAAAAGCAGTAGGTCTCCAAATGCCAGGCTGGTGATGAAGATGTTTGGAACCGTCTGCATTGATTTAATCTTGAAAAAGACTTTGATGAGTATAGCATTTCCAAGGAGACCCACAGAAATGATCACAGCATATGTAACATAAATTGTGCACAGTATTTCTAATCCTGGAAAGGAGTCTTCAGTCCATTTTTCGTTTGTGGTTTCATTATCAATGATTGATTTCAGTTCTGTACCATTTGCAGATGCACACAAAGTCTGATTAGCTGAATGCAAGTATACTTGAGACATTTCTTTAACTGTTTCTTCTCCCCAGGCTGGACTTAAATTGATCAAAAAATTGTTTAATATTTAGCTTGCAGCATATCATCAAGGTCAGTAGAAAGGTACAGATTTGTGTCTGAAATTAAGATTCCTGTTGCACATTAACTACTTTCATCCCCTTCTGGGTCTCCAAACATGCCTAGGAGAAATGCACACAGATCTTGTTCTGAACTGTGTAGGAGGTGGAGAATTTTTTTATTGGCTTTTCAGCTAGTGGAGCAGAGAGGGAGGAGGAAAAAAGAGAAAGGGATTTCTTTAAAGATATTAGCTGAAATGATGGTTTTTTCTTTGGGGGTATCTGGCAAGTAAATATTGTATTTTAATTACTGTAGCATTAGGGTTTGCATATTACCTAGCAAATGTTTTGTTAGTTTTTTTCAAAATATTCTAAAAAGGAAATAAAATTAAAACCTGCAATAGTTTTCTCAAGCATAAAATACACTAATTTAACACCAGACTCTACCTTAATGCCAGAGAAGATATCTCAGAATATAGATAGTATTTGCTGAAAAAGCCATAGAGACAGCCTGTGCTTGTCTACACCGTGATTAGTCCATCACAGAAATGCACCAAAAAAGCAATAAAGATCAAAATTTATGGCAATAATCCTGCTAACACTTATATTAAAGCTTAGGTTTGTCCCTTGAAACAGTCCCATTGCCATCAAAACCACAACTTATGCTGAAGTTTGAACATGTTGCTGTACAAAAGCCTATTACCTCACAATAATCCATGTATTTCTTGGCTTTCAATGGTACAACTGATGATTCAAATCTTCTGGGAGAAAAATAACTTTCCATGATGCTATCGCAAGCAAACATGTTAGTACTACAGGTTTTCTTGTCTTTAGATTAGTCAACAATCAGATCTTAAACTTTGCTCTGTGATGAACTCCTAATTAATGTAAACTAAGGTACAAGGCATGTGACTTACTGAATTAAATCTCCTGAAATTAAGAAAGCCAAGATCTAATTTCTGACTAGTGGAAGTGAAAAAGTTATCAAAGGACTGAGCTTTATGCCTTGAAAATGAAGAGCAGTAGCTGAAGTATTTTTTTCCTCCAGATTGCTCTGCAACTGTGACATTGGAGTGGAGAAGGTACCCTGCTCAAATCACAACAACCATCTTATAGCCAAGTCCCTTCGTCTTTAGCTGCACACACACAGACACACAACATCAAGTTTGTTTCATTTACTCCAGAAACCCTCCTCTAAGTACGATGCAGGAAAAGTCTAATTGTCCTTTTCCCAATCCCAGCCCCACTCCTTACAAACACAGCTATGCCAGAGGTATCAGGTGGTGATCAGCCAGATGGTAGATGGTAGATCAGATGGAAGACTAATGCTGTGGCCAGGTGGAAGAAGGAGTTGCTGATACAAAAAGGATGCGTGGGTTAAAAATTCCAATTACGTTTTTTGAAAGTGCTTTTAGAAGAGAAGTTCTTGTCACGATCAACCATAATACATCCTTTTATGCAGGCACATATGTAGGTTGCTCACAGATTTAGGTGCCTTAGAGGATGCCCGATTATGTTGTCCACCCACACTGGCATAGTCCTGTGCGTTATATTTAATATAGACTTCAGCTACTGTAGCAGATTGTGACAGTTTAATGTCAGATAGTTACATAAAATGTTTAGATTCCCTGTATAGGAGAAGTAGGGTATCATCAAACATTGGGATCTAATTGCTCTCCACCAAGTGTTGAATACTCAAGGGTGGCGTCTGAATAAAACGTCAGGTGTTTAGCTGAAACTGGGATTTGGCTGAAAGAAACTTTTTACTTGAATTGAACTAGAGGTTGGTTGATGCACCAAAATTGAGCTGGCAGCATAGATCCCAACCTCTTACTGTCCCAGAGCTTTCAGAGCTGTATGAGAGAGAATCCAGATGACCGGAGACTCTTGAGCAATGAGATGCTCCAACAGTTGTTTTGGGGGATGATTCAGGCATGAAGGGAAAGGTGACAGACCTGCCAACCCAGATTTAAACCTCCTGAGGACACCAACATGTGCCACCAAGATGAAAGCAACCCCAGAAAGCGGAAAGGGCTTAAAATTCTATTTGCTCCTGGTATTTCATGTGCTTTTTATTGCAAACTGGACCTGAGTTCATGAATATGAATCTGAATGCTCAGTCTGATGCTTCATACTTTAGAAGCCCTCATTACCTGGGAACACAGACACGTTTTCCCTGCTCTCTCTCTAACAACAGGGCACAGTAACTCTGTCTAACCCAGCTCACAGCAGCGTGAAATTCTACTTGGTTTTCTGTTTCTACTGAGAGTTTGTATTTTTCCCAGCTTTCTGCCTCCTTGGGAGAATCTGGCAGAAGGAAGTTCCTTCGTTTCTCACAATTCTTCCTACGGTCCTTGTGTTACTGTAGGTTTTAGCTAGTCAGCCAGGTTCTCTCTTTATGGCGTATAAGGTATTATTTCCATCGTTAGGATGTGAGAAATATTATTTTGAAAAAGCACACAAAATAACATTCTCTAGACCCAACAAAAGCCTGAAGGACAGATAGCAGACATCAAATATGCAATTTTTTGATGGTGGTAGAATTTCAGTGTTTCTGTTCATCAATTTTGTGTGCTTTTCATTAGTGTCATGGGTGGAGACCAGGCAAGAGAAAACACACCGTGTGTTTACCACAGATTCCAGTAGCTTTCAGTTGTGTGAATCCAGCTGAAAAGGAAGGGAGTGGCATCATTATTCCAAACAGTAAACAATTCTAAGGCGTTATTTTAGAGCTCTGTCTTCTGGTGCAAAAAGAAAAGCAATTTGGGTAGTTGTGGCTATTGTTTCAAGTTCCAGGCTTCAGAAAAAATGAATCATAGACTCACAGGATCATTTAGGTTGGAAGAGACCTGTAAGATCATGAGGTCCAACCGTTAACCTAGCACTGCCAAGCTCCACGCTGAAAAAAATAAAAAAATGAGTAAAGTACTGAAGAGTATATAATTTAACTGTATTTTTAATGCAAATTTTCTGGTTTAATGCAGTGTGACTGCTGACTTAAGTCATTTCCATGTGCTGCGTAGTGTCACCCACTCAGAAAAATCTCTTTCGGAACCATTTGCTCTGCACCATGCCAACATAGGGAGAAAACAGCCAAAATCTTAACTCCCATTAAAGAAATCGATTTTCCAAAATTGTAATTATTTTGTGCAGCTTATTTTTTTATTTCAGTATACATTGGTCATGCTACATTGATCATATTTATACAAATACGTCAAAAAGCTTTGTAGCTAGAGTGCTGGGAACACAAAACTGATACTCACTGAACTACAGCTGTATTAGCCAGCCTGGGGGTTTTTTAGGATTATTTTAACTCACTTTCTTAGGTCATTATTTGAATAATTTTTTCATAGAGCTAGTTAGTTGTCTTAATTCTTTTATGTCTCAAGCTTATTTTCGACCCTTGCGTTGATTGTCTCTCCTAGCAATTTCGCCATCTGTTTATTGCTGGCTGATGTATCTTTCTGTCTCTCCACTGAGCGAACTGACGTTTATGTTCTTCGGGTGTTAACGGCAGAGAGATACCGAACAGCTTGTCTACCCTTGTGTGTCCTGAATTTTGGTAGACTCTGTTGTGGCATCCTCTCTTATCAAAGGCTTTTCTCAGATTAAGATCTCTTCTACAGAGGAGCCCGATTGCCATCCACTGCCCAGACTCTTCAGCACAGTGCGGGACTCTGCTGTGGGGCCATCACAGGCAGGTTCCTCTTACTCCTCCCCGGAGTTAGAAAACTGATTTGAAATCTAGCACTGTGCCCAGGTCAATATAAATCTTTCCCTTCCAGCATCTCAGTGCTTTCCTTTTAGGTCATCTTCTTTTGACATAAAGATGATGCAAGCGTTTTTGCTCCTCCATCAAGAAGTCCTAACCTGGAGTCCTTTAACAACTCTAGTTTATAAGCTAGACTCCGCAGTTATAACCAGAAATATGTTATCTGAAATATCTTTTTCTTCATGGTGTTTTCTGAACTGGCTTTGCCCCCTTTGCGTTGAGGAGTCCCTGCCCTAGAGACAACATTCTCAGGGACGGGTGTGCGTAACTGTCTTGTTTCTGACTTGTATCTGTGTTGCAGCTTTAGTGTCTTCTCTTTAAACTGAAATTGCCAGTAGCATGACAAATAATGGTAAGATGGGGGGAAAAAAAGTATAACTCATGGCACGAGTAAGAATGAAGCTTTCATCTAACAGCCCTTTGATGGACTGCGTGACTTGTGTGACTGTTCCCAATCCATTTTCTAGCGTTCAGGCAGGCAAGTATTAAATGGGGAAGCCTGAATGCACACCCGGGGTGAGAGTCGATGTCAGAGACAGCGGTCAATGTCTAAAGCAAATTGCTAACATGTCCAGGGCTGTTTCCAGTTCTGCTCTGTCCTACTGCAAGAACGGGAGTGAGCATTTCCATGCCCTACCTCCAAGTCCCTCCGTAAACAGAGAGAACATCACCTCCCCGTCTCGCCAGGCGTCCATTTCGGAGCCGCGAGTGTCAGGCGATGAGCAGGGAGGCTTGTAAGGCACTGCCCACGCTGCATTTCTTCACTTGCGAGCACCAGAGCTTGGTTTTAGTGCCTGTCAATCTGATGTTTTTCACCACTAAGTGGGAACATCTCTGTCCTGTATTTTGATTTTTTACCATTGCCCAGTGTCCTCAGCAGTTGGAGACAAACCACTACTGAGCTATTAAAAGGGAAAATATCTTTTTAGGACATTTCAGTGACAATTTCCTTGGCTGTGTCACATTCATAGCAGAGTGTAAGCATTCATTGTCAAAGACTACCCATGTGGGAGAAAAATACATTGGTTTGTTACTGGTTTTATCTCCCTATCACCTGTGTGGCGTTGATGCCACACCAAGGGCAGAGGGAGCTGTGCAGGCGCTGAGACTCAGGGGGTCCAATCCTGCAGTATTGTTTGATTGGAAATGCATCCCTGTTTCTTGGAACTGAAGATGAGCAACCCAGTTGCACGTTCAAATACCACAAGACTTACCAGCATGTCTAAATCCAGACTGTTCGGTGGAGTTAGTGGGACTCAGTTTGCCTGTGATGGGACCTCAAATGCTGTCATTAACCAATGGCTCCAAAGACCTTTTATCCCTTTTTCTCCGTTCTTGCATCCCTTCCAGCTTGCTCAACCATTTCCTCAGCCAGTTTCAGTATGGAAATGGCCAGCAAAATACTGGGGTCATTTCTCAGGAAAGAGAGAAGAATAAACACTGGGATGCAGCCTTGAATTTCTTTCGTTACAGGAACAATCAGGCAATGAAGTAATATAGCAAGCATAATTCTTTTGGGCATCCTTGAAACTCTCAATGATACATTTAATTTAGAACCATTAGAATGCCATTACATGCTAAATACTTTCTGATACCTAAAAGCATGGAGTATTGTGCATGAAGACTTAACAATCATCTTATGCAATAGGTAATTATCTTCTCAGTATTTTGATTTTTAATCTCAAATAATTTCCCACAGTGACATTTCTTTCGTTGTCCCAATAATAACTGCCTGCTAAATTTAGAAAGAATTATACATCTTGGGGATATGTACTGCGAACCTGTGTTGCTAGCCACTGCTGTAGATTCATAAACTGTCAGAAGAAAACTTAAACAAGCTGTACTGACCTTTAACTGTCATCATATGTAATATTTATCTATCATGTGGTTATCAAAGCGCTGTACATACGTTGAGCTAGAAGCAGCTTTAGCCACGTGTCTGTGCGGAGACGTAAAAGGTCTCCGGGGACCCTTGAATGAGCTGCCTACACCTCAGATCTGCACCCACGGACTTCGTTGGTACGAAGGGTGGTGGAGTTTTGTGCCAGTCTGAAGAGCATGATGGGCATGGGGAGGGTTTTGTCCGAGTCACCACAGCTGCTGCAGTGATTTTACTAGCATTTTTTATTTCTTTTGTATCGTCTAACCTATTGTTAACAACCCACTGAGATCTGACATCAAATAATTGTCTTCATAGATAAATATACTTTCAGAAATCTTTCTTTCATTGGTTTAAAATAGAGCATGCGTTTCCTGGTGTACGTACCACTAAAAATAAGCAATCTGGGAGTAAATGAGAATGACTTAGAAATCAAAGGAGCTTTTAGCTTGCTGCTTTCTCAGAGAGCGAGCAGAGTCAACTGACACAATCAGAACTGCGGGGAGGAGGGTGCGTTTGTACCGGTAATGCACCGCTGCCCATCAGGTCACGTTCAAGCTGGGGCTGCGGAAGCTGTTCCCATCACTTAAAATTATTAGGATGTGAATCAGAAGCGCACAGCAATTTTTTATTAGATTTGTCTTTGTGCATGTCCTCTCCCTGTGAAAACCATCAATGCACAATTCTGTGACAGAATGTCAGCATAGATATGTTGGAGAAGAGCAAATGTAACGGTGTTGGCACGGAAGATATTATTTCAGCCCAAAGAAAATTACACATCTTCATTCCGGCTGACAACCTAAACAATGCCATGCTTCAAACATAAATGATACACTGTTTAGCTAGAAAAGCCATTAGGCATATGATGGAGAGTGGAAGTGAGCTAACCGCCTTCCCAGAGCAAATAGCGCTTTGCATTTTACATAAGCAAGTTGACAGGTTTTTAAAAATTTACTTCCAGATTTTGCTTTTTGAATAGAAAAAAAAAATCAATAGAAGAATGGAGACCTGACATCGCTCCACGCAGTGCAGGTTGCTCCTCTTCCCGCTGTTACACCTCCAAAGCAGGAAACATCCTGACGGATCTGCCCAAGAAATGGCATTTCCAGCCATTTCCTGGCAGCCTGAGAAGTCTCAAGTATTCCAGCACTTTATTGTCCAGCTTTTATCCAAATCTCTGTTATTCATAATAAATTAATAATGTTATGATAGCCTTTAGCAAAAACTTTAGAAAATCAAGGTACATTTTGTCTTTTATCAGGAATGTAATAAAACAATTACAGTATGCGGATGGCAAGGCAAGTCTCCTAGTGCTCTCATATTGATCCTCTTTTCTTGCCTTTTTATTTTCAATTAGAGTAATAGAAAATAGAGCTGGGAGGACTTTCAACAGGTCTTCCAGTCCATCCTTTGCCCTAAGGCAAAATCAACTTTACTTATGCCCATTCGAGCAGATATTTGTCTTATCACTATGAGTGTTTTTAAAGATCTGCAGTGATGGCGATTCTGTGTGCTCTCTAGACCACTAATTCCTTAAAATTAGAAATTGTTACCTAATGTCTAGTCTAAATTTAAGCCTATTCCCTTCTGTCCTATAAAGCGTATGCAGAAAGAATTACTGCACAAAGGAGGACAGTGAGGGTCAAGGCAGGATGGTAGGGATTAGACAGTCCATCCCTTAGACTTATCAATACCACAGCAGTGGCAAACTGATGTAAAAGGGACTCGGTTCCTCTGAAGACCTCCACAGCCTCCTTCCTCACTCTCACAGGACCCTCCCGGGGTGTGCAGCAGCCAGATTAGGGGTGCAAGGGGAGTCAGGCACAGCCAGCACCTTGGCACAGTGTGTCCTGCATCTCATTGCAAAGCAGGGAATACTCATATTCAGCAGCAGATTCTGGAACAAAGAATTTAGTAATGAAAATAAAGAATACAAGTGTCCAACATACTGAACTGTATTTTATATTCAATTTCTTTCTCATTTAAAGAAATTTCAAGTGAGAAGCAAGTGGGTATGAGATGGAACTTGTTTGCATGTTTTTAATGCTAACGTTTCTCCCAAAAAGCCAAGGAACTGAAGGTGATCTGTCTAATTTCAAGTAGGCTGGCTGTAGCTACTGTACATTGAAATATTCATCTTTTTCCACTAATTGCTGTGTGGGAGTTATTCACGGAATGAAAGAACCTTTTGTATTTGCTATCGTACATACCAGCTCTAAGACATCGTTCCATTATATGTTTTTACTTCTCTGTCATCGGTACAGGTTAGTATTTTACTATATTAGCAATCATCAAAAAATCTTTACTTGAATGATACAGAGAAGGGCATTTAAAACTGAAACGAGGATTCGGTTGAGCAGACAGGTTACCGATACAAACACATTTGCTGAAAGAAAGCCCCTCTTTAGTAGGAGAGGAAAGTTAAGTCTCCCTTGTGATGTTACAGAGTTTACCTCCTGCTGTATTCACAGAAAGCATTACTAAAGGGCAAACTTCTTAATCGCCACCTCCAAAGAGCACCTCTGGAGCACCTCTTCTATGAGGACAGGCTGAGGGAGTTGGGGTTGTTCATCCTGAAGAAGAGAAGGCTCCAGGGAGACCTAATTGCGGCCTTCCAGTACCTAAAGGGGACCTAAAGGAAAGCTTGTGAGGGACTGCTTATTCGGGAGTGTAGTGACAGGGCATGGGGTAATGGGTTTAAACTAAAAGAGGGGGGATTTAGATTAGATATGAGGAAGAAATTGTTCCCTGTGAGGCACTGGAACAGAATGCCCAGTAAAGCTATGGCTGCCCCATCCCTCGAAGTGTTCAAGGCCAGGCTGGATGGGGCTTTGGGCAACCTGGTCTAGTGAAGGGTGTCCCTGCCCATGGTAGGGGGGTTGGAACTAGATGATCCTTGTGGTCCCTTCCAACCCAAACCATTCTATGATAAAGATGGTAGGATTTTATCTGCTACTGTTCTGGTTTGGTTTTGTTGGGTTTTTTTTGCAGGAGTGGTAATCTGAAACCTATATTGTACACATGAATAGCCATTAGAGGTGGGAATTTCAGTTTTTCTTGCTGCCACATTCCGTTTGAAGGTACTGGGCAACATTTTCAAACATTTAAACAGGCATCTACATCTCTTTAGAGATCTAAATCCAAGTCAGCAGTGCCAGCACGTCTGAAAATCAAAACATACATCTGAAAGGAACATCTTGGAAAGCTGAGTCCAATTTCTTAATGTATAAGTGGATCAAAGTCCATCTCAGAAAAAGTAAGGAAAGATACTGATTCAGGAACATAGACATCCATGCCTGAGTCAGTCAGCCAACAGGCTCAAAAATAGGACTTGAAACTCAGTGTTATGGGTACTCGTTTCTGAGGATGAGTATCAGATGAAGAAGGGAGCAGAGGGATGGCAGGAGGGTGTAATGACAAAGAAAAAGAGGACAGACTATGAGAAGGGCTAATGATGAGGAGGAGAATGATTCCAATCTCTGTTTAACATAAGAGCTAATCTTGGAAACACGGAGGGACCAAATCCTTATGTGGTCAGTGCTGCCACTCCACTGAAGCTAGAGTTGAATTGTGGGTTGTTTTAGCTCTATAATGGTGTTCAGAGTGATAATTGTACATTGGAAGTAATTATTTAGATCAATGTTTATTTCTACATGCCACAAAAGAGAACCATCGCTAGATAATCAGAAGAAAACAAATCCAGTATCAATGGAAAGATCTTGCTTTCTGTGGATAGTGCAGCCCTGTATCCATGGGGAGTACTCTTCGTGAGTAAGGATGTTTGGTCTCACCGTCTTCTGGAGGTACAGCGCTGGGGCTGTAATGAACTTCAGCTATGGGAAAGAATTAGGAAAAAAAAATCCTAAATAATGATTTAGTTTAATATATTTATAAAAAAACCTGTCTATGCAGAACTCACTGATTCAGCATTTTGGGGGAAATAACAGAAATCAGCATGTTTCAAAAAACAACCAGGAATGTTTGGTGCTTAGGTCAGAGTTCCCATAAAGGCATTCCTTTTGCAGAACAGGGGTCTGCAACAGTTTCTCCATCTTGGAAGGCAAAACCTCCTGGTGGGATTCTTCTGGACTGAACAAGTTCAGCTCTCTGTGATCCCCGAGATCTTTGCTCTTTCGGGAACGCACGAGAGAGACTGCAGTGCTCCCTAACTGGGAGTAGGTCCCGTGCAAATGACAGCCAGCTGGCCCAAGGTTGAATATCTCTGAGGTACCTAAGGTGGAAGCTGAGCAGAGAGTTCCCTTCTTTTTGGAGAAGAGCCATACCAGGATCTTAAGGGCTTTCTTACTTTCCTTAGTACAGCAAAAGCCATCTGTAATGGTTACTAGCCCCAAACTGAAGTTGGGCACAAACAAAGCAGTGAAAGCTTTCCTATTTATTTCCATTGGTTGGGATTTGAGAGTCACCATATGGAACCTATTGCATTCTGTTCTATGCAGCGCACACCGTTTTTCTTACCGATCCTAGCATTTATATCCAGAGAAGTCCTGGGAAGGAAATCTGAACCATTGAAAGTTGAACTTGTTCCATTAGAATTTAGACTCCACAAAGCCTGAGATGGTGATTTGTGGTTTAGGTGCCTTGGTGCAGATCCAGCAGTTGCATCTGACCCACTCCAGTCTGAAATCAGAGAGCGGAAGGCACAGGAATAAAATTCTGTATAGGTTTCACATCTCCAGCTGCTAGAGACCAGGGAGGAGAAAGGTCTGTGCTTGCTTCTCAAACCATCCTTGTACCTGCCCTGAAGCCACGGGTCTCCCTGCAGCGCAATGCACAATTCCTGCTGCTTATTTCTACACTAGCTCTGTCACACTTGTGCGGGTGGAGCTGGATACCAGCAATTCAGTCTTTAGTTCCCCTTTAGGGACCCAGTCTAGTAATACTAGTCTCGATAAGGTCATACCAAAGAAGACAGGAGGTACACAACAAAGTGGAATGACAGCCTTACCCTTTTTGCATCATACAGCATCGAGCTGGCTTGTGCTCAGGGGAAAATATGTGTGACTTAGAGCGTTCTTGCTGAATTCCCTCCCTGCACGCAGGACTGCTGTGTTCAGCACGTGTGTGTTAATACAGGATTTTTAGTCTGGTTCCCTGAAAAGACTAAACCAACTGGTTTAGATTCTACTTTGTCATACCCATTCATAATGTCAACTACTTTTGATAGACATACAGAGATACTGAAGTTATTAAATTCTTCCACATTTCTGTGAACAATCAGTATCACTGAGGTAGCCCAGAATAAGCCATAGCCCATACTATTTCTCGCTGAGCTGGTAGATAGCAGAATTTTAGAATAATTTAGGTTGGAAGGGACCTTTGGGGGTTTTCACTCCAACCTCCTGTCCAGAGTTGGATCAGGTTGGTCAGGCAACTGTCCAGCTGAATTTTGACACTCCAAGAAGAGAGACTCGCTCCACCACCTCTGTGGGCCACTGTCACCTATTTACCTATTCTCATTGTGAAAAAATGTGTTTCTTTATAAATAATGGGAATTTCCCTAGCTGTGACTTGTGTCCACTTGTCTTCCTGCTGT
This sequence comes from Psophia crepitans, assembly GCA_013399095.1. Lineage (NCBI taxonomy): Eukaryota > Metazoa > Chordata > Aves > Gruiformes > Psophiidae > Psophia > Psophia crepitans. The sequence goes on from VWZZ01008121.1 coordinate 315,983, forward strand.
GCACCTCTGAGGAGAGTCTGTCTCTTCTCTATAACCACCCCTCAGAGAGACAAGGACAGCAATTACATCTCCCTTCTCCTCCCCAGGGTGAGCAAACCCAGCTCCTGTGCATAAAAAATAGCTACTAATATGTCCAGTATCCTGCAGAAAATTCTGAATCTTGGCTTTGTGAGACTGGGAGGCCACCAAAAACATTGCTCACGTAAGGGAACACTGAATGGCATGCGAGAACAGAATTAGAGACCAAGCTGAAATCTTTTCTGGAAATCTGTTTTTTACTGCATGCTGTCACCCTGTCATCATATATCATATCATATTGTATCATATCATACAGTATCATATCATATCGTATCATATCATATATCAGCAGTTATTGGAAGAAGATAAAAACCTACTAAAGAACAATCATCCAATGCAATGCAGAAGGGCTATTGAGGGGAGCCTTATTTCTTAACGTAGAACAAACAGTAGCAAGCAAAGACTTATGAGTCGAGCTAAACAAACCCCCTCAATGCTTACCAGGATAGTTACTCAGATGAAATCTTCCCCAACAAAAGTGTACTCGGCACTGCTTCACTACTTCTTCCTTCATTAGGCAGTGAAACACAAAGATAAAGAACCCTAAAGAAGTAAGAAAAGAAATTTTCAGGGTTTCAGGTTTTCTTCAACCTGCTGTCCCTTTTCTAAACTTCTTGTGTGCCACTCAGTTCCCGGTATGTTATGTCTGGGCAGGGAGGTGGTCCCTGGGCCAGCATCATGTTGGCCCAGAATTGCACTGAGTCCTTTGGGCATATGAAAGGGTAATGAGAAGAGCTTTCTGCAGATTTGGTATTAGAATACTCTGCAAGTCACTGTAGATTCTATCAACCATTTTTTTGCCCAGATCAAAAGGATTGTGCCAGCTCCTGAAAAGGTGCGTTTATTGGGACCCATGTTTCAAAGGCATGAATTCGTGTCTTTAATAGTAGATCACAGCACTGCTATCTAAACAATGCTGTCATCCCACTGCAGTGCAGCTTTCCTATTAAGATAGCTAAGCACTGTAACACAAAAGCTGTATGAGAACTCCTCTTTCCCCGTGCTTGAATCACATGATGTTACAAATGTATTTCTATTCTATGACCCTAAACTGTTGTATTTATAGCAGTACTCCATTCAGAAATTACCTTGCAAGGTGTTACAAATGCTGAAGAGATACAAGAAAAATATCCTCACTGCTCCCCAGGCGAAAAAGACAAAGCCCCAAGTTAAGCCCAAAAGGAACATCAAGCTGAAAGCACTTCTGAGGTCTTGGAGAAAACCTTGTTTCCAGAACCTGGATCTCTTTTGTGTCCTTGATTTCACAGAATGGATTTGAAGGAGAACTGTGATGAACATGGCTGTATTCGTCAAAATTATTAAGAAGACGTAGGCCACAACAGAGATGTAAAACACTATGTTCTCCTGAATCCAGCAACTGCAAGAAAGGGAGGTACGTATTCAGTAAGGAGCTCTGTGAAACTAATGAAGCCTGGTTTCCAAAGTAAGTGTCCCATGTGGTTCTCTGATACTTTGTAAGGGGCGTCCCCTACCAGCTGTTGCTTTCCCCCAGTGAGGACATTCATAGAATCTCTCCACTGTGCCTCATTTGTGGATTTTGTAGAAGTTCAATAACTTTAAGACTTTTATATTTCTGCCAAATTCAGATAAACCTGACAATCGGTTTGCAATTTAACGATGTATACACACAGACACACTGCCTTAGGAAAAAGGAGTTAAACATGACTTAATTAACAGTCTAAATAATAGTACAGCACAGAGATGAGCATGGGTTAGCTTTTCCTCAGACATAAATTAGTGAGTTTTTCTGCCTTTTTGCTAAAGATGGGCAACTCTTTTCCCTTGGAGGTGTCACGGGTGTGTGCTGCCTCTCTGACGGGGTAGAACTCAATTATTCCAGGTAGTCTTCACCAACAAGTGATCAGATTGTGCTAAACAGAAAACCGGTGAAAAAAATGCAAGCATCCTTTGCTATAAAACCCTTTTTAAAAAAGGATGAAAGAATGCCGTGTTTTCCCACTGGAAAAGTGAGGAGGTTGAGATGATTCACATAGAAGAGTTTGACATGATGAAGAGACAGTGATGTGAACTGACATTAAAAAAACAGAAGCAAACGTGCAAAATGCTAGAGCAATTATTCTGCCTTTAGGTTTTACCAGAAATCTAGAACATGCAGGAGCATACAGAAATGTCCCATCAGACTGAGTTAATGCCATGTACAGAAAGAGATTTTCCAGAAAGCAAAAATGGAGTTAACTGACAGAAGCCCTCGCTGTCCACTGGGAGAGTTACTCCCTGTAGTAGCCGTACATCCAAAATGAGAACCAGTAAAAGGAGAGGGTTAAGATAGGGGAGAAAAGACAAAAGCCAGAGAGCAGTTGTTGCTTTCTGGTCATTTCTTGTATCTTTAAAAAACTCTGTTGACCATCAAAAAGCCTGAAGTATTATACTTACAAATTGCTGAATGGATTGCTCTCAGAATGTGATCCATTGCCATAGAAGTCTTTATTTATAATGAGCACAATAGTAATTACAATAGCTGGCATTCCTAATATGAAAAGCAAGAGAAAAAGAGAGATTTAAATTAAAAAGAAAAAGTGGAGTATATAGAAAGATGCCACATAATCTCTCATGAGTAATTACAGCCAACATGTACATCTTAGGATCAAACTCTACCCTTAAAGCTCCTTCTGAAATGAGTGTAATTAAGTGTGTGGCATAGCAGGTTTAATCTCCTTATTTATGTAAATTACAAATGAGTAGGCATAAAAATATCTGTGTTTGCAAAATGTTTGTGAGTGTTCAAACATCTCCAGAAGGGATCCAATCTGGTAAAATAAAACCAACTGATTATTACAAAAAGCAGAGTGTCAAAAGATAAGCAGACCACAGCATTTTGTATTAAGATCTGATAGACACAGACGTTTTCCAGACAGTGTTTTATCAGTCTTCCCTTCCACTTGTTTCCCATTTCCCATATTTCTTTCAGTTCTGGCTTTTCTGTTGAGAACAGCTGCCGCCAACACCACCATCGTGGATGGCTGCCCCTGAGAACAATTATGTGCGGCATCAGAGCTAAGGATAGAGATGATGATACACTGCACGCTATTCAAAAGCCTACAAACCCCTTTAAAACAGCATCTAATGGTGACCCAAAAAAAACCAGGCCAAATTCTGCTCTGGGTCAGTGGGTCTGCTAACACTTTTTCTAGCAGCTGAGACAGCATTTTGGGTCTTTTTTGTTACATTTCTCCCAAACAAGTCTCAGATGCTCAGTGCTTGGAGGAAAGGTGAATCAGTGAAGTCCTCAGGAGAGCTATGAATGAAAGCCACATCCATCCCCCCGCAGGGGAACTGGGCACAGAACGGCAGGTATGGACATGAGGGCTGGAGAAGGAGATCAAAATCACCTCTGAGCATCACCAGTGCAGCAGGGAAGGCTGTGGGCACCTCATACTTCCTCCAGCACAACCACTGACATGAGGTACCGTGACAAATCATTCCTGTAAAGAGCAGGAGGTAGGGAAAGCAGTTCTTACACCCACTTTCACCTTTCCTTTCATATGCAGGGAGCAACAGGCACTTTCTGCTAATGTCTCCCTGGCAGAAGAACCTGCTTAGGGGGGAGAAATCCATCCTTACGGTGCAGGGTGTGCATCTCACATTTCTACTAGCTCAGCATCCGAACTTACTTTTGCAAATCTGCCCCTATCTTAGAGAAGTTAACAAGCACAGAAGCGGAGAAGAAATCCGCTTACTTACCCCAGCCAGCAATGCAGCATTTTAGGAGGTACTTTGGCACGTAAACATTGAAAACTTTGACAAGGACCAAGTACAAGTGAACAGACTCCAGGCACATCCACGTGAATGCTGCAAGAAGGAAATAGTGAAGGAGCATGGCCACGGTGATACAGAGACCTGGCTGGTTGAACGAGGACAGCCAGGAATTGGTGAGGAAGACGATGTTCAGCATCAGCAGTGCGGTACAAAGATTGAGCAGGATTTTTGAAGGGTTGTCTCTCCGCAGCTTTCTAAAAAGAAGGGCAAAGACCACAAGGTTATCATGGCATGAGTTGTGTTGGGTGCATTCACTCATGCAAAGTAGCACAGATGTGTCTGCATTGTATTATAAATTGGCTTCTTGTGATATAAATTGTGTCTATTTCAGTATTTTATATCACAGCACCAGTGTGTTTTTTAGGCAGATCTCCCAGCCTGAAAAAACAGAGCTTCTGTGTACATGGAGACCTGCTAGGTTTGGTTTTTCACACTTGGTGGAGGAGAGACAGACATTACATCATCTTTTTACTACTGCATCAAATATTATTGTTGTTGCAATATTACTGGGTTATGACAGCACCCACAGTAACCTAAGTCTAGGGCCCCATGCTGTCAGCAGCTACCGGCACACACAGGATGAAACAAAACCTGTCCAAAAGGACAGAACACAAGAATGACCAACAGCAAGAGAACAGAAAATTTTCCCTATTGTACTATTGATCTTGTCCAATGTATAGTCTATATACAAGGAACATTCCAGATTTTTGACATATCTTAGCCGTGTCGGTGGGTAAATTTATGAAATGACAGAAATTTAGGCACTGAGTTCAGGCTAGTGCTTGTACTGAAGGGTGAGTATTTTCACCACAGTCAAAATAAAACAATAGTCTGTGAGCTCTCAGTCTTCCCTCCTGTGCATCACAGCATCAGATATTACCAAACATTCTGATAGTCGCTGCAAATTCATTAATGCTAAAATATTAAAACTGATATAAGAAGAAAGATCAGACTTACTCAAGGACTAGATATGTCACCAGTGTAATACCCAAAAAAAGGGAAGAAGCACCACATCCTGCATAGCTTATCAGAGTTAATACACGATCATGTGTGACATCTATCTCTGTCCGGGACACGTCCTGTGTTACGAGATAAAGAATCACAGTTGTTTGCCATAGCAGATAAAGAAAATTGCTCTCCTTATTTTCACGTTGATAAAGAAATCGATTTCTGTTCTGCTTACTGCTACTCTTGGAGGGTTTCCATTAATATTTTTATGTGTTTCTTACGGTACAGTCCTACAGAATATCTGCACTAGTAAAAATACACATATTTAAAGTATCCAGTAATAAGTCGTGAAGCTTGAAAAGCTGTACTTCAGAAACCACAAATTCAGTAAGGATTCCAGGATCTTGCCAAAATTATTCCAGTGGGAGCTCGCTTTGTAGGAGAAACTCTACTTTGTCTCAATGGCAGCAGCCGTGCCGGGAACTGCTAAATGTCTTGGAGCGTGGGAGGATCCTCCACGTCCAGAAAGCATCCCTCAGCAAAAGTCAGCTGGGAGCCTGGGCCCCGCGTCTCCACAGCTGCTGCGGAGTGATACTGAGAGGATTTTGTTGTTCCCTGCCATGGGTTCGCTTCTGTTTGGTGACACTTTGAACCTCAGACGAGTAACCTACATCGCTGATGTGATGCTGAAGTGGTGGTGCGGCAGAGGTGTGATCTTAAAATCAGACTGAATTTGCTTTGCTTGAATGGAAACTTTAGCAAGTTGTCTGAAATCTGTAACATCGACATTTCTTCCTGTAGAAATCACATTTTTCTACCAGCAAGGGCTTTCATGCCTCTCTCTGAGCAGGGTAATGCTGACCTCTAGGGGAGGCTGGGCAAGCCAAAGGGATGGTGGCCATACCCCCTCGAGTAGACTGTATCCTACTGGGGTTAGAGAATTTTTATCTACTCAGTTTGCTCTGAACTTGCCTATCGCTTTGCATTTGTTGCAGCCCATTCCCAGGCAGTCATCTCATTTTTTGATGTTCAACCTTTAGAGGCAGTTTTCTCTGTATTAAAATACTGGCTGCCTTTTCTGCCCTATAAATGAGAGATGGTAGTTAACAACACCTCCCATATTTGCATTAAACTTCTCTTTCTGATGGAGCGTAGATGAAGCTTTCAGAAAGATGTAATGTCATTAGTTGCCACTGGCAGGTAATAAATTTAACACAGAATTTCCAAAGCAGTAAATAACACATTAATGTTGATTAAGTTACATTGCAAAGAAGTTTAAACTACATCTGCGAAATGAATTTGCCTTGAAGCAAGTGACATTTAGAGGACTTTATACCATAAAAAAATACTGTAACTGTTTTGTTTGTTATTACTGATTTTGGCAAAAATTGCAGATTTCTAACAGCTTGTATAGATACAAATCTCCCATCTCTCCCCAAAACCAGCCATGACTTTGTTTAGTGCCACGGGACTTTTTTGGAGATGATTCATGGAGTACTTACCAGTAGGACTCCAAAATGGGTGAGATGGTTACAAAAACAGATTGTGTAATTCATATCTGTATATTCTATTTCACACCCCGATGTATTCCAACCACCCAGTCCATCTGTGTAATAGAGAAAAAGGGATTTTTAAGCAGAGTTAGTCATGCTCAGTCATTTATAGCTCTGCAGCATGCAGAATGTGTGAATACGAGCTCAAGTTAGTACAGATTGCAGGGTCATTTAGCAGCACACAAGTGAGATTTCACACAGGAACATATCTTATAGAGTTGCCTGAGAAGCTCAAAACTTGGACGAAAGCCTTTGGTGGAATGAAGAAATATTTAAAGTCATTTACATGGCTGCACACAGAGAAAGCAAGAAGGTAAGGAAAAGTGCAGTGGGCTAGATGAGGCTGCAGGGTGGGGAAACACAGAAGGCAGGAAATATTTTCAGGGCAGAGGGTTTGTTTAGGCCGAGTGTAGCACTGGAAAAGCCAGATCTTCCTTGGTAAGACTGAATTTACGACCCTATTTATGTGGCGTGCATGACATATTCAGAAGTTAAGCTTGTGATTTGAATATATATATATTCTAACACCAATAATTGCAGAGAAAAATCTCTCCCACGTGTTCTGATTGAACCCAACGCACACTTCTCTGTCTGTGGAATATCTGAGCTATATTCAAGACTTGACCCCAGGAAAACCCCCACTGACTTCCCTGAAGTAACTGTGAGAAGACATCTGACATTTCATTGCATTTCTGCTTTTTTCTTAGACTAAGTCAACTTACTCGTGTAGATGCACCATTTTACAATGCCAGACACGTTATCTCCTAGTAGTAACACCGATTACTGAGGCATCAACCTCAATGGAAACCAGCCACACAGGCTCAACAGGACAGCCTCAAAGTTTCAAGCTGCAATGTCAAGGAGCCGAAGGCTGGGTGAGGCTGGTGACAGAGCAAGCGTGGCAGCCCTGCACATAACACTTACTGTTCTTCTGAAAGTCCCAAAAGACGCAGTGCACTGCTGCATTACCCTGAAAGCAGAGAAGAAAGAGGCTGTGACATTTATTCAGCACTTGCGCATCTTGCCTGCAATCAGGGTTTATAACGAAGGCAGTTTGATTTGGTTTCCTCTGTACTGCTCGACAGGGAAAGCCACTGGTCCCTGCGATGAGTTGCGTGCTGGTGCCGCAGGGGGTCTGTAGGTGATGGGAGATGGCAGCAGCTCAGGGGCGGTTGGACACTTGGCCATGGGGAACACGACGGATATCCGCCATCTCACCCATGGCGCTGAAAACCAGCAGAAGGTCCCAGTGCTCACCTTCCCCTTTACCAAGGGAAATCCTAGGAGTCAGTGATTTTCCCAGTTTTCCCATGCTTTCTGTATCTTGTCGTTTAAGGACAGAAAAAAATGCGACAAGTTATCAGGTTTAGACCAATTCCTATGTCTAATCTTGTTGGCTTCATGTGGTATCTGAGATGTCATACAGAATTACTGGTGAAATTCAAAAGTTATGCCTAAGACCTAGAATAGCAAGCTGAGATTTTATACAATAAACCCCCCAATAATTCAAAACACAAGAAAAACTTTATTTTTGCATTTCAGGCTCTGAAACTATGGGGGGGGAAGACACCTAAGAGGAAACAAAGCTTGCCTGCCTATTCCAAACAGCTGAACAGATTTAAACAGGTATTCAACACAATGTTTTCTCTTGGGGACATTCTAGTTCATTACTCATAATTCTGCAGCAAAGTTTCCCAAGGCACAGGTTCCTTTGCTTTTATTATTAACAAAGTTTAATAAAGCACAGAGTTTACAGGAAGCCACCCTAACAGATAAGCTGTTAAGACGTGTGATCTGTAGACTGTCAAATATAATTAGGCAGAGAGCCAGGGATGTAGGTTAGGATGATATGTCATTAAATATTTAATTAGGATATTTTTAAAAGGTTGAGGAAAAAAATCTGAGAGGTGCCAGATGGCCTGGTGGAGTAAAAATGACGGAAGAGAAAGGATATCTAGATGAAATTTCTGGGTATATATTATTTGCTAGAACTAAATGGAAAGAGCATATTGCCATGAAAGCAGCATTTTTAAGCTCTCATTGACTTGAACTTTAATCAAATTCATCTTACTGAATAATTTTGTTCTGTTCCAGGTTTGCAACGTATTCGTGTGGAGGCTGGGCCATAAACATCAGCAACTCAAGAGTGCTAAGGTGGAACTCAGTCAACAAGCTTGATCCATGCCCATTTAAACATAATTTAAGACAGGTTTTAGTTTTGAAACAAAGTAAAGCAAATTAATTAATCTATGCAATGTTTTGATATTTTTTTTAATTTACCTCTTCTGGTGACTAAAACAATTTGCTGAATTCGGAGCAACTGCAAAGCATTTCAGTCAAATTCAAAACCTGCCATTTTTTGGCAAATAAACTATTCCTTGAAAAGGATTGTCCAGATCAAAACAAGGAAACAATGAAAACACTCCTTGCTGCTAAGCATGGATTTAGAGTGGAGACGCAAGCTTTACTAACCTGCAGGAATTAAACACTGAGATCTGTGTGGTCTGTCAATGTTTTGGTTGATGGAGAGGTCAGCAGTAAAACATTTTAAGCTCATTTGTCCTGTTGCCAGTTTATTGCAAGGCTACATGAAATAGGCTCTACTTCAACACATCCCTGATAAAATGAACACATCCTACCATATTTTGGTCTACGTGCTGAAGAGTAATAGTCACAGGCTCATTAAGGTTCTGAATTGATGCGTTTTCAACGCTGGCACTCACAACATAGGTGTTCAACCTCTCCTTCGTTAAACTGTCATCCTGCAGTGGAAAAATACAGTCATGCAAAAAAAAAAAAAAATTTAAAAAAATCCAAGCAAGCTCTTCCCTGCTTCCATATATTTTAATTGTATTTCTTGGAAATGGTGATCAGCTAAACAACATGCCTGATGTAATTTAGCTACTTGCTACTTCATTAGGAAATGTAGTTAGTTGCAAATTCAGGGACAGTCTCCACATCAGCTGAAGCAGAACAGAGATTCAGATGCATCAGCTGGATTGAGAAAGCTGTATAATCGTTTCAGTATATCAAAACATCCAGTTGTACGTCATTAAGCTCATTAGACAGTAGACACAATTATGAATGCTTCTTCTGTGCGAAAAGCATTGCTCAGCACGCTGCATGCTCCATCATACCAAAAGAAACGTCTCCCTTTTTAATTACCCTCACCCACCCACCCCCTGATTATGAAAACACAGCAAATACTAGAATAGTCCTAAATGCTGCAGATCAGTGTTCCATTTCAATGGAAACATAAATCTTGAGATTATTTTCATGATATTTGGCATGTACTCTGCATGTTCCTTAAGCAAGAGCGTACTGTCAGAGGAAGATTAGGGTATGTTCTTCTCCCTACAGAAGAGCAGTATTGGAATAACCTCATCTAACGAAAATGAACAAAAAGTCTAAGGTCTACAGACACCTCTCGGACCATCGTTGCTACAGCGAAGGTTTTGCCGCCTGGGTGCATTGTCCCTGCACATTTCTGAGTGCTCCATCAGTCTGATGCTCAGTGCGCCCAGAACAGATGACGCCATTGGGATTTTTCTTTTGTACGCACTAAGAACAGCGGAACCGATTACTGCCGTGTTAGCGGACGTTAGGAGTTGTAGTTACCTCAAAGAGTGAAGTAGAACCAAAAAACTTAAACTGGATCTTCGAATGCCTGTCTGGGTCAGAGTGCTCAACTCCTAGGAATTTCTTCACTGATTTTGGCAAAAACACTGAGGCCAAGGCCTTTTTGAAAGGATTTTCTTGAACATCGATCTGCAGGAGAGAGATGACATGCTCAGAACTGCCTTCCCAGGTCAAATACACAACAGCACAAAATAGCAGCAGGGTTATCTGCTTTAATCAATGGTCCCTGAGGACTTTGCTCTCACCTTGAGATCCACCCCTCTGTCATAGGAGGTAACGCCAAAGGCCAGTCCTCCAAATACGCTGGGATCTGGACGCATCACCAACAAAGCCAAGGAAGTGGTTATGATCGACATATTTCTTTCTGTGTAAGTCACCTTATAGCTGATCTCCTCAGTTGCCTTCAGGATACTTTACCAAGAGCAACAGCAAGAAAAATAAATACATCCTTTCAAATGGTCTCCTGGCTTCATAATATGGAGTCAGGAGACAGCTAGAAACCTCTGCTCTGATTTACGATCACAAGGAGCATTCGCTAGAGCAGAATGGGTCCATTTGGGGGTAGATGGCTTTTTGTTTGACACAGGGTCACGTGATGGCAGACAATTGAGTTGGCATGTTTCAGTAAGCTGGAAGTCTGGCAGGTGGAAGATATCCTCCTGCAGGATCAACATGAGGTGGTTCTGGGAAGACCTGAGTCAAAATTCACACCCAGTCAAATACGGCATTTAATCTGGAAGATAGTCACTTGTAAAACCCGCTCATTTGATTATTTGAAATCATCTATTTGTACCCTCAGGTAAAATATCAGAGCCAGAATAGTCTGCAAGGGATGTCTGGAGGTCTGTCATCCAACTCCCCACCTCCCATGGGCAGGGCATACTTTAAAGGTAGGTCAGCTTGCTCAGGGTCTTGTCCAGTAAAGCTCTGAATATCTCTGAGAATGAGATTTCACAGGCTTTCTGGGCCCTGCTCTCACTGTGGGGTTTTTTTTCCTAGGTAGAGAGAAGAGGCTGGAAGCAGCACATGAGGGTTGTTTAATGCTCATGGATATTAAAAGTCAGAGACAGTTCCACATCTTGTTTTGCTTCGCTTAAGGCTGCTCGGCAGTATGCAAGAAGGGATAATACTCTATTGGAAATGTGCAAGACAGCTGGCCCTGACAGATTGAAGGAAAACCTTCCTGTCTTGCTTTGGTCTGGTGTCACTTCATGCACCGCCAGTCCCAGCCACACAAGGACCCCCATGGGATCCTTCCAGCCACAGCTGCCCTACAGCTGCAAACTCCGGAGTTCAGCTTCCCCAGAATATCTGGGATCCGAAGCTTCTGATGCGGCCTGAAAGAAGGAACATAATAGCTCCTTGTGAGGATATCACGCTGGCATTTTTCAGGTATCATCACAGCGGGCGTGCTCTTTTGAGGTCGGATTTATGGAAAAATTAAAATACCTAAGATTCTTCTGTCCGCAACAATTGTAAAGACATTGTTGTTACAACGTACATACCAGCCGTATCTCCATTAATGATCAGGAATCTGGGCCTGTTAGAATATCATCCCCAAAACCTTACATTTCGCAGGAGAAGAATTCGAAGTAATGGATATTTCACTTAAAAACCCCCTACAGCCTCTTTGAGAAGGCAGAGGTGTTGAGTGCTGGCAGCATTCACAGCCCCCACTCCACACACTGCAGTGCGGTAGACTCTGAAGAGAGAGCGTAGAGCCAAAAGGATCACGATGCTGCTCAGTGCTTTCTCTCTGGCAGATTTTCTAAGCTATTTTTGGCTACTCCTCCGTGCGGACTCCTGAGTTTGAAAAGGCAACGCATAACTGCCCAGTACGAACAACTGGGAAGTTCATTTTTCTTGCTTTTAATATTTCTTGCTTTAACATTTCTTATTAAAACGTGGTTTTGCATTATGTGAAACAGAAAATCGGAGATAAGCAGAGTCCTTAAAATAAGAGGTGTTGAAAGACTTTTTAATATGATGGACAGAGCATCTCTTACACTGTTGGTTAGCTTTCTGGATGGTGCTGTGCTCAGCAGCAGAAGCGAGACATTGCAAAACCAGGTAGTTGAGTTACCTTTGGGATCTCAAAGGAGAGAGATGTTTTTAAAGTGAGCTAGCCCCCTCGGTTTTAGCGTGCGTGATAATGACATAATGGACGTAGGATTCTTAATGTAGATTTTGAAGTCTAGCATCGAACAGCTGCTTTTGAAAATCTTTTTATCAGCACAGGTAGAATGCTCCAGTCTGGTGTGCTGGTGGAACAGATAGGTGTCTGCAGGCTGACCTGCCAGATCATCACTGGGCTGGGCTGGGCTGAGCTGGGCTGGGCTGGGTTGAGCTGGGCAGGCAGGCAGTCTCCCTGTTCTGCCTCCAGGCTGAGATGCCCACAGAGCACAACTCTGTGATGGTGACTTCTGCAGAACTGCTTCTGGTGAAAGCCCCTTTGACAGCACAGTAACCATTCTCTGCTGCTAAGAACCACAAACATGTTTAAGATCCAAGCACAGAAATTGCTCACTGTTGTGGTGATACTTTAATAGACTAAATGAATCACTCCAAGGTGCCAGTTTAGCGTAGGAAGGGCAAGTTCTGGGCAAGTTACCTGACTTACCTATTGGTAATTTTTCTAATGTTCTGATCTTCTGTTTCTTGCAGAAAAATATAGTTTAGTATAGACAATACAGTCTCTGCAAGTGTCACACTCATATCTGCGAGCCTTACAATATCAGAAATTTTACTTGCGATGATTTTTAATTCTTCCATGTGCAGTGCTGCACCTGGCAAGAGGTATAAAATATGCTGTACAATATCTTGTGCGTTCTCTGGAAAAAAAAAAGAAAGTACAGATTATCTATGTGGCATAGCTACATGGCTAGCTATATAGCTACATGTCTCTATGTGAAAGCAAGGACTTAGTCTGCTTCTCCTCTCGTTCCATATGGTCAGAATGCTTCTGACTGATTACAAAATTGTCACCTAAGAATAAGTCATTAAGCCCTCAATACATCAGTGAAACTGGCAAAAACTTCAAAGCCAAAGCTGGATATCTCAGGTTGTATTTTAAAGGAAGAAAACAACGTACTTTTCATAAGAATATTATCACCTGCGTTTGGATCATAAAGGTTACCTGTAAATAATATTTAGTTTTATCTTAGATCATGTTTACAAGCATTTGTGAGTTCAGAATGATGCAAGACCCACCTCTGTCCCCAAATGCTGCTTAACGGGTGTAGCAGCGAAAGCAAATTCTGAATGGTATAGTTCGAAAAGTTGTATTTGCCATTCATCATCTCATCATCCTTTTTTTATAGAAGCAGAGTTTTACACCCTGGGAGTCAGACAGACTGTATGCAACCGCAGATATCTTTCAATGATCTATTATTTGATGCCACTGCTGAGTAGGTGGATGAGCTATGGTATTGTGTTTGTTCGCCATTCACACAATTTGCTCTGTTTGGCATAGCTTAACGAAAGATATAATCAGGTGGTAATGGGCACCTTACAGCTTACATGGGTTACAGCACAAACTTTTCAGTTCCATACACTGATTTGTGCTTCTTTGAATGAGATCTACAGAACATGAACTATGAACTATTTTGATGCGGTAATAGAGAGGCAAAGCCTGTCACATTATTTATTGGTTCTAAATTTATGTGTAGGATTTGAGACAAGTCTTCAAAGTGACAGCTAGAGAATTCTGAAGCACCTGCAAAATTCATCTACAATAAAAACACTTTAAGGTGACCAGGTGAGTAGGATGCACATAAAACAATCTCATCACTTCAGTTCTTCAGATGCCCAGCACAAGCATTATCTAAGTATAACTGTTTTTACTTTGATCCGCTGTGTCACTGAAGTATCTGATGCCTTACCTTCTGTTATCATAATATCATGGAGGTCTAAAATATTATTTGGAAGTTCTTCCAGTAATTTACATTCAGTCATATTTGGTTTCTTCCAGAAAGCTTGCTCAAGTTCAATATTAATTGCACTGAAAAATTAAAACAGTGTACATTGTTACAAGAAAAAAAAAAAGTAAAAATTGATGTTCCTCCTATTTCCCATTCAACTAGCCAGGAATGTACTTAATTAGCCCAATTTTGCACACCGACTTGCAAGTCAGCTCTGACTTAGCACTCATTTCACAGAGCCCGAATGCCAGAGCAATCTGAAATGCATCTAGAGGTACTGGAGGGCAGAGAGCCATGGATGGACGGCACAAAACGCTGCGGTGCATCTGCTTCCCCTCCCTGCCCAAGCAGAAACAGCTTCTTACGCTGCTGGCTTGTGCTGGCTGCAGGTGGCGGAGGTGATGCAGCACTCCCTTCTCCCGCCGGCGATGCTGGACTATGCATCCTTTTTGGCATGGCACCGCTGGGTGCCATGACAGACCACCATCTGGTTCCCCCTCACACAAAGCCCGGTGCTGCCTCCTGTTTCCCACGCAAGAACCAAAATGAGATGCTCTCATCACTCACCAACTCCTCTGAGCAGACTGCAGAGGGTTTTTCCTGCAGCTGACCTCCGTTTTGGTAGCTGGACTTGTTAGCGGCCAGGAATAGTTTCCCTTGTAAGTTGTGTGTGAAAAGCTTGCCGGGCAATCCTTTAGTGCTGAGGGAGAAATACATTAAAGCTCTTTAAAAAGATTTAATAGCCAAAAAGAGGACCATTCTGACACCCAAGGACCCAGCTGTTCTCTGGACCTCCTTTCCTGATGGGACTCAGCTGTAATCTGCAGACCGGGTAGGAGTATTTTTACAAGTTTATTGGCTGCAAGAATACATTTGCTTAAATGTTTCACAAGTTCTTCTATGACCTTCTTCTCTTTTGTTTGACAAGGTCAGTTCTCATGTAAAACGTTCGTTTCTCAGCAGCACCACAAACCTTATTTAATGGCAGTACATCCTGCAGGCTTCCCTAATCTATCTGAAGGCGCTTTCTTACTGCCCCTCCTTATCCCATCAGTGTCTTTCCTCCGGGCTTGTAGTTTTATTGTCTGCAGCTGATCTTCTGTAAGTCTTTAGTATAAAATGTGGGGTTTGAATGTCAGGTACAGTCTGTTAGCTCTTATCTCGGGCTTACTTCTGTATTTTAAGGAGCAATAGAGATCATAACCAAACCAACAAAGAGATTATTTGCTATTTGAGGCTTGATCCGACATGCACTGCCATTAAGCAAATGTGGGTTTGGTTTCGGTGTCCCTCGGTAGCCAGGCTCTGGGGCACTGGCTATGAGCAGGGGCTCCTGGATTTGCAGCTGCATCAGCCTGACCTTCCCTTCATGGCAAAGATGCTCAGACCTGCCTGGGCATCAGGATTCCGGTTTTACCTTACCTCCGTTTGTCTAGAACTTAAGTTCTCGATCTTGCTGCCATTGCACAATGCTCTACAGCTTGTGGGTCGGATGAGATCAGTCTACCTACTTGTAGGGATGTTTTCTAGCCTTAACCACTCCGCAAGGTTTCAATTATCTAAAACGCTTGTAGCCAGAATTACAGCGCACGGGATTTCAGTGCGGTTTGAAGGGTGTACTACCTATCGGCGTGACAGCCACGTCGCCAGGTTTCACGGACAAGGATAGTGGTCCCTCTTTGTAGGTGTCGTCCAACAACTGTTTGATCTTGAGGCTCAGCACTTCTTGCATTTCAAGTGATGTAGCCTTTATAATGGCCTTACAGACGTAGCTACAGCACAAACAATATTCATGCTACCATATTAGTAACATTTTACAGTTCTAAGTGGCTACAAAACTAAGCAGTAACTCAGAAAATTATATTGAGCTGGATAATTTATGTATGTATTTTGTCCACCATAAGTGCAGTCCTATGGCAAATGCCACCAAACGCCCCTTCTGATGTACACTAGTACCTTATTGCTGGAAATGCTTTCTGAAGTACAAATTATTGGGAATACAGGTACGAGAATCTGTTTATAGTTTCATGGTAAATGCCTCAAAGAGATTTCCTAATGATAGTATCTTGGTAAAGGAACAACTCTGTCACAAATAAGCATTTTTCAACCATGTTTTAAAGTTTGGAGTGAGCTAGTCATAAAACAATGAGGCACCTGAGTACCCCTCTGTCCAACAGAGGTGGCAGACTCCAAGCAATCTCGAAACCTGAGATTTAATTAAGTGCTTTCAGTGGTGCCACTGAATTCCAGCTTTTTTCTCCTCAGAACAGCTATTCTTCTGGATAACTACATTTGCTGACTTTACAAGGTTTGGAAAGACTGTATCACCATCTTTGGGTGGCTTCACGTGACAGAAAGAAGCAAGAAGCCAGGTCTCAGTTGTGGGTGGATCACCTCAACGGACCTCTAATTTAACTGAGGGCTAACGAGTGAGATTTCATTTGGACTGGGATGCTTCAAGTGTTTCCAGGTCACCCCTGTTTCTACACAGCAGTTCCCCACTCAGCACAGCCTTTGCAAACCCTTTGCAACCCACTGAAGGTGATGGGAACCCGGTTCTCCTTTTTCTGCTGGCCTGAGGTCAGAAGGCAATTAGGGTTTCCTGCAGAAGAGGTGCAGGATTCATCCCATCAGACTTCTTGGGCACTGTTCACCCACTGTTCTGGCCCTAGTGAAGGATACTGCTCACAGCCAGCTCTTACAGTGAGTGCACACCTCCCAGCTTGCCATGGAAGCACTCGGAGCCTCCTAAGGTATGGGATTAGGAGAGGGAAACCTTGGATGCTCAAATACATTTCTCCAAGTCAAGCATTACTGTGGATCTGACTCCACAGGTGCTTTTCTGTTGTAGACAACTAAAGGTTCCAGAGTCTACTCTGAAACTAAAACAGCCAAGAAGGGCTATAATTCCTCCACACCCTAAAAATGAAATCAGTATGAACTACGGAAACCCAGTTCATAACCACGGGTCTTACCTTTGTGACATCTGCTTTACCTTCACCTTCCATTCACATAGAAGGACACAAAAAGTTAAAAGCTGGTTAAAAATCAGCAGGCACAACTGGGATTTTAAGGAAAGCAAACGGCAGAAACTCAATGTGCTCATTAAAATAGATCCTATTGCTGCAAACGTTACTAGGGCCTGGCTCTCCCGAGCAGCCGTTGTTCCACAGTACTTCCACAGGTACGTCAGGGTAGAGCAGAACCTCGGCGTGCGTTGATGGTGCCTCATGCGGAGAGCAGCGCGGGTCTCTAATGCTGCTCAGTGAGCGTGCTCACCAGAAGGCTATCGCAAAGCAGGCTGCTTGCGGACAGCGCTGGGCACGTCCAGCGTTCCTCTGGCTGCACGGGACACACCGATACCTATTGAGACACAGCGGCTCCCCAGCCCAGCTAGTTACATGGGGTACACCTACCAGACTGAAGGTCTATATTTAATAATTTCAATAAAACACAACAGTATCAGCGTTTAGACCATGCAGCTACTATATCCTCTACGCAGAGATTAGAAAAAGTAAGTTTTTAAAGCAGAAAATAACAAATTACATACGTAAGCCCCCTTACAGACACTGCTTCGTGGATAATTACCCCTGCAAACAAAAAAAAATAGAATAATTATTTCAGAGTAAGCATACAAATAGAGCGTGCCCCATTCTGCTATCACCAGGGAAAAAAAAATACTGCCACCACAGTGAGCCAGACCTTGCAGCAGAAAAGTCGTCTTGAATTCAGCATAGGTGCATCTACACAAGTCACCGAGAAGAAGTGCCATAACGGATATGGACCCTGGCAAAACATGCTTCTTCCAGAACAGGGCCCACCCTTCCCACGGCGTCACCCCGTGTAAACAGCGCAGAGCGTTACTGCAGCGTCAGCTGTAAAGCCGGCAGCCACCGTGGAACGTAGGGGTGGCAGCAGGAAGCCAAAATGTGCGTAAAATGGTAAAACTCCAAGCCTGCACAAGGGATCCTTTTACGAGTTGCTGAGCATCCCTCTCAGCTGCTCGCAGTTCAGGTACGAATACAGCTGGATTGGGCTAAAAGCTACGAAATAGAGGAGTCGTGTGCACAAACCGATTGCTTCTGAGCAGGGTTTTGGAACTAGAACCTCCTCTCGTTAGACACTGCCACGCAAGAGCCAGCGCGCACCTACTTACGCAAACCAGACAGCCCCCAGGGGGCTGTGACCCTCACTCTGGGGGTGGATGTGACCCCTGAACTCCCTCGCACTCACAGGCAATCGCTGAAACAGGGCTTCAGCAGGACTAACGTGGATGAACCCTGAAGGTTCCAGCACTCTGCCCTCCCTTACATCTCCCCCAAGTACCAATTTCTGTACTTTTTGAATTGCCGGGGTGGGTGGCATACCAGATACATCAGCCCACCTGAGGCATCTCTCATGCGCTGCAGAGGCAGCAAAGGTCTCATCTTCATATGAACCAACTCCTATGGCCAAAGACAAGGTCTCAGAGTGGCAGCAGCTTCTTGTCTTGCATTAGGCAGGATATATATTTCCAGGTGAACGAGCCCAGCAAACAAAACGTGAGTGTTCCACGTGATCGCAGGCGTACGGATCTGGGGGGTTGGTTTCCACCCTTGTCACGGGACTGGTCAGTTGTGAGATGGATGTTTGGAAGCTGGCTGTGGTTTTGCTCAAAGGACAGAGGGTCAAGGTGACACCGCTTTGCAGCCAGACACTTACCTGACCTTAAAGTTTGTCACTGCAAATTCTTCTCCAGTAAATATGATATTAAACTGGAAAGAAAACAACATTTTTATTAACTTGATTTATCAATACTTTATCTAGATCTGCTTGTAAATTTAGAATTGTCATCAAAATTCTAAATCCTGATGAAAATGGCTAAAAATTTTTGCAAAATGTCAACACTTTTCCCTTCCTTCTGAATTTATTTTTATCCTGTTAAAAATGCGTTGGATAACATGATTCTGGAATGCCGCAATATGGTCACATGGCTCCTCATCTCTGTGTTGTCCCATACGTTTGCATTCTGTACCAGCTGTCCTCCTCATCTGATACTTGCTAGAAATACATGAGAATGAGAAAAGAAAGCTACTCACCCAGTTTTCAAGAAGCTTCCTTGCATCGTAATAATCAGGAGCTCTCTCAGATTTGTAGAAAAGGGAAAAGTTCATGTCAACATTAAAGAAGCTGACTGTAAGAAGAGAACATAAGTGAGATGCATCCCCTATTTTGCACAGAAGGTGCCTGCACCCCTTCCCACCTCCTCATCCCTCCGTTTAGAATCCTAGAACCGTAGACTCTTTAAGGTTGGAAAAGACCTCTGAGATCATCCAGTCCAACCATCACCCCAACACCACCATGTCTACTAAACCATGGCCCAAAGTATGACATCTACAGACTTTTTGAACACCTCCAGGGACAGTGACTCCACCACCTCTCTGGGCAGCCTGTTCCAATGCCTGACCACTCTTTCCAAGAAGAAATTTTTCCTAATCTCCAACCTGAACCTCCCTTGTCTCAATTTGAGGCCATTTCCTCTCATCCTATCACTTGTTACTTGGGAGAAGACACCAACCCCCATCTCTCCACACCCTCCTTTCAGGGAGTTGCAGAAGTCTCCCCTGAGCCTCCTCTTCTCCAGACTAAACAAGCCCAGTTCCGTCAGCCGCTCCTCATCAGACCTGTGCTCCAGCCCCTTCACCAGTTTTGTTGCCCTTCTCTGGACACGCTCCAGGGCCTCGATGTCTTTCTTGTGGTGAGGGGCCCAAAACTGGACACAGCACTCGAGGTGCGGCCTCACCAGGGCTGAGTACAGGGGGACGATCACCTCCCTGCTCCTGCTGGCCACCCCACCCCTGATACCAGCCAGGATGCCGCTGGCCCCCTTGGCCACCTGGGCACACTGCTGGCTCATGTCCAGCTGCTGTCACCCAGCACCCCCAGGGCCTTTCCTCCAGGCAGCTCTCCAGCCAGCCTGCCCCAGCCTGCAGCGCTGCCTGGGGTTGGTGTTTCCCATTCCCACGGTCACTGAGGCTCTTTGGGAAATCCCACGCTCCACGTATCTGAGTTTAGAAATTTTATTAATGAGCCAAAGGGCCCAAACACATGGTCAAGTCATGACAGCTTAACAAACGCGTTGTGGTTCATACGTGTGGCTGCACTACCTTGGCTTTTACTGCTTGCTGAGGGTGATAGGAACAGATAGGAGGGTCTGCTGACGTACAACGCCTTGCTAAGCAGTAATAGCTTAAACACGTGACTGAGTCTTAAACTGACACGTATATGGTGTCAATCAGTGCCAGCGATGGGCGTGTCAGCATTTAAAACAGCCTCGTTTAGCACTTACGTGGAACGGTACCATTGGCACTACTGGTTGGAGGCAATGGGCGCAGCGTGGGAGCCCTCGTTGGTGGTGCTTCCCTCGAGCCTGCTGAAAGGAACGGTAAAAGGCCTAAGAATCCACAGCGGCAGAAGTGTAAGGAAGAGCACGGTCCAGGAGAGGGAGAGGGATGAGTCCTTCAGCAAAGGTCATCGTAACAAAGAGCTGCTGTTGTTCCACAGACCTCTGCAGGGTGGAGGCAAAGGGGGAA
Source organism: Psophia crepitans (assembly GCA_013399095.1). Taxonomy (NCBI): domain Eukaryota; kingdom Metazoa; phylum Chordata; class Aves; order Gruiformes; family Psophiidae; genus Psophia; species Psophia crepitans. The sequence goes on from VWZZ01008121.1 coordinate 336,491, forward strand.
AATACACCCATGGGGGTGGGGTGGGTGGAATTTCTCCAGAGGTAACTATGGTGTTACAAGGGAGAAAAGAGGATTTGCAGCGTTTAGACCACAAGGAAGATGAGAGTTCATGCAGCAATATCTTTCTTCGTTGCTTCTGCTGAAGAGCAGTTACCTCCCCGTTCCCTTCCTGCTCGCGTAACCTGTGCCAGCCTTCAGGAAAAGGCATTTGTCAGACACGGGGTGCTGATGGGACAACGTGCAGCAACAAACGGGAGATGAACACTGATGTTCCTGGTCTCTGGTTTAACGCTAACCTGGCATAAGGATTCCCATTATAAATGCCGGCCATCCTGCCTGTCGTATTCCAAGTAGAGAATTCAGAGAATTCGTTCGTAGCCAATTTTCCTTGAAGTGAATCACCTTGTCAAACCAGATGTGATTTTCACATTTCACGTGCAATCTGCCACATCACCAGGCAGACAGGGACAAAACGGGTGATGTTTGTCACATGCACTCCAGAAAATTGCAGTGAACCGAATCACTGTATAACATTACAGGGCTCGGTGATGAAAGAAAAGCAGGATCACAACATTTTGCTCTAGAGGTACGGTTTCCTTGCTATGCTGGTAATTGGTGGGTTTTTTTTCTTCACTCACATGACTGTCAGAGACTTGACACCACAGCTCTGACTAATAGAAATAAACTTAACATATGAATACAAAGCCAAATGTCTATGAATAAAGAGTGTGGTTGGAAATAACTAGGATAAGGCCATGCTTCATAAAACTTCATTTACAGTAGTTCAAGTTAAGGAGACTCACCCATGCTTAAAATGTAACAGCCCATCTCTGATCCATCCAAAGCAATGGCAACGCATCCATGGGCAATAACGGAAACGGGGTCTGTCAACAACTTGAAGCCTCCTATTTTTGTCCTAAATAACTTCAGATTATTTTGTGAAGCTGAAGGGGCAGCTGAAGTCAGAAGCCCCTTCTGAACAGGCACGCTACAGTGTATAAGCCTCTGCGTCCTAGATGAACAAGCAATTTTACCCTTTGCATTAACCCACTGGCGGCGCATTCAGCAAGCCAAGCCAAGAGTACTTTCTGAGTTCTAACTTCATAAACATGTAAAATTGGAAGTCCAGCTCTGAGCTGTCTCTCCAAGGCTGGCTTTCGCAGACTAAGCTCAGACCCTGCAGTCTTCAGCTCAGACCTTCGCCTCCAAATGCGCCTTGGAGGTGCCAGTCTGTGTTTCGGTGTCATCTCATGATCTAGGGAACAGCGGTTTCAGCCCCTGTAGTATCATCAGCAGAGGCAGCGGGCGCAGAGCTGGCAGTGAGCTGAGCCAGGAGGCTCCTCCGCACCAGGAGGCAGTGGGATGGGGAGCAGGAAAGATGCAGGGGCTGTTCCAAAGACCAGACTGTCCAGCAACCTGCTTTTGCAGAGCACTGCTCTTTGAGGCACAGTCCCTGCTGCTCCCAGGATGTACAGACAGCTGTAAAAATAACAAGCCTGCTTTTCCCATGATGAATCTTAGATTTTCATCTGGACATCGCTCCTCTTTACTCAGGGCTTTTGCTTCTGAGATAGCACTAAACTGTTGGAAGGAAAGACGACTAATTTACTCTGCTTTACTCTTCCACTACAACCCTAGCAAGTCCAGGAGCAAGCTGCCACATTGCCATTTCAAATCTGTGGCCTCCAGTAGGTCAGAAACATGACCTGACGTAATGGGTATTTTCTGATGCTTTATGTGGAAAAGATCTGCAGGCTTAGACCATCCAGCTGCAAGACAGACCTAGATATTCAGTACACAGACCTCCTACCAATAGCCACCAACACCCTTCAACGTACCTACGAATATGCAGAAAACAAGAAGCTGAAAAGTATCCACTAAATTAGAAGCAAAACTCTAGAGACAAAGGAAACAACCCCTCCAAAAAAACCCAGAAGGACCTGAAATTAAGGCAATGTGCTTTGGCCTCCAGCCCCCGTGCACACCAAGCCCTCCCCATCCTCACAACAGAACTTTGTATTCTTTGTAGGAATACAAAGAGCGAACCCCGGAGTACCTGACCCCCCCTGCCACGTGCAGGCAGCTACGCCAGCATCCCCAGGGACTTTACTCCCACATCTTAAACCTGTGGTGGAAACCTCTGTGGTGTGAAGCTGCAGAGGTGGGTTCGGTGAGCCCCAGTGTGATGCCACAAATAATTAGTCCCTGGTTTCAAGCTGATAGAGAATGAGTCTCTTGTTATAAGCTTTTTTTAAGAACCGCTGTAGTAGAGGAAGTGCGATGAGAACGCAGAAGGGCCGATGCTGCGCAGACGTGTCCGATTGCTGGAATAAATTGTTTTTTCTTTCCTTAGAGAAACACACACGTGATATTAGGCTATGATTTATCAAGCCATAAACTAAGCTGTTAGTACACCTGGGGTTTAACTTGTCCTCCTGACTGCTACAGTGCTGCAGGTCCTCTCCAGATGGGAGGAATCTGCATATAGCTGGGCGATTACAGGCTCCCTCTGTTCCCGAGGTTATCGGTGTAATGTTTCAGAAACCATTGCCTCGGGGGTGATGTATAACATCACCCAGCGTCAGCCAGGATGAATCAGAAGAATCTGCTGGGGAAACAAAAAAACCAGTGAAATGGCCAAACAAACCCCAAACCAATTTGTGGTGGTTTAACCCCTGCTCTCCCAGCTCCCTGTGCACCTGGCAGGGCGTGAGAAGCCCAAAAGTCCTTGGCTTAGCGTAGAGATTACAACTACCCAGCAACAGCTCAGAACATCAGCGCGTTACCAGCATCGCTCTCATACTAAATCCAACACACAGCACTGCACCGGCTACTAGAAAGAAAATTAACTCAGCTGAAACCAGGACACCGCTCTAATCCAGAATGGAGCTCACAGTGCTGTTCTCATCTCCTGGCAAATGAAGCACAGTTACAACTTCACCGATTCTAATTTATTTCTTTCTCATTATCACCTGAAGAAAACAACAATCTGTTTATTCTCAAGTGTCAGGGATCATTACCAGCAGGCAGGTGTGGGACTCGCCACCTACATCCTGTAACTTCATTTGCTTTAATTAACAGGCATGAGATTCCATTCACGAAATTAGGGTTAAGGAGTGATGACAGATGAGATGCGAAGTTAGAAAAATACTGTACCACTGACATTTTTAACATGGATTTTATTTGATAATTTAATAAACGGTTGGTTTGCTTGGCATCCTGGAAATAGGTAGGGTTTCCAATAGAAGAGCAGCAAAAATTAGACCAACCAGTAAGAAAACTGCAATAAATACATTTCTATGTTATTAGCATTCATTTTCAGATATTATATACTCATCCCGCTTCCAGATTATTTAAAATTAAGAAGAAAATGAGAAATCAGTGTGTAGGTGAGGTAGGGGGAGGAGGAGATGAAGACTGTGAGTCAGTGAGAGGATGAGCGCACACACTTCTGTACTTTTAGCAGAGGCTCAGCTGAGCTGGGAAAGTAAAGGATCAGCTTCAAGAACTCTGGGAAAAAAAAGCAAAGGCAGAACAATAACTTTACTCCTGCTATAAAGCAAAGCCAGTGAAATTGCTGTGATAATTTTATCACTTAAAAAAAGTCAACACACCTTCCTAAGGCAGTTTCCTGCTACAGTCAGGTGAGAAGTTTCGCTCGCTTTGCCTAAATGAGTTCTGGCTTTCCAGAATTACTGTAGGATTTCCCAAACAAAGCACAGGCTGCCCAGCTTCCCAGCACAACCACATAGACTGTCCACCGTCAAGGTGAACCAAGCCCTACAAACTGAAGCGATGCCCAGGTCTACGTCTATAAATAACATATGTGAAGACGAGAAGCAAGCCTTGCAGCTAGTAGTTGTCAGAGGGCATAAGTAGCAATTTGAGTCACCACATCAGCACAGAAATGGCACTTCCCTGGGACATTTCATTACACAGCAACACTTGGGCACGACTATTTCTTACACATGTGCTCCAGATGTTCTCACGTAGACCGAATACCTGTGACCCCATATGGACAATCCACATGGACTACGGCCAAGTGCAGCTTCCCCTCTCTGACAGACAGGACATAAATGTCAGTATGTATTTACACCACTCACTGTTATTCCTACCCAGTGCACCATCAGGATGTGACCATGCAATAGCTAGCTCATGCATTTCATTTAATTAATGAGATATATAGTGGAAGCAAAGGTCTTGCCAACATCTGGCACGTGACGTTCTTGAACATGATTAAAATTTTATTAATATCTCTATAACTAGGGCTTTACAGCAGTCATCTTAGTTACTGCTCTTGGGAAAAACCCTTCTCCCAGTGTGGAACACAATGTGGATCCAGTGGTTCATGGCACCGTAGGCATGAGAAGCCTTTGTGCCCGTTGGTGTAGTCCATCACTTGTGAGACATGCTGCTGTTTCTCCTTGCTGATATACCTTTGAATATTTGGACCAACATTTTGCAGACTGAATGTCCAATTCAGCCTACAACTGGAGAATGCTAACTAGAGGAAATCACCTGGTTCTTGGGGATTGCTTCAGAGGGAAAAAATGCTTTGAGCATTGAAAGCCTCTGTCTAATGTGCTATGTCTCACTAAAAAGCTGCTCAAATTCGTCCAGGTTATTGTTTTTGAAAAAGCCCAGGAACAGTGAGTGGAGGCTTTGATTTTAGGTGCTAAACTTTTCATCAGCAAACATGACTGAGCTTCTCACAACTCCTTGCCAAGCCAAGCACACACCTTTCCCACAGAGCGAGTGGGCCTGAGGGCAAAGGTATTAACTGGAAACTGAGCCTTCCTCCTCCCTCCTCATCAGATCATCTCCCCCTGCCCCCCAGTCAGCGACACAAGTGGGGATATAGCTCAGGCAACAGGCAGTGCAGAAAGAGGACTGGCTAAAGGCAGTGGGGCAGGGAGCCAGGGGACAGATGGCGAGGCTGTAATTTACAGCGATTGTTATTAGTGCCTGCGTTCTTTGGCGCAGGGCGAGGGGGTGTGCAAAGAGGGAGGTGGGGGAAATCCCTCTGAGCACAGGTTTCAGCAGCAGCCGGTGATTTCCTGGTGGTGTTCTCGTTGCCTTGGGCCCTGGCTGGATGAAACCTGGAGCAGGAGATGTGAAAGTGCAGTGGGAACTGCAGTGAAAGCAGCGGGTGCTGTACCTGATGGAGATGTGCTGTCTGATAGGATGCTCCTTGGATTCGCAAACTGGACACCAAAAATGACCAATTACTTCTAACCGTGCCTCTGCTTTCCTCGTGAAGCCACCAGCTTACAGAGGATTAGTAAAGATTATTATTGTGGAGCTCCAAAATATCATGGCATGTCATTAGCTTTATGTAAATTTGTAGTTTAAATACTGTGTAGTGCGTACAGCCATCAGGATCGAGTTATGAGATAACAGAAATCGCCACTGAAGAGTGCTTTTCAATGAAGCAACCACCATCTGGGGTACACAACAGACAGGAGTCTTGCAGAAAAGCAATGATCTATGATCTAACTAATGGTTCCAGTTAAATATTATTGAACATACTGGAATTTCTGTGTCCAACCTACCTCATTCAGTGCCAGGTCAGCTGAGTAGCAGGTTGGTGCTCCAGCAGAAGGATGAACCACTAGAAGGTTCATCTAAAAGATGCTGCCTGCCAGCAGCCTCCAGGGGATTTTGGTGGCACAGCCTGCCCCTGCCAGCTTTCCCTCAACCACAGCTCTGTATCTGCTGCAAGAAGAGCCTGTGTGGAGTGAGTAGGCCAAGTCATGGGCATGGCTACAGCCCTGCACGCTCCTGGTCTCAATCACAGCAGTGGTGACTGGGAGGATTAGACAATCCCTGCTGTTGTCTGGAGCAGTGGAGGTTTCCAAACTCTCTGTGTGATCCCCAGCAACACACAAGCCCCAAGAAAAGAAAATACCACTGAGACTCACCACAGCGCAGATGATGGTCTGCAATGGGAAGGATGCTGCTGAAGTTCCAGTACTCTTCCTTCCAGCTGACGGCGTTGCCCATGGCGCAGTCCCGCAGCTCTTCGCGACCCACCACACGGTCCCACATTTGGAAGTAGTACAAGCTGCCAATGAAGCTGTTGCTTACCCGCACGGTAAAACCATCCTTTCTTTTGTGCAGATGACCCAGCACCAGGCTCCCGTTGGGTTTCAGGCACTCAGCGCTGCCCATGGTTTCGCTATGCACGAGGTTACCATTACAGTAGACCTCCAGCAGTTGTTTCCTGCTGTCCCACGAGCAGCACACGCTATACCACACAAAAAGGGCCAGATTGATCTCAATGTCTCGTCTGGTGCCAAAAAGATAGAGTCTTAACTGCTTGTTTTCTCCAGAGAGTCCAAGCTCTATGTCATTTATCTCAGCAGACGTGTTGTTAGTGTCATAGGAAAACGCTGCCCAAGAGCTGACATTGGCCGTCCAGTTTAGGTCAACGCACACCGTGAACTGACATAGCTGAGGGATGCTGTGGTTGATCAGAGACACATACTTGTCATTCCTTCCCAGTAAATCCAGTCTTTCCCCATGCAGAGAATGTGTTTCTGTAGGAAAAAAAGCATTAGGAAAAAGAGTAAAGATGGGAAATAAAGTGTCGCTTCCAAAGAAGAAGCTCCAATATTACTTCATTTGGATACTTCCCTGCATGATGATTAAAAAAATTAAAAGTTTCTTCTATTTCTAGTTTCTGCTGCCTTTGAAATTTAATTCTGAGACCACCCACACTACCAGTAAAGAGAAAATGAGTTGTTTAATTCTGCAAAGGAAAAGTTGAAGTCCTCAAGACGTGCCAAATAGGAACCAACACAGAATTCATGTCTAGGGTACACATGATCCAGTATCGGTACAGGTGTCCAGTGCAAAGGTCTGGGTTCAGCACGCTCTGGGGAAAGAGCTGCCTGCAGGTTTCACTCCCAGGTGACGTGTCACATCCCTGACCTTCAGTTTTTAGGTTGAGGTTTGTGCTAAAAATAAAAATCATACGGATTTTCCTTTTCTCAGGCTCCAGACAGTTTGTTTGGGCATCTTTTTTCTTCATTACTTTAAATTACCTCATTATATCTTTGCAGCCTGCTCAAAAGGCTTTGCTGACGGAGGCAACCTCCCTGAGCAACACTAACCGCAGACCTACGCTGGCAGTGAGCAACTTGCTCACACGCAGCCTCAGCTCAGACTGCAGAGTCGTAGCTGCAATGGCTCTAACTCCAGCCTTGGTCCCTGGAGCAGTCTGGCAGGGGCACCAGCAAGCTGTGGTGGGTCTTTCACGCTGCTTATCTGGATTCTGCACTCCACAGTAAGTGTCTGTTGTACGTCTGGACAGGAGGCAGCCCAGCGTAATGCCAAGACGTGTATCTCCATTCTGGCTCCTGGATTTGCCATGATGTCCTACTCAGAGAGTCCCGCTGCAGTGACCACCAGCCGGGACAAAGTCCCCTCCCCAGGGACGAAGCTCTGTGAACCTGCACAAAGCCATGGAGCAGCACCAGCCCGCAGGCAACGCGTTAAGACAGCAGCACACAGCCACCAAAGGCAGGAGCCAAACCTTCCACCAGCTCCATCTGCCACCAGCGAAGCGTTTCTGTAGGGAGTGAGGTGGCTCCACATGCACCATCAGAGTGGTAAAATTTCAGCAGATTCAAATTGTAACCCAGGCCCCTCCTGCATCTTTAACTTGCCGTTACGCTCTCATGTTCACATGTGCTTCAGTAATTCAGGATACGTTTCTTCTAGACAAGACTGCCATTATTCTGAGTTTTACAACTTTTGTAACTACATCCAGGGGCTGTATTTACAGCATTTTGCTCAAATGGATTTAAATTTTTCCAAAACCTGGTTGCCAGCCATGTAAATCAGGTATTATAAATCCCTCAAGTCTAACCCGACCAACAAAACTCCCGTGACTATTTGCACTTCTGATAAAGGTTATGCACATCACGGGCTGCAAACGTAGCTGGCAATTCTCCCCATCTGCTTCACATGCTTCAAGCTGGAGGAAATAATCCATCCGCAGAGTCTAATTCTCTGTAGGTGATCAGAAGTGGTGCATTGCTGTCCCAGCATAACCTTGTGCACTTGAAGCATAAAGAGAATGTTTCTATTACACATAACAACACTCTGCTATCTTTCGTGTCTGTCTTGGCTCTAAAATCAGCTCCATGGAACACCTCACAGTGTCGTGGAGCATGCACCCACATCCTGATCTCATGCTAAGACAGAGGTTTGCACCCAAGATAATTGTTTCCCCCCTGAGTGGGGGTACGTAGGATTCAGAACAGCAGTATAACAGCAGTATAACATATAATCAGTGGAGGCCCCTGGGTGGGACAGGGGTTGACCATCTCTCTGCTAAGCTTAGTGTGAGCAAGCCCTTGCACATGAAATCACATGGCCGGTGCTGGGATGCAGGAGGAGATCCGTGGTGGAGCTTTGGGGGATGAAGAGAGGTGGGTGTAGCTACTCAATTACAGCTCGAGCAGTGAGTAACTCACTAAAGCACAGGAAAATGCAGCAGCCACCTTCAGCCGTACTTCCCAGCAGCTGCAGGGCCCCCAGTGGTAAGAAGCCAGTTCCCCTGGGTTTGTCCAAGAGATGGGAATCCCTGTGGGATGTACGACTGGGAGAACTGGCGCCCTTTCCACTAGCGACCAGAGCACCAGTGTCTTATAGCAGATATACCAGGAGCCTCTGTCCAAAGCTCAGAGAAGGTGGGTAAATTCGGCAAGGCCAGGGCATGAATTCAGTGGTTTTATTATGGAGGCTTTACTCGGAAAGAGCTCATTTTCCCCTCGACAGCACTGCGTGCTGGAAGTGACCCCAGTGCAACAGGGTGCATTTTAAAAGCATGAATTATCTCTGTGCCCTGCACTGTCCTTGAGTGGAAGTGAAAGAGAGCAATGCAACAACCAGCATAGAACTAATTATTGTTTTACAGTGCAGCGAAAGGGGGTTGAGCGTGTTTGCAAGCACCGCTTACTGTGTTTGTCTCGGGGCCTGAGGTATTACTGGGGAATTTGGTTCTGCCAGTAGCTTCGTGCTTTTCCCAGAACACCACGAGGTGAGTAAATGCACAACTCTTACTTTACAGGGACCAAAGGAAGGAAACGAGTGAATAATGACAAAACCAAGAGGCTTTTCACCTCCAAACGTGGACAGCAGTTGTGATGCAACCAAAACCTGACATTTCACTCCTCGCCATATTTTCTCGTTTGTACTGACTCATCTGCGGCCCAGACTGAACCAGCATCCCAGGAGAGGGTGTGCATCATGCCCAGACCTGTAGGTCTGCAGGCCAGCGTATGCTCAGGGATAGACAAGGACCCCAGCACCAGATGCAGTGAGAAGGGAGAGGTTCAGAGCAAGAATAGCTACTGCACTGGGGCAGGACGGAGGAAAGTGGGCCCCGACATGCATCATCGAGTCAATAAATACACTGTGCATGCACACACCAGGAGACCAGCAGACATGCCCCGGGCTGGGGATGCCCAGAGCCCACTGGCAGCACCATCCCTATGGTTAATCCTGGGGGGGAATTACTGTACCTGCCAGGAGGGAAAGACGAGCAGCAACCATCAAGATGCAAAGAGCCCTGTGAGACGAGTGCTGTCCAGGGCCACATGTGACCGCCTTCATTCCTCAGGCATGTTCTGAAATAGAGACGTTGGTGATCACTCCCTCACCACACACTTGGCTGAGAAATTCAGGCTGCTTTCTGTGGTTTGCTGAAACGGCATTCGCAGCACAGAAGCCCAGAAGTCCTCACTCCCCATGACTGAGCTGAGTCACTAGATCTATCATCTCTGTAAAGGTCACAGCTATGACAAACCCTCTGGTTCTTGCGGGTTTCTGGAAGAGATGAGGTTTACATGATCAGACTCTCTGTGCATGTTTTGTCCATCTGTAACAACTCTGCAAACCTTTTAAGCAGCTTTCAATGTGCTTTGACAAAAGGAGTCCACGTCTGAAGTAGTCAAGTTCCTACAAATGTGGGGAAAACATGAACCAAAAGCCCTACCAGGGAGGTCATGCTAGTTGGGCTGACCCACTGTTGTACCCCACAGACTCCCGTGGGATGGGACACTGAGGTGGGAGACCAGAAAGCAGCGGACCAGGCAAAAGGCACATCGATACAAAGCTGCTCACAGACAGCACAGTCAAAGTATTCGTTCTCACCACTGGGCTTTGTCTACAAACAAACTTTCATCAGTTTAACTGAGCCCTGAGAACATACTCATATAACTGGGGAAAGGCTAGTTCTGCCGTATAAACATGCACTGAGCACTTAAAGCAAAGTCCAAATATGCCATGCTAAACTGGAAGGATTTTGTCCTATTTTGTGCTCCAGATTTATTGAATTTGCTTCAAAGATGACTGCAGTTGAACCAGAGCAACTGAGTGGACAGGCAGCCCCGATGCCCGGGAGCCCCAGTCTCACTCCCAGTGCCCTGCTCTGCTTTCTCCACTCGCTGCACTGGGCATCAAAGGCAAAGGCTTACTCCTGGCTTAGGACCACGCTGGATTAAATCTTCAACGCATAATGGTGTACGTGAAGTGGCTGTAAGAGATGGACAAGATCCTCAGGTTCAGCAGAGTCGCCTGGCGGCACATCAGACACAGCCCTCGCCTGGGGCTCCCCACGCGGGGTTATTACCCTCTGACCACTGGCAAAATGGAAACGGTCCCTTTGGGTCCAGACGTGTAAAATAAACATTAGAAAATTATTTTAAAACCAGGCTAATAACAACTGTCTCATTTTCCTTTTAAAACTGCACTTTACAAAACCTACAAGGTTAGGAAATTTCATCCAGTTTTCCATTTACTGCTGCGGCAGCAAATGTCTCTTCCCAGCCTTCTTCTGGATTACCCCAGCAATGATTTGCTGACTTCTGCAGTAACATTTAAGAGATAAATCATTACGTTTTCAACCTGTGGTACCTAAACAGGACTTCTTACATATTTCAGGTGATTCATACTTTCTCCTGAAAACACCACAGTCATTAAAAGTCATAAAAGCTCAAAAACTCACCTCCCCGTGTAGCACAGAAATCAAGGCAGATTTTTGCCGCTCCACACTGTTTCTCCCGTGAGATGCCAAAACATCGATGAAGAGAAAATCAGGTGGGATGTTGTGATGTTTTCGGTAGATCAGGCGATGAAGAGCAAGTGATTTCTGTTCTGCAACTGCATTTCTTAGGTACTGGAAAACCTGCTGTGACAACAAACCTCACCTCCCAACCTTCTCCTTTATTACTCCCGCAATGGTTTGTTGACTTTTGCAATAACATTTAAGAAACAAATCGTTGTGCTCCCAGCCTGTGGTACGTCACTGTGTTGTATTTTGTCCAGAACAAAGTCCAGAACATGAAGCATTATAAAACTCAAATTAGAAAGAAACAACTGAACTGCAGCGGTCCCCTCGTTTCTGACACAAAAGTGACTGCACTAAACAACATCCGATGTAGTTTTCCCACAACGGCTTTCAGCTTCTGTTTGTGGTATATAGCACTGTAACGTAAAGATCAACCAGGATCATTCTTCCATCCTGGAAGATATTAATCAGTCACTGTCAAGTTAAAAAATATTAAATATTGCTTGCTACTGAGAAAGATTTTATGAGCTGAGATCAAGGAGGGCGTGGGACCCAGGAAGGACGGTCGTTTTGGCTAGCTAGAGGTTAAATCTTGAATTTTGTGAATTAGGTCTGGAGAGATGAAATGATTTGCACAGAGTCCTGGAGGGCTTGTTCCTGTCTCCTGCGGGACTGTGATCTTAAATGTTTTGGCAGTGGCTCCCAGCCGTTCAGCTCCATAACTGGGTCTGGTTAGGGACACAAGGGCAACTGGAGAGATCCTGAACCTCCCAAGGCTGCTTAACACTGCAGGCCACCCTGCTCCTCCTGACACTTCAGTCTCCAAACAGGATGGAAATGTCCCTCTCTTCCACTCTCCTAAATAATCTACTCATCCATCTTCACCTTCTCCCTGACAAATCTGTCTCCTCTCGCTTACCCCTGTATAAAGACACCAGACTTCAGGTTTCTCCCCTAAAGGCTACTACAGCACCCCCAAGCCAAACTGCCCCGGATCCCACCTTGTCTTCTCATCATGCACCAGCACGGACCCTCTCACAGCCGCGGATGAGCACCCTCCTGCCACCCACCAGCCTCCGCCAGCAGGTTTTGTTCTCTTGTGGCCAGAGCATATGCATGGAAATTGCTAGGGATGCACTATTTGTCTCATCAAATCCGTGCTGCATGGTAGGCACATAAGCTCTTGCATGGAAAACCTCTCTTCAAGCATGGGACTGAACAGGATTCTTCAAGGGTGGGTGCTTCAGAGGTCGTCTTTTTGTACCTGTCAACTTTCTGAACTCGTTAAACCAGTAGCATGGCATCATGATGTAGAAGGAATTTTTACAGAGCAACCAATTAAGAAGGTCTAGTTGTCCCCTTTCTCCACTTCCTCCATCATCTTCTCTGTTTCCCTGTTTTTCAGTTTAGTTTGGTGGTTTTAATTATTCAACACGTTATCAGCTTCGCTAGAGATTATTGCAAAGGGTCTGGAAGGCCATGCGAGGGCACCTCCTCTTTAACACTAAGTCACAGGCACAGCTTGATCTAATAACCAGCATCCTGCATCCATTTCTGGTCAAAACTTTCCTGGGAAGTTTTAGAAGAGGATACTTAGAGCAGGAAAAAACTCTGTCATTAAGGAGCACAACGAAATGAAGAGAAGCAGAAAATGAAGACAGAAAACATTCAGACGCTCTGGGGCTGTTCAGATAAAAGGAAATTTTACTTCACTTTGGATGTGTGAAGATTTTTGCCAGGAGGTTGCTATGGTGACTTTTCAGCTTTCCCAAACCTCCTCATACTGTAATTACATCTCAAAGCCTGTGAGCTGGGAATCTTTGATTCTTTGGAGGAAGAATGTGGGTGGCTGACTCTTCAGGATGTTTTTCAATCAGCCATTTTTATTCTAAAACAAAACAAAAAGATTCATATATTTGTGCCTTTAACAGCTGCTTACGACTTGTATTAAACCTTCTGGCCTCACGGGCTGTCATCCTCCCAAGACCTTCTTGAATCATTTTTAACTAAAAGGCTCCTTTTTGAGGACACTTCAGTCCTGCGTTACACACCAGTGAAGGTTATTTAGAGGGTGTTTAGCTCTCAATTGGTCTGAGCTTGTTTTATACATCTGGACATTGAAATTTGGTCCCTCCACTACAACGTGCGTAATGACGGGAGTATTTTTGCATTTCCTCAGCTTTTGTTATTTACTTCAGTTGTCGCTGACTGAGCGCTGAAAGCACAGAGCCTGTGCAAATATTCTCCACATTTTCTAGTCAAGGGACCTACCCAGTTCTGCACGGCTGCCCTGGGGTAACGCGCCATTAAAAAAGAGTTAAACCCCAACATGCATATCCTTTGGATGGGAAACATTCAGACCACTGTTGTTCAAAATAAACAGTATAAAATATTTAACAGCAAAGGGATCCAGTGTTGAGTTTCAATAAACAATTGTTATTCTTTTTCTTCAAGACAGAAGTGTTGGGGCGCCTTGCACGGCCACGCAGCACGGAGACCTTGTGGCACGGGGCGGCTGGTGGAGCAAAGGGAGGGCTGGAACTGCCCCCTGGACACTGATCTGCAAATAACATCGTAAAACCATAATCCTGCAAATTCCTTTGTAAAAGATTAGATTAGTTCACTAAATAAGGGCAGGAAAAGATTAGCAGGGTGTTAATGTTCTCTTTCAAAAACCTTGGAAACGTAAATATTAGAGAGCATTTTCTGAGACAGCTGACAGCCCGTACAAACTTCTAGGTTACAAATGGGTTTTAATACAAAATTGACTTTTTTCATTCCTTTTTAATTCCAAAGCTAGGAGAAAATCTTTTTGACCATGATTTATGGAGTCTTGCAGTAGATATTTTAGACACCTGAGTAAAATCCTCATAAAGTTGTAGGAGTTCAAGAAATCCAACTCCAAGGATACAGCCACACCTTCACATTTACTCGGGTCCTTTGCTACAGGCTGGCTCTAGAATGACACGCACTTTGTTCTGTCAAAATATCCCAAGCAGGTATTTTTAGAAGGAAAAAAAAATAATCAATTTTTCTACATTCATTTTTTATTTTAAGAGATTTATACTTTTAAAATTCTAATTGGAACAAGGACTCTGAGTCACCCAGAAGAACGTGTTCTGAAACATGTTTTCCTTTTTCTTTCTTGGTGATGTTTCAACACAAGAAGTAGTAGAAATGTTAATGAAATCAAAATCCAGAGTAGTTGTCTACGGTTCCTGAAAGAAACCCAGAGCCAGCGAACATTTAGCACCTTGTTTATCGCAGCGTGCTGTGCCATCACCTCGCGTTCCCTTTCCACGCGGCAGAAGCCTGGGTGACCTTCCAGAACGTGGCGTTCAGCAGGATCACGGCCGTTTGGGCAGAGCTCCCCGGGCAGGGGCTGTTGAAGGTCTGTGCAGCTCTCGCTGGGCGAAAACATGCCCCAGTTGCTTATCTGCTCGCATCCAGCTCATTGCTGTGCGATTGCTGAGCTGCTACTACCCCTGTGCTCACCAGGTATTAGAGCTGGAGCACTGGGCGCAGTGTGCGGCTGCCTACACGTGCCATCTCGTGTAACCACACGCGGGCAGTACCTGTTTGATCTTAGCAGCCCTTAATCCGCTCTTAGCAGCCCTTAATTTTTTCTTCTTGACCTCAAAAGACACAGCTGTAAAAATTGCATCCGGACATCTGTTTTGCAGTCATTCTTGGTCATACTCCACCTCTGAAATCCTCCCAGGTCCGCCAGCGTAGGAGATCTCCAGCTGGTGTCCAGGCACTCTGCTCAGGGCTATTCCTCTCCCCTCAGCCAAGCACCTTTCCAAACGTTTGTGCCAGGGCCATGGCACAGCCCTCTGCATCTCACCTGAGTTCCTGGCAGCTCCCTCTCAGCTGGAGTGGCTCAGCCCTGGCCTTTCACCTCCCAAAAACATCGCATTACCCCTAAGGATCAAGCCTCATCAACTTTTCTCACAGCAAATTACACGGAGAACCTTCTGCACGACCCATGAATCTTTTCTGCGGCACCTGGTGGTTCACTGACCCAGTCTGCTGCTGCTGTTACAACCACAACACGCAATTGCTGGGATGGAATGTGCTACTTCCACGTAACGCACCTACACGTCACTCCCCAGCTTAGCGGCCCCGGAGTGACTGCAGCGCGGAGACGGGGACAAATTACAGATTTAATCTCATACCTGATTTTAGTAGTAGCGTTGCCTCCTAGTCCTCTGGAATTCTGGATTATGAAAATTGTCTTGAAAGTAATTTGATGTCATGAGACTTTGGAACGGGACCTTTATGGCTTGAGTGGTTAATATCATATTCGACTCAAGCTGTGGGACATTTAAGTAATGAAAGAGGAAAGAGAAGGAAAGCTGAGGTAGATATGAGTGGCTGTGGTGGGAGTTTAAAAAATCGAAAGATCTGCGTCAAAACTTGCATGAAACGAAAAGACAGATTTCAAAATGACCTGTTTAACCCTGGCTTGTCATCGATCAAAGACACCTGGCAGATTGATGCATGCAGATGCTGGCAAACCGTGAGCTAACTTGGGACCACTGGATGTCACTGTTGTCCCACACAAATTTTGCTGATGGTCCTTTTTGCTGGGCACACAGCAGGTGGCTCACGCAAAGAAAATGCTGTCATTGAAGTAAGAGTAAAAGCAGCATTAAAAAGAAGAAAGCTGCTTATTTTTCAAAAGCAGCATCAAAAAGAAAGAGTAGAATTGCAAGAAGCAAGGAGTGAATTTTGCTCAGGGTTCATTGCTGTCCTCTGAGGGTGACATAAGCTCATCTCCTTGGGGTTTGCAGCAGCGCGAGCTCAGAGCCCAGCCAGACACACACCGTCCTGCAGAAGGTAACATGTGCCAAGCTGACACATGCTGGAACGACACACGGATTGCGTCCCCGTCAGCTACGCATCACTGCTTAATGTATGAGCCCAAGAGACTGGAACGGCTGTTACGCACCGCTCACGGTAGGCTGTAATCCGTCTGCAGAACAGGAGGGCTAATCCGCAGCATCAGTTAGTCCTCCGCCTCTCCTTCAGCTCCTTTTTAACCATGCTCCTCTCCAGATCCTGGGCACATGGACAGTGCAGGAACAAAACCAGAAAACCAGACATAACAAGAATACTGTCCCGTGGTTAATAATTTCCACTGCCGTTCTTCCACGAGCCAGAAACACCTTCTGGAATAAAAGTAAGAACCGTAAACTGGGTTCGGATATTTCTTAAAGTTACTTTTAAAATAATTTGTGCCAGTGAGACAGAGTCCCCCTTGCACAAGACCATCGAAATTACAAACCAGAGATTTGGCCCTGTGCCTTTAATCTGTGCCAGGTTGCACTTTAAATCCCCTCTTCTTTGCTAAAATCTGAGTTGTATTCATGTAAATATGATGGAGTAGTGGTTCTCATCCGAGCCGAACACCGCTGTCCAGCCAGGAGTTCAGAAAGACAGGGACCCCCACCGCAGTCTGTGGAAGGAGCTTCCTTCAAGTTACTGAGGTCTGATCCTTCTCTTTGACTTCATACCTCGTGGTTGTGGTTTCAGGAAAAAGGATCTCCTGCTCTAACTTTTGCATTGGATCATTTCAATTGGAATGGTGCCCTGGACCCCTGCTCTGGCTGTTCCTCCCCACGTGCAACAGGACTTTCCCTCCTGCCCTTTTCATTCAGCCTGCTCCACCAGCTGGGCAGAAGGGCATTTCTGATGAGTGGTATTCCCAAATAGGGTTCCTGCTGGGATTCCAACATTGTCCCACATTTGCAGCTTCCCTCAATGCATGTGAATGGAGGAAAACCCTGATCCCAAGTTTCCTGATACAGGCACCTACATTTAGAAGTCACCTAAAGGCTGGAGACTTACTGTTCGTAACTCGAGGATTTCTACGTGATGCTGCTGGTCAAAAATATGAAAGCTCCAGTTAGCCCGAGAGCCAGCAAAGTTGGGTGGTTCAGTGATATCAGACTAAATATTTCAGGCAGCCACCTGGGGCCAAAACCAGACAAAAGCCATAGGAAGAAATCTTATTCCCTAATAGCCCATGGCCATACAGCTGCAGATGTGGAAGGCAGCAGCACATCAGTGGCAGGATTTCCTCCGCAGCCACTGCATCCAGCTGGGGAGTCGGAGCTGCCTGAACTATGTGAACTATTCCGCTAGGAAAGTCCAGATGACACAGAAACTCAAATAGATAAGTGTCATAGCCGAGATTTTTTCCACAGCCTGAATTCAGCGTATCACATCATCGCTGCTTTTCTCATTCCCTGGGGCTGGGGAACTTCTTAAAGTGATAATAACATTCTCACTAGACGGGAACCAAAACCCCATAAAAGCTTTGCAGTTGAACACAACAGGGTGAGATTCACATCTCGTGTAAGTGGATATAAATTCCTCCCTCTGCTTCCACTAGACCTGGCCACGCAGTCAGGGACCCAAAGCACAGGGACTGGCAGCAGCTATCAGCACAGCTCACTGTCACATCGGCCTTTGACTCCTCCAGGACAGACTGAGCTGCTAAGAGGCAACAGCTCTTCTCCTCAGCATGTCTTATAGGCTAGGATTTATTACTAGATTTTATTTTATTACTAAGCAAGGCTGAGAGTCTTCTTACTTAGTCTCTTGCTTACCAGTGAGAAATGTATTTTTCCCATTAACTATGGGTACTGAATGTGAGTGGGAGGAAGAGCTTTTGTTTTCTCTGCGTTCCAGCTAGCTAACAACACATAGCTGGTGAGAAGCAAAAGCAGTCATGCAGAGGTAGAGCCCGGTAGATAGAAACGTTGCTTTGTGGCCTGCCTTGAAGATGCCGGTGATTTTGGCACACCTTTCATGCAGATAGCGTGCATCAAACATACAAACCATGCCAGCAGATCCCAGTGCCTTCTCATTTCATGAGCTGAAAAAATAAGCCATGCCTATCCTTTCCCACCAGAAGTTTCCAGGCTGGGGCTGCAAGTGGTCTGCAAAGGGAGAAAAGGAAGATGGTGCCCTGTTGTAGGATGGATGGATGGATGGATGGATGGATGGATGGATGGATGGATGGGTAGGTGGATGGATGGATGGATGAAAGCCAGAGGGGTTGGTTGTTCTTCAGCTCTATCCTACCATCAGGTGGGGAAAAGGGGCCCAAGGTGGTCAATGGAAGGGCTGGTGTCCTGGCTGCCAGAGGGCTTCATTCCCTGCCCGCAATGGCCAGACCATGGTCACAACAGTGCCCACGTCACCAGTGTTTGCTGAGGGTAGAAATGGGTTTGTCCTGTGGCTTCTGACTCCTGACTGTGACTGTGGCTGTCCGTCTGTTTTATCTCAGCTAGCGCAAGGCAAACTTCAGGCCATCCAGTGGTTTGATCCAGACGTGTCTATTCCAAGCACATCCTCATGCCATCCACACTCTGTGCGGAAAATTTGGATTGGGAATTTCATAAGACACCCCTTTAACTCTTTCAATTCCTCTGTAAACAGGCAACTGCCTTTACTTAGCAACTGCCTGACTCATTTCCCCTCTGAGCAAGCCCCTGGGTTCACTCGGCAGTACTTCCTCCTCACATTTTTCTACAGATTCTGATATTTTTCCTTTTTTAGCTGAGGCAGGCCATTAAAAATAGCAACAGGATTGCACTGTGTGTTTTTAAAGTCAGTACTACCACCCCAGAGATGATCTGAAGCCCTTTCTCAGAATCATTCCATTTTCAGTTGTATAATTACTGTAAAGTCTTGAGGCAAGAGAAAGGATGCACTTTAGTAGTGCAAAAAAAAATATTTATTTACGAACATTTAAATGTGTTCAATATTATTCAGAATTATATTTTGAAATACATCTGAAATAATATTGACATTAACAATCCTGCCAAAGTCAGGAAAACAGACTTAAGGGATGAAAGATTTTTGTCATCTTTGTATTTTCCCCAGATGCCTAGAGGATATATAGTGTTTCCATGTACTCTTCTACACTAATTTACATTAATTATCACCTAGAACTGCCCTAATACACGTGAACTTTTTGCTGTAACGAGATATGAAATTGTAATACATGAAAGCCCAAACCCTGTAACTATTCAGTGGAACAAGCTGTGCTGTGCCAATGAAGATCGTTTCAGAAAAGGAAAAAAAAACTCCCTGGTTTTAGGTGAAGAAGGAGTTTGGGATTTACCAGCTGTGGCAGCACTGCTTGAAGAAAAAGATGATTGAAAATAGCAGTTATTTTTTCATCATGATGATGTTTATGGTAGACGTGCCAGCATGCACGGTGCTGTATGCTCACGCTGCACAGTCTGCTACCTACAGCAGATGACGACCTGCATTCCTAGAGGTGACCCCGTACCCATTTCAGGGCAAGGGCCTTGCTCAAGCTGTGCAGAATAAGGCTTAAATCTGAGCTTTCCCTGCACGTTCAGTAAAACGCCCTTTCTGAAACCAGAAATGTCATGATCAACAGCTAGTGATACCGATGCGATTGCCGTTCCTGCTGGCCGAACCCCAGCCTGCGCCACTCCTGGGTCTAACCCATCCTCCAGGAGCGCACAAGGAAGCGTCTCCTCCCGGAGCACCCCATTCAGCCCAGCACTGCTCTGGGCAGAGATAAGCTGGGGCCAAAAGTGTCTCCTGGGGCGCAGGAGATTTAAATCCAAACCCCGATCTGACCTCTGCTGAAGGGACGTTCCCTTGCAGCCCCTCAGAACGGCACATCTGCTCTGCTCAGGGCGCTGCGGAGCCTGTTCTGGCTTTTCATTGCCCCAGCTCACTTCTGACTGAAGTTTGCTTTAACGTTTGTACATGAGAAGTGATAACTGAAGGGGAGGAGACCCTGCTCGAGTCAGAAGTGTATGTTCAGTTGATTCACAGCAGGTAATAACCAGGGCCTCACTGGATTGTTCCCGCTGGGATGAGAGGCTAAAGACACAAAATTGTAAATATCTTTTACAATACTGAGCCTTCTTTCAATATTTTTTGAAGAAGAAAACCACGGAAGGCTTCTCCTATTCACCGTTTCCAAATCAGGGTCATTAGCATGGGCTATGCCAAGACAGTCTGTCCTCCTGTTATTTCAGAGGTCCATTAGATGACTCCTTTTCTCCCTGACACACAGACCATCCAGCTTGCCTCAAATCCTCTAGCCTTTCCCTTTGCAAGTACAAGCTTTGACACGCAGCCCATCGCCTTGGCTGGGAAACCAAAGAGAAACACGGACTCTTAGCTGTCATTACAGAACTAGGTGGTAATTGGTGTTTCTGTTCAGCTGCCAAGAGCACAGTGGTAAGAGAAACACCAGCTTTAACCAAGTCTGCAGTTGCTGCACCCTCCACCACAAGAAGCATTCGCAATTCCTGATTTATCCTGTTCTGCCACAGCCTGCTGGAGATAAATTCCAGATCTGATGCTACACAACGTCCTTCTGAGCTGCGTTTAGTTGCTCCACACAGACATGCACCTCATTTAATTTCTAGTGTTAAACTGCGCAGTGTGTTCAAGTGAATGGTTTCGTAAGGGCATCAAAGGCTTTTAAGGAAAATTGTCCCATGGAAGCAGGATGAAACCTGAACACAGAATATAGCTTGTCCACTTCTCTCTGGAAGTGAGGGATTTCTCAGAAAAGCAGCGAACAGGCATGAATAGTTCTCTATTTCTGCAGGTGGCACCAAGCATTTAGTTCTGAGACATATTTGTTCTTTTAAAGCTACTTTGAATATTTAAAAGATGTCCTCTGTGCTGCTCTACCAACCCTTCCCATGTCACAACCTACATACTAGAGCGATGCACAGACAAAGCAATAGGGTCTGTTCTGATCCTCATCCCTAGATGGTGGTGACAGTAGCTACGTCTCACTGAGGTGATGATGCAGCACTTCGCCACCAGCTCTGAGTCCCATTTCTCTCTTCTGTGCCAGTCCCCCCTCCTACCTGCAGGAATATTTTTTTTTACAACCTCATAAGCCTCATTTACTTGTTCAAAATCTTATTTTTTCTTAGTTTCAGGTCCTCATTCCTCTGCCCTGCTCCTATGAGCTAACCTCCCTGGCCGATCAACACCGCAGCCTTGCGCAGTGGGATGTGTCAGTCGGCAGGTAGAGAAGTCTCATGGTGAAACGTGCTTTGCTGTAGCTTCTCCATCCAGAGAGAAGGAGATCAGAACCTCACAGTGGCCTTAGCTGAGGAGAGGAATGAAGGGCACAGGGTGTTTGGAGGCAAGACCGCTGTGCTGCACTGCACAGAGCCTCTTGCAGCTAAATATCCTGCTCGGCTGCGCACCCTCGGTGGCTGCACAGCACGTGGCCTCTCTCCAGCTCCGGGACCCCACGTACCAGACCAGCTGGTCAGTGGTTCACCCATCAGCCCTTGTCTCTGGGACTGCGGTGGGAACAGAGGTGTGAGGCATAGATAGCCCCAGCCAGGGGGAAGACTGGACGGAAGCCAGTGGCATGAGTGGGTATGGGATTACAGCTGAGGCAAGCCAACAGCTCGCTGCTCCCAGGGAGGGGGATCGCTAACCAGCCCCCATCCTACCCACGCCTCGCACCATCCACCTGGCCTTGCCTGCGGGAAGCTGCACCCTCAGACCCTGTCCACAGGGTCAGTTTTCTGGTCATTTAATCCTGCAGAGACAAAGATGCTGAAGGGCTGGTACCGCACACCCGGGGCATCCTTTCCTTTGAGCAGCCGGGGGCTGTACAGATGGATGCTCAGACCACACCAGAGCATCCTGCCCCATGACAGCTCTGGCTAAGCCGCACGCCCACGCCGATTTGGTGAACCAAGGACTAAGAGTGGACACTGGTCAAGAAATACAAACTAAATATCTTCATTCCTAACCACTTGCCGTCACTGTAAAACTTCAATGCCACAATCACAACTCCCAGATTTGCAGATTGTAAGCTCCCCCCAAGCCTGGCCGGGTGCTTTGAGTTTTCGAGGCTCAGTTGGGGATTATCAGCCTTTGGCAGTTACCTTTTTGGGTGCTCCTTCACACAGATGGCCTGACTGGCTGCATTGTGTCAGAACAAGATTGCATTTCACTGCAGCCTTTCGGAGCTGTTACTCTATCCCCAGGCTAGCATATCTCCCATACTCGCGTGCAAAGCAGAGAGAGACAGCTTAGTGGCCCAAGCCCAAAAAACATTATGACTTATTAATTTAGCAACACATTTTATTCATCACTGGCAGCACTGGCTAAAGAGCAAAATGGGGAAGTTGGATTCATCCTCATCTCCCACATTTCAAAATAAAAGAGTATCTACAGCACTGCACAGTCATGCTCAGAGCAACCGTGAGCTCCTGGGCTGGACGCTGAAGGAAGGAATTGGAAATAAATGATGCTATACCTGTCCGACCCTCCTCCAGTCCCTCTCTGCAAAGCACTTTGCTGTCTGACTGGATTGTACATAGGTTTCCGCAGTACGCCCACTGCTGTTATGTTTGACAGCTAGTTGTACTGTGCTTGATTTTCCTAGCTGGGCTGTCCATGTACTCAAGGTACGTACACAGTAAATTTAGAGCTGAAGAAGGTTTTCCTTGCTTTCCTTCTGTCACTGGGACACAAAGTCCTGGGTTATTTCACTCATGAGGCGTTTCTGACCTACAACCGAACGCGCTGCCGTGTACCGAAGCATGTACTCGTTTTAATATGTTATAGAAACAGTATAATACTTAAAAGGTAGATAGTGTCTCATAATTTCAAAGCACTGTACAACCACTAACTAATTGAGGTTCATGGCACCGCCCTGAAGCAGATAAGGAACTACCACTGAAAAGTAAGTAGCAGCCAATGCTCATTACCCCGAGGTCTGAACTGCAGTAGTTGTTTTTCCAGGTGTGGAACAGCAAAAGAATTGAGTTTGCTCAGATGCCACTGTACAGTAATAACTGGCAAATGTCAGTATTTAAACGGAAACGTCAAATGGAAACCCCCTGCCCCCATCCACTCTTCTGCCCACTCGCTGGCGGAAGTTGCAGAGTTGAAGTGCTCCCATGGCAGGACTTGTCACAGCTTCTCTTCACACAAGTTACACAGCCCCGATATGTTGATTCAAACGGGGTGCAGGCTCTCTGAAAATCATGTCCCTGGGCATCCCGTCAGAAAAGACAAGGCTACAGACCTGGTAGGCTGAGCAGGTTGTTGTCATACTACGAAGAACCAGTATTGCTGGTGGAAAGCAAGCACCTCACGCTCAGACCTACCGAGGCACTGGGTGCATCTTTCTTTTTCATTTCCTACAGCAGAGCAAGCTCCAAAGGGCCTCTGCGTGAGCCGCTAAAACAGTGCTAAAACACGCTGAAATTGGGAATCTCGGATACCTGAGCAGGTGCTGCATCACCACAGTAAGGCAAGGAGAATCTCCAGGGCTTTTCAAACTTCTCTCCCTCTTTCTTCTTCACTGGACAAACCACGCAACCTCAACAACATGCTCTCAGCAGAGTTTATACGCATAGGGGTATTATCACACTGTGTTTCACAGTAATTTATACAAGGCCACTTACCACAGGATTTCAAACCACTGAGGGCTCACCACTGCTGACTTGAGCCAGCAACCTTCACACGTGAAAGCAGAAGTCATGGCAAATAAACTAGCAGAAACTCTATTAGCAACTCTATGACTTGTGCTAAGGGCGGTCACACTGAAAGCCATTAACTCCAAGAAAACAAGAGCCGTAGAGGTTTGTGTTAACAGCCTAAGAGGGTTGGAGAGTACCAAAACTGAAGAGTTTGCTGAAAAGCTCAATAGAGTATGTGCTCAGTGCTTTCCTGAAGCTGTTTTCTGGCTGCGGGCTGTTCAGATGGTTGGTGACTGTTGGTGTGCATGGCTCACTGTGCAGGGGTATGGGAGAGAATTACAGTGGGTACTTCACCGGGTTCTTCTGCAGTTAATATCACTCATATTATCACCCAGCATTGCCACAAAATGTATCTAAAGAATTCCCACATGCTATTCCTATGTCTCATTTATTTCAGAAACAGTTAAATGTCTTGCTACCTGGGCCATTATATGTCTAGAAGAAAGAAATCTGGCTGTCCTTTGGAAAAAATGTAAATAAATGCAAAGCTAGAAGTTAACAGACCGGACAGAGTGGATTTCTTGCGAGGTCTACAATCCTGCACGTTGCTGAACCCGTGGCCCACAGCATCAATTTACTCATCATGATGCACACACCTATTATTTTACACTCGCAATGCTAGAAGAACTGAGCCAGTGCTCATTAGAGACAGCTACACTGGAGGCCTAATTGCAGAGTACATCACTGATTACATTAGAGGGGGGTGTAAGGACTGATTGGCTGTGTGTGCGGAGTGGAACTGGCATACTTTTTAGGATGTGCATGATTTGTATCTCTCATTTAGAAAGCTCCAGTTACCATAGCCAGGCTTCATGTATACCACCTTCACACAGCCCAGCAGGGACATCCTGTTCAAAACTGATCATTTTATAACATCAATTTTGATGAATTCATTTCCTTTTTCATAAATGGAGCACACGTCCTTATTCTGCCGCAGAAAGCCTAATTCTGTTGCAGCTCACAGCTGTATTTTGAGAATTATTTCTGCTAGGAAAACTCTGCAAGCACATTCCCTACTGCTTGGTGGCTCCCCCAAACAGCAAAACGCTCCTTGGTTTATAGCTTCGAAGCTGAAATGCTTTCTTTAGATTTTAGTCTTGAAGACTTCTCAAAACAGAAGTTAAATACAGATGTGAAGCTAAAGGGATCATGGAATGGTTAGCTTTGGGGGAGAGACAATTAGAAAATGCTCAAGGAGAAACATCTGGCCTTTCTCTTCCTGCTCCATGCCACCATTCAGAGCTTTAAGTGAAGAGTAATCCAAATGGGAAAGCATGAAACCTGCTTATGACAGATGCTAATGATTCGTTGTGGCCGTCCCTGCAATGCAATCCACAGTTTCAAGAATAAATGGCACTGCTGTGATTCTGTAACACCAACTCCGCATAACAACCCTGCCAGGCAGGGAAACCAGCCACAGAGGGGCTGATGCTTGTGATTTTAGGGCTGTCGGCTCCAAATCCAGCCACTTACCGCTCCTTCCAGAATGTGAGGTGCTCAGCAGCACAACTCTTGTTTAGCTAGTGTTTACCAAGAGCTGTCTAATAGGTCCAAAATGGACTTTTGGGTTAAATTCAGAAAAAAAAAATAGATGTGTAAAAAGAGAAAGAGAGTTTTGTTTGTGTAAAATGAGCAGAAGTCTGATCGGAATCTGACCCTGCATCTCTCACTATGGGTGCATGGATGTATGGGTGCAGGGAGGCAGAGGGAATACGTGAGAGAAGTCATAAAGGCTCCTAGATAATGCTCTAAAGTGTTCCTGAGCCATTGCACAAGCAACAATATACAGAGACTTAAATTCAGGCACAAGGCGTCTATTTTATGTGGACAGAAGAATACTCACGTGGAATACGCTTACAAAGAAGCTTCTTTAGGCAAAACAAACAAACAAACACTAGAGTCATTTATCTCCTTGCCCTCTTTTTGTGCTGGAATACAGGAACTTCACAGTGTTACAGCCTAAAACCGTGGCAGGGGCCTCCCGCTGTCCCTGCTGAGTTCATCTGCGTGATCCCACTTCAGCCCATTCAGCTGATCGGGAGCAGAGGGCCCATTTCATGGGAGGACAAGGTGGGGTCTATGGAAAAGCAGCCTGTGAGACCAAAGTTTTTCCAAGCCGTGTAAGAAGCCAGTGGGAATTGCCAAAGCAGCAACCTCCAAGCCAAAACAGGAAGGAACACCGTAGATTTCGGTGACAACTATACTGCTAAAGCTTCTTCTCTAAACACTTGTCTTACAAAAAGGAACTACTCTGTTCATTATTTCAGTATGAAACTGGCCTTTAAAAACTCATTAGGTAATCCGAGAGCTAAAATCTTTCTTGATACCGCTGAATAGGACCCACAGCTTTTACCCCCACATTGAACTTGGTAAGGTTGGACTAATCGAATGGGGAGAGGCAGATTCAGCAGCAGAATTAACATACTGTAACTCCCAGACAAGAAAGGGAACCACAGCTTCTCGACACTGTGACTGCAGCCAGCACCCATCCGTGCCAGACACGCGTATGGTCTTTTCCTGTGTAGCCCTGACAGCATCCGTCACACGCCAAGAGCATCTTCGGCCTCTGCCAGAGAGGAAAGCAAATTGGACGCAGTCATCCTCAACCACAACTTGTTAGTGCCCACGTCCATGTGTAGAGGAAGGGTGTCCGTACAAGCTGCTTGGAGCGGCAGCTGGATGGCATTGGGATAAAGGATGTGAATCCCCAAATGCTGCAGGAAGTTGGAATTTGGATTAAAGTAGCTCCAGCTATTATGTGCATTAATAAAATCCTCAGCAAGTTTGCTGACGATACCAAGCTGGGAGGGGTGGCTGGCACACCAGAAGGCTGCGCTGCCATTCAGCGAGACCTGGACAGGCTGGAGAGTTGGGCAAAGAGGAACCAAATGACATTCAGTAAGGACAAGTGCAGGGTCCTGCACCTGGGGAGGAATAACCCCAAGCACCAGTACAAGTTAGGGGTTGATCAGCTGGGAAGCAGCGCTGCAGATTAGGACCTAGGAGTCCTGGTGGACAACAAACTCTCCATGAGCCAGCAGTGTGCCCTCCTGGCCAAGAAGGCCAATGGTACCTGGGGTGCATTAAAAGCGTGGACAGCAGGTCGACGGAGGTTATCCTCCCCCTCTACTCTGCCCTGGTGAGGTCACATCTGGAGTTCTATGTCCAGTTCTGTGCTCCCCAGTTCAAGACAGACAGGGAACTGCTGCAGAGGGTCCAGCGGAGGGCTACCAGCATGATTAGAGGACTTGAACATCTCTCGTATGAGGAAAGGCTGAGAGAGCTGGGTCTGTTTAGCCTGGAGAAGAGAAGACTGAGAGGGGATCTCATCAATACTTACAAATACCTGAAGGGTGGGTGTCAAGAGGAAGGGGCCAGACTCTTCTCAGTGGTGCCCAGTGACAGGACGAGGGGCAACGGCACAAGCTAGAACACAGGAACTTCCATCTCCATTTGAGAAAAGGCTTCTTCGCTGTGAGGGTGATGGAGCACTGGGACAGGCTGCCCAGAGAGGGTGTGGAGTCTCCTTCTCTGGAGAGATTCAAGACCCATCTGGATGCGATCCTGTGCAACATGATCTAGGTGATCCTGCTCTAGCAGTGGGGTTAGACTAGATGATCTCCAGAGGTCCCTTCCAACCCCTACGCACCTGTGAATCTGTAAAATCATTATTGGATTTTTGAGTTTTGGTGGATTACCACTGTTGCTGCTGAAAAGCAGTTTCTTCCTCCTCTGCCAGTTTGTGAGCAGGGTGGTGTAACTGTCACTGCCAGGGTTCTCCAGGCTGGAGTTTGCTCTCCTTTGGCATGGGAACGGCTGCGCATTGCCTGTACCAAAGCTGCACAAGGAATCAAGAGAACGTAACAAGGCTATTAACTCCAGGCCTGTCACGAAATCTAGGAAAAGCAGGTGGCAATATGAAGCAAAAGGTCTACATGGAGCTTGGGCAATGGAAGCTGTTCCTGACAGATCTCATTCTTACTGCAGGCAGAGACACTCTTCAAACTGCAAGCAATCTTACATCAATTTAGGAAAGCAAAGACTTCAGACAAAGCTTCTGTCTTTACGCTAAGAACTTTCCCCATCATTGCTACAACCTGCTCTTTATTTTTGCTTTTTCCAAAAGCAGTGAGGCAGTTATCAGGGACTTGACTTTGCTCTGCCAAGGAGCTTTGCACAGAATAAAATTATCATGACTGACTGCTCTTCTTTTTTCTCCAAGGAGACTTCTTTCAAAACTGATCTTTCAAAAGAAGCCACCTTTGAGCTGTTAGAAAGAAAAACATCTAAGCAGTGTTGAGTTACTGAGAAATATATTCACGCTCAGATAACTGAAAAATTATTCTGTATTCTCAAATTTCCCATAAGTACTCATTTCTAATCAGTCAGGGATCAATCAGAAAGATTTTTAGATCATTACATAGATTTGAGGAGTCATCTAAAAGTCTTCAAAAAATGTCCTCAGTCAGATGCGCGGCGCTGTTAGCATAATACTGTAACTCTCCGCAACGGTGTTTTATCTCAACACCACTTGGAACAATACAATATTCATTAAAAGCCACTGCTGGAATATATTATCTCATCAGCACATGATGATAAGATTAAATTGTTTGGTGTTAGAGGTGATAAGGATTACCATATCAGTGTTTAGCTTGTTGGAATTGTATTCCTTAGTGCCATTGACAGCAATCACATCAAAATTCTGGATAATTTCAAATGATTCAGTAATAATTACCAGATTGTGCTGTAGGCAAAGGGAAACACTGGAATCTGCACAGTCAGTGCAGCATTTGTACAATGACTCAGTGTGATGGGATTTGTACCTTAAGAAAATGGACTGAGCTGATTTACCTTAATCTTCTCTTTGGGAAACGTACGGCTCCAAATCAGAGCAGCACGAGACAGAAACAAGTAAGAAAACTATTTTTAAAATTACCCAGCTGCTTTACAGATCCTGTAATAAATTCTGGACCAGATTTGGGCTCTTTGGGGCAGGGAGTAGCCTACTGCCGTCTCTGTTTAGCTGCTGTTACTGCAGGCTCCTAGACACTGCGGCAATAGAAATAAATAGCCAGTGATGACAGCGTTAGGTGTTTGCAAGATGCAGCGAGCTCTAAAGCACAGAACATCTCAGTTTAGTTGAAGAGATGCAGCTTTTACATCCACTGTTTAGGCAGTCACTGTCACAAAATTGGCCCAAGAGCTTAACTTTTATTATTTACCGTGACTTGTTCACTATCTGCAGTGTGCTCAACCTGACACACACACATATAGACATAAATACAGTAACTGCCAACCTCAGAGACAGCTTCTGCTGCATGGAAAGCCATAGAATAAATAAGCAGATACATAAACATTGAAATGACAAGAAATGGTGAGGGCAGATTTTCATATCCCTATTTTGACCCCAGTAATAACTAAAATTTGGACAGGAGTATGCATGCTAAGGCAGCACATAGGTGTTATCGTATGAAATGAGAACGGGATAACAGACAGGAAAGGAGCGGACCTATTTCCACATGTACTACACGTGCATGTTCTTTCTCACTTTATTCCTTTCTGTATAAATTGGTCTCCTGTCCTGGCAAAACTATATATATATATATATATATACAGCAAAAAATGATCTAAGATACAGAACCGGTGTCATGCACTGGAGCATCAAAGCTTTTCTGCCAGCTGCCCAAGGTAGCCACACAGTCATGGTGGCTTCCCTTGAAGTCATTTATCTTTTGTCACGGCTTAGTACGCTCTACCTAAATTTAGAAGGCAGCAAGGCAATCCTTGCATTGAATAATACTTGTTCTCAATGATAGTCCCCAAACCCACAAGCAGGAAATGCAGAATCGCAGAAACACAGAGCTGGAAGAGATCTCAAGAGGTCAGGAGTCCCTGCTCCTGCCCTCTGATCGGACCTGTCTGATGCTCAGCCAGGCACAGCTCCCATGCTGGAGCTTTATCGCTTCCCCAGCAATCTATCCCACTAAGCGACATGTTTTCATTAAAATGAAACATTAAACTTCCCTGATTGAAATTAAGTCTATTGTCTTTTATTCTCCCTGCTTCAGACAAAGAAAGCAGATTATCACCCTTCATCTGTCTCTTCTTTAGATTAAAAAAAAAAAAAAGAAATCCCGATTCTTTAACTTTCCTTATTCATGTTCTCATTATTTTTGTTGACTTCCTCTAGATGTTCCCCAGCTGTCCCGCTGATGCCTCACCATGGCTGAGCTGAGAGGAGGACTGCTGCCTGTCCCCAAGGCTGCCCTTCTGTCCCTGCTCTCAGGCAGGGCGCTTCCCTTTGCACAATACCGTGGCACTCTTGACTCATCCCGAGCTTGTGACATCCCAAATTATTTTCTGCTTTATCTGCTATTTAGCAAGCTGTTCTCTGTCTTGTCTTTCTGCAATTAATTATTCCTGTCTAACTGTTTTATCTTGCACCAGTCCCTATTTCTCCTCATTTTCTCCCGGACTGTATTTCTAACTGTCAAGATCACTTTGAATTCTAAGCTTGTCCACTAACATATCAACAGCACTTACAAATGTTATAGGGATGCTTTCCATTCCGTCGCCTAGGTAATTAACAAACACACTGGACCAAGGACAAACTAAGGGCTTGATTCGGTATCTCTTGCATTAAGCAATATTGTCTGATAACTTTACGTCTGAGAAATTATTCACCCAGATAAATACCAGTCAGCTGGAGCCAAGACTGAGAAATGAGGTCCGTAGACTACAGATGTATTAGCAGCACAGATTGCTGCAGGTACTTGTCCCAGCAGGAGAGTAATAAACAAGAATGTGCAGTTAAAGCCCATTTGGAAGGAGGGTTGGACAGCTACAGTAGTTCTCATGCCACCAATTTTCTTTCCGTCGGCTGTGGCAGTTACATTCACCACAGGAAACCCACTATAATCTGTCACAATATATGCCTTATGTTTTTGGATTTAGAACATTCTGAAACACTTTTTCATCATTTTTCAAAACCCCATGCACAGATAAAAATTTATAGACACATCTAATTTCTCCTGTTTCTTGTTTTACCTCTTACTCAGCGAGACTCCGACATAAATGAAGTTGAAGACACAGGAACATTTTACTGTGAGACACTTCAATGATCAAAGTGATTAGGATCTGTAGGCTCACAGAAAATCTGGGGGCTGTTTTTCTGATCTAGGATATAAAAACTGTTATACCAGATTTCAGACTAAGTCCAGTCAAGCACAACATCTAATACCATGTAACACTGGATACTCTGGGAATCAGGGTAAGAAATAGGTTAATGGGTGGGTGCTTCTTCCTCTGACACCCTCCCCGGATCTACCAACGGCATAAGTATTTTCCGAGCTGGCTTTTTTGTTGTTGTTGTTGTTGAGCTGCTATTTTTTCAACTAATTTTGGTATTTCTTAAACTGAAATGGATAGTATAAAACCCCTGGAATCTCAAAGTGCATGCAGTGCCAGGGGGCTATTGATTTTCATCTCATAATACCAATACACACCCATCGGTGATTTGGCCTGAAACCCTTCTGAAAGATCTGTCAGAAACTATCACATGACAACTAAAAGGACAGAAGAAATTACAGTAAAATTAAATTATATACTTTTCCACAGGGACAGTGGAAGAAAGGACAGTCTTTAAAGGATTAGAATAAGTGAGCTACTGCAATCAAATCTGCAAACGCTGCAAAATTGAAAGATGATTGCAAGTGCTGCTGAAGCCATGCAAGGTCAAAATTTTAATGAAGTTCCACTAAAAATGCGTAAGCAGTAATTGTGTGACTGAACTGAAAATCTGAGAAATGAGGTTAGACAAGACATAAGATGGAAGTTACAGCTACAAACACTGAAACATTAGCTCAAATATTCCTAAACTGCTCATCAGAGAAAAAGATAACACGTTTTCCAGATTGGGGCAGATTTTCTCAGCTCGGTTCCTGTGTGCCTAAAGATAAAAGATGTGCACATCAAGCAGTATGTATATGTATGGAGAGCAGGAAGGGACAATGCCCCACTTCTACCTCAAGAGTCCTTTTATCTCTCATGAATTTGTATGTGCTTGGCCTTTTTGTTTTAAGTGTACAGCCTCCACTGTCCCACCACAAATATCCTGAGTGTGCAACACTTGGTTTATTTCCCTTCCTGTAATTTATACCTTCTACTCCAAAGCTCTGCATGTGCAGGCTATCAGATGCGTTAAATTGCAAGCGCTGAGGCCACTTGAACGTGTGCCTGTCGAAATGGAAAGAACAGAAAATACCACCTCATCTGAAAATCACCACTCCGTCTGTAAGTGTTCCCTTCAGCAGAGCGATTCCTCCCATGCCAGTTGCGTCATTTTTCTCAGAGGAACAAAAATGGATGAATAGACACCGATCCTTTTTATTGCACAGTGTGTTAAAGAAATTCTGTAAATTAGGGAAAATACAGGTAACCTAATCAAAATTCAAAGGCATCCCAAAACACTCATCAGCACTTTATTTTTACAGATATGGAAAGTACAGCCTCGTAACTACATATTACTTATGGATTTGGCAAAAATAGAAGTATTACATTCTATTAGGTAGTTTGACCATTTTTTTTTCATACCATGCATATTGTACTTTATGCTGTAGAGAATCAATATAAACAATTTTGGTGATATTTTCTGATAGTTGCTGATGAAAGAAGATGGAAAAATATGCGGATACAAAACAATAAGTCAAGAAATCCCAGCTGGGTTTTTTTTGCTGTGCTGCTTTGTTCGTGACATAACTGGAGACTTTGATTTCGGTGACTCAGTTTTCTCATCCGTAAAAGGAGGGTAACATCTGAATGTCTCTCAGTGGAATGGTGAAATTTAATTTCAGTGTGTGTATAAAGCACATTGTGATTGCTAAGTGGCAAGGTATTATTACTACGTTATAAACACAAACTTGGGAAATTTTGGCACAGAATGCTTAGGGTTTTTTCCCCCTTTAGCTGCCCTTTTCTTTTAAAGAATAATAATTGGCGTTCTATTAACACTGAGAGGAAACAACAGACAAAGGATTCTCTGTGCACACATGCTAAAGTGGGGAAAGCCAATAGAACAAACAAGAAACAAAGAACAGGGCAAGCCCGTGGTCTGAATATTCAAGTTAAAATGGAGCTCTGCTCTGAATTTTTGTAAAGTTCCTATTTACTCTCTTAAAACCCATGATCTTACTGCTACTTTTTCTGCTTTCTTCCTATTTATGGGCTAATTCTGTGGCCGTCTGACAGGTAAACCTCCCGTTTATGATTTCAGAGGGACTTTTCTGCACAAGGCCCAGAGAGCCTTTCCTTTAACAGACCCACAGGTGCTGTTTTATCCCCACTCCTCCCAGGGCGTAAACCCAGAAGCAGGACAAGACTATTCCAGAATTCATCCATAACTAAGTAGGCAGCAAAATAACAACTGGGTGACAAATTCAAGTTAACACAGAACAGTATCTGGGAGCTCATTCACTGGTGTTTGGGCAGTTTTCTTCCTGACTGGCAGGACCGCCTCACCCTTACCCCCTCCTGGAAACAGGTACAAAGCCAGCGGTGCAAAGCCTGTCACAAACCAGTGGGCCGCGGGAACAACCCAACTCGTACATTTGTGGCCGTTTTCCTTTGAATCCAGTGAATCTAAACCTCCATAGGACCAATAAATCCCGGGACGTGCTTCACCCTCGGACCACGGGCCACTCGAGCCTAGCAAATTCTCTGCAGCATCAGCCCTCGCCAGCTTGCCCCGTTGTGCGTATTTCCCGTTGCTTCAGGCCAGCGCTGCATTTGCCGCAGCAAGGTATCTCCAACTCTCATCCACCCAAGCTGAGACCCAAGCCTGGCGCACCGCCTGAGAAGCCCAGCCTGCTTCCCCTTTGCTTGAGCCAATTTGTTGGAAAAGTGGGTTTACAGACGGATCGTTTATAATGGCTCATCACCCCGGACAGCTGGCCGAGAGGTCTCTCTTTGAGAGCTCCCTATCTGGAGGCGATTTATCATCATTAATGGCAGGATAATGTTTGCAGTTATTGTGGGGCCATAAATCAAGCCCCACACGGTGGGTTGAGGGTAGCCGAGAGCTGGCACTGCCCGCCGTGGGCGCAGGCCATGTCCCGCCCTGAGGTGCTGGGCCGGGCCCACCACGGACCTCGACGGCTCCCGTGGAGAAGCCGTTTCTAGCGGCTTCGGCGCCCCTTATCCGCTGCCCTTCACCACCCGCCGCCCCAACAGGGCTCCGGGTACGATGGAGCCGGGGGGGGAAAGCGCCTTTCCCGCCGCCGCTGCTCGAAGCCCACGACGCCGCCGGAGTGAGGGGCAGCTCCGGGGTTCGCAACGCCCCTGCGCCGCAATCCCCGCCCGCCGCCGCCCTGTCCGGCCCCGGCGAGCGGGCGCTGTGAGGGGCCGGCGCCGGTCGGGTGGCGCTGCC
>VWZZ01008121.1:370795-440171 GCA_013399095.1 Psophia crepitans
CAGGCCGCCGGGCTTTGTGTCCGGCTGGCGGCGGGCTGAGGGAGAGGCGCTCCGCCCGCCTCCCGCCGCCGGGGCTGCCCGGCCCCAGCCCCTCTCCCCGCCTGCCGGCCCGGACGGCTCTGTGGGGCTGTGGTGCGTCCTCTCCCCCTCCCCGAGGCTGACTTGGGACCTCTCGCAGCGTGTGGGCAGCGGCAGAGGCGAATGCAGGACTGCTTCGTTACATGAATCGCCAATTTTTCACCACCCCGTGACGGTCTGAACTTGTCGGTTGCTCTGGTGGCTCTGGCGTCCCGGCCGGCAGCTCCTGCGGGCGGCTTGTCCCGGCCGTGTGCCCCATGGCTGCGCCGGGCCCCAGGGGCAGGAGGCAGGGGCAGGCTGTGGCACTGGTTCCTAATCAAAGATTTGATAATTACTTGATTCCTTTATTTTTATTTTTACTTTTCTGAACTGGTGTCTTAAGAGGGCTGAAGAAAAACTGCTTTGGTTTTGTCCTCAGAAGTATTTGTGTGCCTATTTATACTTAAGGGCCTTGATAATATCATACTCTGAAATGAGTACCGTGCATGCATGATCTGTGTTCCAAGCATAATTTTGTGGCACATCTCCACACGTTAGCTTTGTGGGTGAGACATTAGAAAAAATAAACACTTTCTTATCCCAGACTTAAAAAAAAAAAAAAAAAAAGAAAAGAGAATACTGGTTTGATCTGAACTGACTAACCTGGACTGTGTACAGAAACTAATCTGCCTTGATTGTTTTCAGTGTACCTGTGTAATTACGTAAAGAAGAGTGCTGGCAAAAGGTCCTGAATGCACAACGCTCAGCTGGCAACCTTTCTTCTTTAGTGTGTTGTGTGTCAGAAATACTGTTTAATTACTTCTTATTTCTCTTTCAAAATTAAGACAGTCTAGTGCTCCAGAGAGATAGTGATCTGCTCGAAAATAGCATTTCTCACCTGCACAGACCATGTCTATTTGATCCTTAGCCTTGCTGCTAGGTGTGTTGGATGCACTTATCCTGTGGCTCCTAAATTTTTCTAAAGACGAGCACCCACGTTTTCTGACAGCTGTCATGATGTAGATTTAGTCCCAAAACCAGAGGTGAAATGTTCCTTGAACCAGGCAGCTCCATCTCCCTTTAGATATGCACAGGTTCTTATATGCACATTGTGTTAAAAAAAAAAACAAAAAAACAAACCTTCGCTACATCCTGGAAAGGCTAGACCTTGAATTTTTTTCCCTGAGGGGCCAGAAGTCACTGAGCCAGAATTTAAACCTCAGTTTACATAGAATGCATCTCCAGCAGTTACGTGCTAGAAGATGAACTCATTGCTGATGTGAATTGAAGCAATACTGTCTGTGGGTGTACAGGCCACTGCAGTTCTGCTCCTGCCCTCCCTCAGTCTCTGGGGAAAGCAAATGATGTTTAGAAATCATTCTTGCAATCCAGTGGTTAACAGTGGAATTTGCAAGGTAATTGTCACTGTTAGGAGAAGTTGTGAGCAGCAGCCAAGTCTGATACTGCAGTTGCTTGGAGATGTAGAAAAAAGACTGCGGGAGGAACGTCCTTCTGTCCACGCTACCATTCAGCAGGTTTGGAGGGGTGTGAAGAGGGATGTCACTTTTTTGCCTTTCTAAGCTCAGTTGGCTGTATGGGGAGCTTCTCAGTTCCAAAATACCTCCTAACTAGAATACTTGCAGTCCAGTTTCTGCTGGCCTGTGGGCAATTGTGTACTTAGCTGTCTTAATCAATGTGGAGAAGAAACCTCTATGCAAAACAAATACAGTGCTGTGCACCTTCAGTCTTTTGCTGGTGAACTTCACATTGGGAATCTCATGTTTAAAGACAATAAATATAAATTTGCAGCATCTTGCTGAGAAGCCACGTCCCTTTCTGGTGATCTGACTAGGCAGTGTACATATATACCTTTTGTATAGTTACCTTTTGTGGTCCTTTTTACAAGACACAGCAGGGTCCTTTTTTCCTGTTTCTGCTCTCTGTTACCAGCCTCTTGATACTGGTTTGATCTGTGGCTGATTAGTGCTTGTTAATTATTTTAGGCCATGAAAGTGTAGAATCCCCTGATGCCGCTTGTTACTAACTTCCGTACCATCATGATAAGTTTAAAGAGAATCTTTTTCTTGTCAATTCAAGCTAGTATTGAGGTAAGGAAAAGGTGTTTCTCTTTCTTTGAATATCAACTGTAATTAAGATTCTGCAGGCCACATCATGCCTGCTCTGGCAGCTTTACGATTCCTTTGCAATAATTTTCTGCCCTTACACACTTGTCCACTCTTATTTCCTTTAGGTGAATGACAAAAAGCAGAATTTGCTGCTACAACTAGAAGTCAATTAACATTTCTATCAGTGATGCATGAACATCACTTAACATTAGAATTGAGTTGTACGCTGTGAAACAGCAGTGCATAAATGGCAGTTTCTTACTCTGTTCTTGTGATCCATGCTTGCTGCTGTCATCCTCCAGGGATGAAGAGAGATTTTTTGCACATATATTAATACAAGCACTGCTGACCTTGTTAAGATTTTAGAAGAAGAGAATAGTAGGTTACTTCTGGCTTACCCTGTGAGATTTTTCTTGAGTGGTAAGGGTATTTGGAACAAAAATACGTCTAATTTAAGCTGTTGTATCCTAAATCTATTGTTTTATCTTCGTTTTCGCTGAAATACTAAAATCTCCTGTCTTTTGTAGGATGAACGGTAGAGAATATCTATTTGCTTTTGCCAGAACTTGGCTTCACTGTTGCTAGGATTTCCACTAGTGCATTGAATCACCGCTGTGAAGGTTGTTCAAAACAGCATCTTAAAATGCAATATGTATATTTTCCTTTCCAAGATCTAGATGATCTTTTGAGAAACCTGTCATAAGACATGGAACACAAATGAAGTGCCTTTTTCAATAAATCTAGCTGCAGGCGTAATTCCCATTACCTGCATGGCCGAGCCCAGTTTGGTTGGAAGTTGTCTAATAAAGTAACATCTTCAGTCTGTCTGATCAGTTGTTTCTTCCTGTATAAGTGACACTGTGTCTTGCGTGAAGCACAGTTCCTGGTAACTTCTTTACCAAGCACATATATAGAGAACTGGCATGAAAAGAGGAGTGGATGGATAACTAATAGTGAAACTTCATTGCTCAAGAAAGTAGTCGGGAACATGCGCAGATTTGTCTGGTCTCTAGGTAGCAGTGATAAAACGTAACTTAAGAACACAAGTTCGTACGGACACCCGTGGAAGTACTGGAGAACCCCTTGGCAGAGTCTTGGTGGCAAAATCTCACAACAGAAGCTGATGAGTGCTGTCTGGAGAAAATTATTTGGGATCCAGAAGCGTCTTGTCAGTCAGACAACCGATGAATTGACCTCTGTGTTAGAACTGCTTGCTGAAAGAGAGAAAGAGTTTACTTTTGAATTTGGATCCTTTGGGTTTTACAGAGTGATTTGAGTAGAGGTGGGCTTCAAAACTTGACTAGGAAGCTGCAAGACAAGGAAACAATTCCTTTGCCAGCTTGCTGATAGCATGGGGATGCTACAGTAAAAGCATCTTCAGCGTTCAGTTGCCTGATGTGGTGGTGTTTGTATGAATGACTCATACATGTTCCACCTGTGGAGCAAAGGTGGCCCAGTGACTGGGGCGTTCAGCTCATGTTCACCAGGTTTGGCTTCGGTTTCTTGTTGTGTCAAACTCCCAGTAATAACGGAGGAGGTCTTTAAGGTTTTTCTGTGCTTCATCTTTTTTCCCTGGGTGGAAGTGGTAGCTACACTGCTTTGCAAAGTGCCAAGGTGCTAATGCAAAGAACTGCACAGGAGTTGGGATTTCACGTTGATCCCAGTGGTGGCAGAGAACATTCCCAAGTCAGACTGAGAACTTAATGTAATTGTAACGGCTGTGAGCCTTAATTTCAGTTTCTTCTTGTTCGTAGAAATGCGGTAGTATGAAGTAGAGATTATTTCATGCGGATTCGTAAAGATGTACGCTTAACATTTTGAAGATTAATTCCAGTTGTAAATGGCTTATAAAAAAAAAGTTTTATTCTAATTTAAAATGTTAAATTCTTGAGATTTCTCCAAAGGCATTCAAGAAAGATACCCTTCTTGCTGTAAGGCAAACAAAAAAATTCTCAAAATCATATACATATACAGCTTATTTTTCTGAAATTTCTTATACAGAATGTTCCATTCTTCACATATTTCTTAATATGTTAAAATCACAAACGGTAAGTTTGGATTCCATGCCTCAAGTCAGATGGAAGTATTAAACAAATAGTGAATTGCAACGATCACAACTCTTAATAGTGAGAGCCCAGCGATACTGTGGCTTGTATTATCCCTTAAAATGTGACTAGAACTAAGGACTGCTGCTTCTTTATACACTTGTGTTTTTCCAAAAGAAAACAGTTGGGAATATTTAGAGTGGTGATATGCTATTATTAATTTGCAGTTCTTTGAAAGTGGGTTACTATGCGATAAATGGAAGAAATAGTTTGGGTTAGTCATAGGGGTATTGAATGCTGCTGTCTCTAAACTTGATTAAATAATCAGAGATGCTTGCAGTCCCATGTTGAAAGGATACCCTGACAAATAAAATCCTGAGCATACAGCTTTATGTGACTTATGTGAATACAACTTATCATCTGACCTGCGATATTTTAAAAACAAACTGATGACTTCAAATTCCTGGTCTGCCACAGATAAATTAGCACCATTTAGCTTTCAATAATGCAGCTTACAACCAGATAATTCTTAATTGATAATAAATAATAATTTACCAGTTGTAGATGCTGTTGGTTAACTTGTTTGCATGTGGGATTCAGGGAAGAAAAATCAAATGTAACTCAATGTGTTTTCATTGGAAAGAGGAGCCCCAGCTGCCCTGCGTAATGCCTCAGCCATCCACCCTATATGCTTCTGGTGTTCACAGCATACATAAATACACAGTGTTTGCTTTTAAGGAAGGCTGGCCTAGTTCCTTGACATTTGTTTTCTTCTAAATTATTTTTATTTTCCAGTCAGTTTGGAACTTCTGCTTTCTAGGTGAAGGATCCACAGCTGAAGTTGCCTTTGAAGAAAATAGCTACTACTAGCCGTGCTCAGAACACCTCTCTCTCCTTGTAGTGGTTTTTGCCATCATAATTCACAAGGAACTTTTAAAATACTGTTTTATGAGTATTAACTGGCTGTGAATTTTCAGACACCCTCCTCTGTTTCAGTGCACTGACCTGAATCTTGGGAGGGCGCTGTAGTAGCCTGTGAATTGCCTTCTCTGGGCAAGTGTTCTGGAGCTTCCAAGGGTTTAAATTCTTCTCCGAAGTCTGAGAGGGAATAGCTACAAGAATATAGAAATCCTGTAGAGATCTTTATGCTTAAAGAACATAAATGTGTTGTATTTAATTGAAAGTTTATCCTGTGCTTAGTTTTGCCAAGAGAATTTCTTGAAGGAACGTAATTTTGTGGTGAGATGTTGATCAGTGATCTTGAAGTTGAATTCTGGACATTCAAAACCGAAGACAGTCGTCTCCAGATCAGTGAGTGTCACCTTGCTCACTTTCACATTTCTCTGAAAGATTTTCAGCCAACACACAATGAATTAAGCAAAAACATAATCTCTTTATTGGTCTATTTTGCCCTTTTATCCTTGGATTTTTTTTCCACTTAGCCATTCTTTAAGCTTTGGGGCATGGACTGATTCCTGGTTACTTTTCTGCAGTCTTACATTACTACTTGTAGTGGAGTGTCTTAGAGCTTTCATTTTTTAGTTATTTTTTAAGCATGCAGTTTTAAGAAAGCTTGTGTTTTAATTCCTTTTACATTTTGCACCACTGTGTTCGCTTTAGGCAGCAGGTTTCCTGCATTAAACGTGCTGCGGACCTGCCGGTATCTTACAGCACTCACTGCTCTGGTGCATGGCTCTACTGAGTGATTTGAGTCTGGAGGCTGCTCTTGGGGGTAGATGCCAACACAGCCCCACTTCTGAAGAGACAGTGTTTGCATCAGCTGTAAAGTTAACATAAGAAATTCATCAAGTGTAAAATGCAAAAGCAGTAGTTTTCACTGCTATCATGTAAAAGACCTATTATCCTTCCATCTAAAGAAAGCTCAAAGTGCTGTTTTCACAGGGTTTGTCTCAAGTTAGTTGTGACTTGTAGCACTAGGCTGTGTTCTTTGCTGGCATTGTGTGGGCTGGGTGTGTTAAACAATAGCCAGCCTGCAAACAAGATGACAAAAGCATTTGAAAGAATATGCTTTGAGCAAGCAAAAGAAAGCAGCCTGCTCAGGAAAGGGGGGAAGGAGCAGACAGAAATTAACTGGTTTTAAGTGTTAGGGATAGTGCAATAGAAAAGAAATAAATAATATAATGGGGAAAACAGATGTGAAAGAGAAGAGAGCAGAAATTTGTCTGGAAGGTACTTTTTGCAGTGGCTAGGCAGGAGTGTGAAGAGAAATCAGAAGGCAGCCTCCAGAGTTGGAGGAGTAAAGCTGAGCTATCTCATTTTTGTCTGTCTAGGTTTTGCTGACACTTGAGCTAGAGCTACAGTGGGAACTAAACTGCTCCGTGCATTTTAGAAGTGGGACTGTTCTGACATCTGTTATGCCAGTTCAATGTGAGGGATGATTATTTTTTCCTAATGTACTCCAGGAGCCTGAGGCATTGGAAAGTGTTAG
The DNA here is from genome assembly GCA_013399095.1 of Psophia crepitans. Classification (NCBI taxonomy): domain Eukaryota; kingdom Metazoa; phylum Chordata; class Aves; order Gruiformes; family Psophiidae; genus Psophia; species Psophia crepitans. Next base: position 377,473 of record VWZZ01008121.1, read on the forward strand.
TAAAGAAAGAAAATGATCCATACAGCAGAGTGGGTACTAGTAATCTTCCACTCTGTGACTAAAACTCCACCATTTTACCTTTTTTGTCCTATAGCTGTAAAACCTGTGTCTGATTCTGTCAGGTTTGGACCATTTGGTCTGCGTACACCTATATATAAGGATTGAAGTTACGTCGTGTGACTAGTACATTTCACAGTTAATCCACTTGAAATGATGTAAGGGCATATTTATTACACAGACTGTTTTCATTTGAGTGCAGTGTATTAGGATATTTTGGAATTTCCACTATGCAGAACCAGGTAAATTCTGATTTCAGTTACCCTTGGGAAGGTTCACTAGGGACTTTTAGTCATCAGCCTTGCAGTCAGTGTCTAATATATCTTTAAAAGAAATCACTCAAGGTGGATGAAGGCAATTCCTGTTCGTTTTACAGTTGACGAGAAGAGTTTGTAGTTGCCAACCCACAGGAACTTTGCGCAGAAATATTGCCTTTCCATCTAAAATGCAGCCTTAATGTATTCTGGTGGAGAATTTTACAGAGATTACAAATACCTTAGCACCTTGTTTTTTCGCTGAGAAACTTAATGAGTGTTCCAGCCTTTCCAAACCTCTGGCTTTCCTGTGCTGCATCTTACTAAGACTGTGGTGCTAGTCAGCAAAGAAACGGCAGCAGTGTGTGGCTGTTTGCTGAGGAACATAGTTGGAACAATAAGCCTTGTATATCCTTCATGCAGGAAGCATCAGCTCTGGAGAGAGCATTGTGCACATAAGCTTGGTAAGCACAGTGCAATAAACAGATTAATAACTAATGCCAGGTAGAGCAGGGAAATGGTCTGACTTGCATTAAACCTTGCAGAGAATTGGCAATACGTGAATTGGAAAAGCGTCCCCTTTGGAGTGCCTTTGTGTACCGATGATGTTATCGTATCAGAGATGGTGCAAGATTGTGTTCTTAAAAAAAAAAAAAATAAAGCGACAAGTGGATCATGCAGAGTGCAAAGCCTTTGCACGTTCGTTTGGGAAGATGAGGAGGAAGAGAGTGGCAGAGGGGAAAGTGAAGGTAGCAGAAAGCCAGCAGTGAGTGAGAGTGAATCTGCTGTGATTCAGTTTAATTTCTTTCAAGTGGCGAGTAATAACTTACCTTACTAATAAAGAACCCAAATTGTGAAGCCCGGTGTCTTTTCCAGAGGAGGGGGTAGATGTACTTTGTCAGCCCTGTGTATACAGTGCAGGCTGTGCTTCTTGCCAGCCTTATGATGGCTTCTGCAAGAGGTGGTGACAACTCCTCTTCAAGCATTGTACTGACAGTTGCTTTTCCTGTTAAGAAGAGAGAAGCACAACTCTTGGCTGAGCAGTGTGAGCAAGGTTAAAATGAGAGAATACGAGTAGCAGCAGGAATCAGTAAAGCCTCCATAGGAGATAACGTTCACAGTACGCATTGCTGCTGTTTGGACTAAGGATGGACATCACCTGATGTGGCTATCAGACAGTGGTATAGTGTCTCTGGCTGCGGAAAGTTTTTGGAGGTGGCTGCCAATTCTTTTAAGACAAATTTTGATTCCTCGGTCTGTGCTTGTGTTACATTCAAGTTCAGTTTAGATTATGTGCTTGCCCTAGGGAAAAATGTACAGAGATCAACCCACAAATTAACTAGCAACCTTCCTGGTGCCTCTCTCGGCGTGCCCTAGGCTGAACAAATACAGTAACATGTCCTTGAGATTGCTTCAGCCCTATCTTTGTAGGTTTCCGTATAAGAAATAAGTAGTGTTTTGTTAGCAATGTGATTTTTTTTTTTAATGCTTCCAGCTCTTAATCTGAGTATAGATATTTAAGGAAAAGTAAAAACTTAAGTTCTTCTAAGTGTATCTCGAATACTTACTTGGGGAGCCGCTAATCCATGAACTACAAAAGAATGCTTGCAGCAAGCAGTTTTCCAGTGGGATCGATACTTGAGATGAACCGAAGAAATCATCCTAAACTGCCTTGAAGATTGGGAAGAAAACCAAGTTGTTGTAGAGAATTAGCTGCAGAAATGAACTTAAAGGGAGGAAAGCACATAAAGGTAATAAAATAGGTGTGCCATGCAGGGAATAAATATAGCATGAAAGTGTGTAAATAGAGTCTGGAATAAGGATAAGGCAAGAGGAAGCTCTTTTGGCCTGCTGAAGCTGAGAGACAGCGTGCACTACATCCTGGAGATCCGTGTGCTTCCCATCTGGTGACTGCCCAGACTAAACAGGAGAACCATCTGCCTTCCAGCTGGTCCGTCGGAAGATGCCTACTGGGGGGCTCTCATGTTTGGTTATGGAGCCTGTCAATCCTTGCAGCCCAAAGATGGGATGTGAGGATCAATGGGGAAGGACAGAAAGGAGGGGGAAAGCAGGGAAAAGAGGAGTGTGTACAGAGAGGGCTTTTCTGTTCGTCGTTCGAAACTTGTGTGTTGTCTGCCTGTTTGTGTGAGGGTGTACCCTTCTTCTGGTGTCCTTTAAACAAGGAGTAACCATGTAAAACCAATACCTGATTTTTTTTTAAAAGCATCTAAAATATGATCTTGCATCTATTTGTTTTAACCTGTGTTAATTAATGAGTGGAAATCAGCTTAAAAAACAGCGCGTAGGAATCTCAAACTCGAATGCTGACTTCCCTCAGCTTTCCTGAAAGCATGTACAAAAACTATTAAAAGGATCTTAACAGCGTTACTGAAAAGAATTACTATCTGCTAGACAAGCAGTAGCTGCCTGTAGTGGTGCAAGACAAAAATGACATCTTGCAGATTTGGCACAGTTTGCTATAAAACCAGAGATATTTGCTGGGAGGTTCAGATTTGTTTCATTTTATGCATTGCTTGTTACCTGCTTTAAACTGACATGGAAACACTTCGATTCATAGCAAGGCTTAACATTCAGGAGGCCTCCGAACTTCTGTTTCAAAGGCTTAGTTTGGGATTTTTTTGTTTGCTTTGCATAACGAGTCATTAAATCATAAGAACCAAAAGGTTTTCTGTGAAAATCAGCACTTTCCACTCTGTTTTTCTGGTTCGGCATGGGAAGGGCGACGTCCGGTTGGGTCAAAGACAGCAGGAGAGGCGATGGGATGGAAGCCCTAAACCTGGCAAGGGAAAGGGACGGAGCAGGTTCAGTCCCTAATGAGGTTTACTAAGAACAGCAACTGTGTGGGTCCTTTGGCAGTCTTGGCAAGGGCCAAGGGTATTAACTCAGTGCAAGGATTGAAATAGAAATAAAGTTTTATTTTTAGAACTGGTCTCTTCAGGGCATATTGGGAACCTGATCAGCCAAGGGAAGTGCCATCGTGTTCGGCGCAAGGGAGGCACCGCCATACCTGCGCGGTGAGCTTGATTGTGACCTGGAAGGTTAAAAGGGAGAGTCTGCTTTATCTGGCACGTTGCCTCCTGTAGCGGCCGGCTCCTGGTGCTCCCGTCTGTTTGGTTTATCCATGGTACACTTGGCCAGATACATAGTGCTAAACCGTGATGAGGATGCAGAAGCGAGCCTGCTTCCCAAATGACCTAACCATTCTGTGTTTCAAACAGCCCTATTTTATTATGCATGAATGCAAATACTGTTGTTGGTCACAAGTGTGGCCTATACATTTATCAATATTAGCTAAAATATTTCAAGGTAGACTACTGTAAAATAAGCACACACATTTCTGCTGATCACAAATCGTAGTTGTGAAAGCTGACTAGTGTGGTAGGGGAAGCTCAGGATAGAAATGAGATTTAATTTGCTTCTGAGAGAACTTTTCTTCTCCAGGAAGTTTGCTGAATACTTCCACGAAGGCACCCCTCAGTAATGCAGCATGTGACGGAGGTTGTAATGAAATGGTTGTTAGCTGGTTTCCTGTTCTGGGTATCCTGATTGATTACAGAAGTATTAGGCTTACTTTACAGAGATAGTAAGATTTTGTGGAAAATTCTTTTCAGCGAAGCTTCTGTCCATAGCAGATCGCTACATTCCTTGTGGAAAACTAGGCTAAAAAATACAGGCAGCTATGCCTAAGAATATTTAAATGTATTAAAAATGAAGATTTCTTTTATCATATTAAAGCAAAATAAAATCTGTATTTTTTTAAAGGTTGCAGAGTACAACAGTATGCAGTTCACTTTCTCTTACTGTAGTACAATCTGGATTTTGAAAATCACAGTTTCTTACTGTAAATTTACCATAAAATTAACAAAGTCTGTAAAACCTGTCTGTTGACCTGAGACTCGATGAAGTTGAGCTCGTCCATCTTGGGGATGCATCCAACGTGATGGCTATTCCTCTTCTAATAATCTTTTGTTCCAATCCCCAGTCCACTTTTAACTCTAACTTCTGTTAGTTGAACAGATTGCTTCTGTGTAACACCAAGGTGCACTCTTCATGCCTTTAAATCTTCTACTTCCAAATTTGTAAGCATGTTGTTTCTATGCAAATAAGGAAGCATTGAAGCAACGAACGTAAATATTTTAACAGACACACAATAAAACCCTGACATACCAAATCCTTTGGCTAAGTATTTCCAGACTTTTCACTTCTATGTCCTTTGCAAACTGTACTGTTTCCATAACCCACTTTCCTGTTCTGCAGAACCTCAAGTAATTTTTTGCAGCCTTAATTAATTAATTAATTAAGATGACCTGACTAATTGCTTTGCAGATATGACACATTTTCTAAATGGGTGCCTTCTAATCATGAACATTATTCAAGTGTTTGTTTATTATTCTAAATGAATAAATACATAATCCCCTACATCCATTATGACTGGTTTGTTCAGCAAGATTTCTAATTATAAAATACTTCTGCAAGTAAAATGAGATGAATATTGCACCTGCTTAAATTGCAGCTTGAATCTTACTCTAACTTCGTTACAGAAATTTGGATGTTTAAGTTTCTGAGCATTAAGGCAAAATTCCAGTGTTGGTCTTAACTACCCCTGGTGTAGGTGTAGGGTGAATTTATTCTGGTGGGCTCATTTCCCAGCTGGACTGGGCTGGATGGGCGCACTCTGCCTGTACGCCGCCTGTCCTTCCTCCCTTGCTGGTGGAGGCTGAAGAGAAGATGCAGCTGGACTTCTGTATTTGTCTCAATTTTAAATGGTATTTGAACAAGCTTTATGGTCTTTCAGCCTTTGTGATCTGGAAAGGTGTCGTTGGATGTAAATGCCCTGGCTGTATATTTTTGCTCTCAGAAAAAACAGCATTGGGTGGTTTTCCTTAGGCTGTTTTCAGATCTACTTGTGTTGAGCGTATCATTTTGTTGTTCTCTTCTTTACGAATTTTTGGGCTAGATTCCTATCCGCATGACATGCACGAGTGTACAAAATCAGCTTTTTGCCTGGCTTTTGGTCTACATAGTGAAGTTACAGTGAGCTCTTTTTTAACTGTTCTCTTTGCCAATTGGTAATCTTACCGTGTCGCGGTGTATCTGGTCTCTGACTTGTTTGAAAAGACCCTCAGAGATGCGTGAGGTGGAACTGAGGAAGACTTTTGTTTGGTGCTGCAATGAAAAATTAATTCAAGACATGGCAACAGCTGCGGGTGACAATTTAGAGTTGCTGAATAAGTATTGTAATCTGCATTTATCACTGACATCACATGGGATTAAACACTTTGAGGTGATTGTTCTTGGGCACAGCCTTAGGGAGAGTTATTACCATGACACGACTAGTTGTCATGGCAATGCATGGAGAAGAGGGAGACTCTTCCTTCCTCCTTTGCATTCTGCACTACTATTAAAGAAGCCTGAGATCATTGGCAAAACTGTCATCTTTTTTTAAATGTAACACCACATTCTACTATTCATCCTTCACGTTATGGTTGAAGTCACAGCACATTATGCCTTACTTTTGTGGATCCCCTTTTCTGTTTAAAACAGGCATCAGCTTCTGCTTTCTCATGTGTGGTGGATTGTGTGGTGTGTTCTCTTGCTTCCCCCCTAGTTGGGCTTTTCTGTATCTGTCAGCCAAGGTGAGAACGAGGTGTCACTGCTGTAAGGACGCTCCTGTTCAAAGCTGTGCAGGAAAATGGGGTAATGCTGTCTTACAGGTCACCCTGCCTGCTTTCCCTGTAATGCTTCACCTTCGCACCCTAAAAGGTGATTAGTTAAAGTGAAAGTCGATACCAAAATAAAGAAAATCTGTGGAAAGTGATACAGTAAATCAGTCTTCCTGTCTTCTTAATGGGTTACGTAGCGAAATTAATATTGCTAGCATTTAATTTCTGTATGATTAACTGGGAGTTGTAGCCCAGCAGTTCTCTTAACTCACCTTGGTGAAACTCGAATAAGGTGAGTGGGTCTCAGCACAAATGCTCAAATTACTGTTTTGGAGGCTAATTTATAATTAAAATTTATTTTTGAGGATCCAGTTTAGAAGTACGTTGCAAGCATCCCTTAATGGTTTACTTTATTCAGCTAACCCACTTTCTGTTTCGTGTCATGAGATAAGGAAAGGTCTTCGTAAACCTTTCCCTGCATGGGTCTCATCAGAGTGCGATTCTGCTGGTGCTAATTGACTGTTAGATCTATGTATTCAGCCTGCAAATACAGGTGCAGTAGGGAGGAGTTAAGTCAGACTCATAATTTTGCTAAATACTGGTTTTCTTCTTAGAAAAGTTATTAAATAAGTTTGATTTTTTGGAAACTGTAGTCCTTTCCTACACATTTTAAAACATAAAGTTTTGTAACTTGTTTTTACAAAGAAAAGCTATGCCAGGTCTGAAGTCTCCTTTGACAAATTTTTTCTTCTCACAGGATGGGTGATCCCAGTTAGTTACTTAATAAAAGGATCTGCAACCTCAAACAGAATTTTTAATGTTTATTTTAGATACTTATTTCATGAGTTTTGATTGTAGAACTTTTCTTAATATGGAATGATTCTTTTTCACAGTTGCTGCAGCCCAGGCCATAGCAGAAGAAAGAAGAAGCCAAAGTGGCGTTAGTCCTATTGCAGTCCAGACCTCAATAAATATAAAGACAGCAACTAAGCCAGGTATAATTATTGGTGATTGTTTTTAATGAAGTACTGAGCTCACAAGGGAGAGTGAATAGGGAATAAGTAAAACATCTTTTAAAAAGGAGTTTGATCAGAGCATAAAGCACCTGGTAGGTGGTTCGTAGATTCATTGAAGGTGTGGTTTTGATGACCAGCTGTGATCTTGATTCAAGTTCCATTGATGAAGTTACCTATCTTTTCAGTGGGGCATAACAACAAAGATAAATGATTTTTTTTTTTTTCTCTTTTTGTGCTCTGGTCAGGTTACCAGCTCACTTCGTGCTGAAATCCAAGTTTTTATACCTGCAAAGATTTAAGCAATGTTGGTTCTGCTTAGCCTGCAAACTCACTGTCCTACAGCACTTTGCATTTGTCATGATTCAATCTGTTGTCAGATTGAATTTACCTAGATTCCTGTAATTCTTTATCATAGGAATTAATATGTACAAGAATGAGGCTCAGAGCTGAATTTGGAATAGGGTACGTTCTCACACGTCTGACTTCTGCGCGGGGTTTCTTTTGACAGTACACATCGAGCCTTCTAATACTGTGTCTGCTTTCTGTTACATCTATTAAAAATAGTGGACTGGTTGTCGTAAGGGAGTGGAGAGGAGGAAAGAGGAGGGTATTCAGCTTCTAAATTTTTCAGATGACATCTTTAATCTCTGTATAGAGTGTGCAGTACTTCGGTGGTATGTGTATATCTCCGGAAGTTCTGTTATCCTTTTGATAGTAAAGACTACTGACTTTTTTTGTTTAAATTTCAATGTTCAAAATAACTGACAATTATGTGTCTTCGATTTTTCTTTTGACAGTGATAGATGGTTCCACTCTAAGAACGGAAGAAAGACAAAGACTGGCCAGGGAGCGTAGAGAAGAGCGGGAAAAACAACATGGTATTTTTGTGTTTCCACTTAAAATATAGTTTCCTAAAATGTTTGTGATAAAGGGATAACTTACTGTCTTACTCCTTGTTCAGTCACTTTTTTCAGTTTGCAGACCTTGTCTCTTGTCCCCAGCTCTTGGTCTTGCATCAGTGACCATGTGTGAACCTGAATGGAGAAGTATTAGATTTGAGAGGAGAACACTCCAGAGATATTTAGCTTCTTGAAGCTGTGTGTCACTTCCCGCCTTCCATTTCTTAGTGACCACCAAACAAATTTAGCTAATTTCTTATTGTAAGCCTTAACAACAGCACTTCTGAAAGTAAATCTTTTAGTTTGGAACTGCTTCCTGTAGCCCTGAAGACTGAGGTTTGGGGAATGCCGATTCTGAGAAAACCAAAAAAGATTTAGCTAGTTGAATGGCTTGATTGCCTTGAACACTGCTTCCCTTGTTTCCCAGCACACTGAAATGACGCCTGGATTGAAGTGTCAGCAGTATTTGCTTTATCTTAGCAGAGACTCTGAGACCTAGAGAAGTGCATAAAACTCTTGCCCAGCTTTACGCTGTGACGTGAATCGGTGCATGTATGTGCAGCAAGAGACGAACGGCTCACGGTATGCCTTGTAGTCCTGGTTCTTGGTCTCCTGTCTTGCAAGAAGTGGTGTGTCTCTTGCCTGTGTATTTGTTTCATAACATAAAAGCAAAGACATGCAGCAATGGGAATCATTGTGCTCTCCTGATGTGGAGAGAGGATAGGACTAGGATGCATATAAGTTCAGAAGTATTTTGGGAGCCTTACGTGGCGATACTGCCTATGCATTGTTGGTGCAATTATCTGGTGTCTCGGTTCATTTCATCTGTCGAGCCACAGAAAATATTTCCACTGTGTATTCAACCACTAGCTTTTTGTGAGGACTTGAAGTTTCCTGTTAAACTGTACACAGCCGTTCTAGGTGGGGGCTGCGGAGAAGAGTGACATAACTCTTTTGAACTCAGATGCTGTAGTTGGGCTTTTCCCATCTTGTCACTCAGTGCTTTAAATCTTCTCATTATGTCTTGTTCTAAAAGAAATGAAAATCGCAACCTAGAACATTCCACCTTTTGATACTCAGCTTGCTTATAAAGATTTCACTATTATGATGGCAGGACAGGTATATGCTTAGCATAGAGTACATGCATATCTTGATATTCCTGTCTAGACAGTAAAGTCTAATGGCAGGAAAGGTTCTAATTTCTGGGGACAGAATTAGAGAGTCCTCTGTCATCATGTGCAGTGTCACTCGGCGTTGCAAGCTAATCTTGCTGTATGTTTGTTGTGGTTTAACCCCAGCCGGCATCTGAGCACCACCCAACCGCTCACTCGCTCCCTGCCCTGCCCCAGTGGGGTGGGGGAGCAAATTGGAAGGGTAAAAGGGAGAAAACTCATTGGTTGAGATAAGAAAAGTTTAATAATTGAAATAAAATAAAACATAATAATAATAACAATTGTAATTAAAAGGAAAATAACAAAAAGAGTGAGAAAACCCAAGAAAAACAAGTGATACAAATGAGTAACAGTTGCTCACCACCTGCTGACTGATGCCCAGCCAGTCCCTAAGCAGCAGCCACCCCCTGCAACTGCTCCCGGGTTATATACTGAGCATGGCGTCATATGGTGTGGAACATCCCTTTGGCCAGTTGGGGTCAGCTCTCCTGGCTGTGTCCCTCGCAGCTTCTTGTGCACCCCCAGCCTCCTCCCTGGCAGGGCAGTGTGAGAAGCTGGAAAGTCCTTGACTTGGTGTAGGCGCCGCTCAGCAACAACCAAAACATCAGTGTGTTAACCGACATCTTTCTCACCCAAAAACACAGCATTGTACCAGCCACTAGGAGGAAAATTAACTCTATCCCAGCTGAAACCAGGACAATGGTTTAGCTTTTAAGTGGTGATAATTTTACTTGTAACTCTTGCCTGTAAGTTGCGTTGTAATATCAATGAATAGTTAAGTTTAATTTTAATTTCTTCTTAAAAATTTGCAGCTGCCAAAGAGACACAAATCCTTGAAAAGGAGAGAAAAGCAAAACTCCAGTATGAAAAACAGTTAGAAGAAAGGCAACGAAAGCTAAAAGAACAGAAGCAGAAGGAGGAACAACGGAGGGCCGCAGTAGAAGAAAAGAGAAAACAAAAAATAGAGGAGGAAAAGGTACTACACATCAGATTTCTGTAGTTCTAAAGAAACTCCTACATTGTTTTCCTACATTACTGTGCTCTGGAGTGCTGTAAAAGAGAAAGTTACGCAAACGATGAATGTATTAGAACATAAAAATATTTTCCACAGCTGAACAGTGGGGCGTATAGACACATGTCCTCCTTCCCCATCCCAGGCCTAGCTTTAGCTATACCCGAGGCACTTGGGACTTTAGGAGTCGTGGATGCTGTTTGGCCACTCGTTATTTTTCACATGAGAAAAACTCCACCGCATATTCCTACGTTTCTAGATTCCTTTCGGGGCACTTTGTAGATTCTGTTTGTAAATCATTGTGGGCGACAGGTCTTCGACTTTTCTTAATTCTGTGTCTTGCTTCCTGGGAAGCCCCGCTGTGGCCTGAGAGGCTCACATTCTTTCAGTTCTTCTAAATTACAATTTGTTACTATATGTTGAGCGGTGGATAATATTATCTGTGTAGTTACCATTTGCTGCTTTGAACTGTTTTGACTGTTCTTACTTGACTCTCTGCCTTTGCTTTGACTGCACATGGACCAGCAGAGCAATATTTGAGTTGTGGAGCTTGTTGCACATTGATAGAAACCAAAAGTAGAAATACATGAAGTTGTGCCATCCCCTTTGAATAGTAGGTCTGCTAGTGCGTATTAAATGTGATGCAGGTTCTGGAAGGTTTCATTTCTGGGATGTCAGCACTAAAGACATGACATGCACATGTGCTTTCATAAGCTAGAGAACTTGCTGTGGATCGTTGATGAAGAGCCTAGCAGCCTAGCTGGCTGTTCCCTTGGAGTCCAGCCGTTGTTACATTGTTCTAGCAATACTTTGGTGGTTTTTTTTTTTACTCTTTTTGACTGGCAGTATTCTACACTGGTGTTTGGTTATCTGTAATTGGCCTCTGGGTGTGTTAAGAGTGATATTCCATTTGAACTTCATGGAATAGTTTACATTGCTGGAGAACAAGCAGAAATGTTTGGGTGGGCCTTGACTGCAGTCCAGTGCGGTATCATCTCTTTTAGCAACTACTTAAGCAAAAAGCATCCGAAGAGGTGTTACCGCTAAGCCTACAGTACATTTATTCGTGCAATTTTGAGGGTGATGGGTATGTTTTAAGTGGCCACTGGAGTGAATAATCAAGGAAGACAAGGACTAGCCGATGAGTGATTGATTGGTGTTAACCTTGTCTTTTAATTGTGTAGTGGTTTTCACCTTGGCTAAACACCAGGCGTCCACTAAGCCGCTCTATCACTCCCCTCCTCAGCAGGGCAGAGAGGGGAGAGGGAAAAAATAAGATGGAAAAGACCACTCCAAAATCGTGGGTTTAGACAAAGGCAGTTTTAATATAGCGAAAAGCAAGGCCGCGCGCGGAAGCAAAGCAAAGAAAAACAAAATATTATTCTCTACTTCCCATTAGCAGGCGATGTCCGGCCACTCCCTGGGAAGCAGGGCTTCCAAAAGCGTAGTGGTTACCCCGGAAGGCAAAACGTTGAAAAAACGAATGCCTTCCGTTCCTCCCCCTCTCCCTCAGCTTCCCATTGCTGAGCAGATGTCATATGGTATGGAATATCCGTTTGGCCAGTCTGGGTCAGCTGCCCTGGCTGTGTCCCCTCCCAGGATCTTGCCCACCCCCAGCCTACTGCTGAGGGGGTGGAAGAAGGGTTGGAGACACAGCCTTGATGTGTGCCGGCACTGCTCGGCAGCAGCCAAAACACTGGTGTGTTATCAGCACCTTGCTGCTACCAATGCCCAGCACTGTAAGGGCTGCTACGGGGAAATTAACTCCAGCTTCGCCTGACCCAGTACAAATTGGTGTCTGGAGGAGGATCACAGAACCACAGAATGGTAGGGGTAGGAGGGGACCTCTGGAGATCATCTAGTCCAACTCCTTGCTAGAGCAGGATCACCTAGAGCAGGTTGCGCAGGATCGCATCCAGGCAGGTTTGGAGTCTGTCCAGAGAAGGAGACTCCACAGCCTCTGGGCAGCCTGTCCCAGTGCTCTGTCACCCTCAGAGTGACATAGTTTTTCCTCACCTCTGAGAAGAGTCTGGGCCCCATCCTCTTGACACCCGCTCTTTAGATGTTTTTAAGTATTGATGAGATCGCCTCTTAGTCTTTTCTCCAGACTAAACAGACCCAGCTCTCTCAGCCTTTCCCCAGAAGAGAGATGCTCCAGTCCCCTCACCATCTTCTGACTTTGTACATAGAGACTTACACACAAAGAATCTGGCAGGTGGAAAAATGGCATGCACTTGAGCTGTAAACTGTGCTTTCCACCAGAAAGTGAAAACAGATCTTGATTTTGGTACTGTGATATTAGAAAATAATCACTTGTAAAAAAGCTAAGCTCTCTTAGGGCAATATTTGTCAGCAAGATACCATACACAGTTGTAAATTTAGTAGATTAGAAGTGGATCAAAAAACACATAGTCTCCAACATTCTTGTTTGGTACTTCAGCCAAGTCTCATTGAGTTAATCATCTTCCTTAGGTAAAGTAGAAGCAGCATCACAATAGCAAATGCTGTGGAAAAAGAAGTGGTTTTCTGGCTAAGAGAGTCCTGCAGACAACTCGCCCTGGCTAGGATTGGGATACCTGTCTTCTCACAGTTACTCAGTTATTCTCTATGGCTGTGCAACTTGCTGTGGTGATGTCTTGAGCTGATAATTGATTTTCTGTTGTTTGTAAAGTGAAGCCTATGTCTTTAACTATGACTTTGAAGAATTACCGCACTGCAGATGCCTCTGTGGAAATATCATCTACCGATTACATAATGTCTGGGTACTCTGGCACCTTAGGTAAACTCTAGTTCAGGTTTCTTGAGCAGAGGGGAAGGTAAGCTTTGTGTTTCAAACAAAAACTTTTAATTTTATCTTTTTGTCAGTGAACAGAATCCTTCCTCCCTTCCTTCCAATTTTACTTTGTTACACACTGCGACTTTTTTAGTTTGTGTTGTGAAATTGTGTTGAAAGAAGTTGAAAGTCTTGTGTCCTCCAGAGGGAGAAATGTTTGGATAATGAGGCCCCTTGGCATCTTACTGCAATGTATCAGCAGTAGATACTGCTTCAAAAGATCACTTGGGATATGACTATTACAGAAGAGAAATCTGTTGTTGACACATGTATGGAAACCTGGCTGAGAAGAAACCGTCTAGCATGGTTACAGTTCGTCTTTATGCACAAAAGCTGAAGTTCCCACATAGGCAGTTACCAGTCAGAAGGGAAAGCTGCTTTCGGTCCTCTTTGTCCTGTCAGCAGTGGTCGCTGACATCTGGAGTTGGTTGGTCTGCTTTTGCAGTTTTGCCTTCGTGTCTTGCTATTTCTGGTTTCATCGTATCTCTGTGCCAGTATCTGTTAAGACTTGGGCCAGTGTTTGTGTAGTTCTCTGAAAATACAAATAACCTTATATGTGGTATTTCATAAAGGAGAATTTTTATCACCTTTTACAAGTAACTTCAGAATATAAATAGTTTAAAGGGTAAGCAATTATTTTTTGCTCAGTTTGGGGCTCACCCCTATTTAGAAAACAAGTAACGCTGTTTACTAAAGTTGTACTGTGTTCGGTGGCTATTTTAAGTAAAGAGTAGAATAGATTATCTGTGCTTTAGCTCAACCTAATCATGTTTGCAGTGCTTTGAAACCATTAATTGCCCTTAACGTTCTCTGCACGATAGTTTTTGTAACAAAAGCTTGTTATCAGGCAGTATAGGTGAAACAGATTTTAAATCATACTGGGGGGAAAAAATGTATTTTCTTCTGTCATAGCTGTGCTTTATAGTTATAGAACTTCATAGTGGTGTTGTTTGATGATAGGAGCGATATGAAGCAGTTATGCATCGTACCTTGGAACGGAATCAGCGGCTGGAAACACGACAGAAGAGGTGGTCGTGGGGAGGGTCTGTAACTTCAGATTCTGAGAGCAAAACCGGTAAGTAGCACCTTCCCTAGCATGGCTGAAATCAATATTGTATCTGCACACTGGCAGGTGCAGCACTGTTCCTAGGGACTTGGACATCCTTTCCTGTCTTGGATCTCACAGCAGGATCTACGGGTAGCTCTTGGGGAAAGATTGATTATCTGTCCTTGCCCTGAAATGCTGCTCGGACTTAAAGCTATTTTTGACTTTGGGAAGAGCTGGAGAGAAGCCACAGGGGAAATACACCACCTGGCAGCACGGCATTGCCAGCCCCCAACCATTAGAGAAGGGGAATCATAGTGTGTAACATTAAAATAATTCTGAGTCCTTTAAATGCAGTCCATGTAAGACTAATGATAAACAGAACCCACGCCCCCCCCCAGTTGTACTGTAATGTTACACGTAAAATGTTTTAAACACACCCGTAGAGATACAGAATGCTAACCGATTGTTTGAACGACCAGTAAGGGGTAAGGAGATGCAGTGGGCAGTGTCCGAGCTTCTTGGGGAATAGGTTCTAGTTTAGATTAGGTGATGCATTTTAACACTTTCTTGGATTTGAGCTCAGATCTTTTCCTGTTTCACACAATGAACTGGTTTTGCCCGTGAACATTCTTAAATCGGACCAGCAAATCGGGATTGCAGTGGAAGGGATCTTTTTGTGCTACATAGCTGGAAGACTCCACCAATAAATAACGTACAAGTTAGTGTCCAGGAGTAAAATAATAAAAAACAAAAGCTTCAATTCAGCCTGTCTTCTGAATTGCTGGAATTGTACTAAGTGAGTTTTAGTAGTGTCCTCTTCAATCAGCGTGAGCATTGGCTTTTGAGTGTTTATAACATATCTGAAAGTGCTTTGATATAAGTTATCATTATGGTATCCAGGTTCCCTATTTTTTTGTTAACTTGCATTGTGTGCTATTTGACCTTGTGATTTAGCTTACAAACCTTCTTCTTCTACAGAACAACAGACCGCAGATGAAGGTGGAACTGGTGGTATTGATTTCTAAAATGTTCTTTTTCTGTTGTTTCACACTCACTACTAACCTTTTAAACTTGAGTTTGTGTTTCTCTGAAACTGAGGAAAACCATCTCCTTATAGATCTTTTCCTGGATCTTGGCCAGCAAGAACAAATGTGATCCCCAAGTAGAAATGAGTCCTCTATGTTTTTAACTATCCCTCCCAGCTAATTAAACTACATCTTAAGTCATGGCATCCTGGGGGAATTTTCAGGGAAAGGCTGTGTGCATTTGGGTTATTAAAGATGACTGGATACAGCATGGGGGAGGGAAAGAGAAATTGTTAGTAGCATGTATTTGAATGTAAGCCTTTTTTTTTTAAGGGCAATTTCGAAGCCTTTCATTGTTTCCTAATTTGCAAAATGTACATGGTAGGGCTTGGTTTGTTTTCTTTTTGCTTTGTTTTACCAGCAATTGGAGTAACATTTGCGAAATCAAATTATATTTTGCTGAAACTTTGTGAAAGGGAGTGGGTTTTTTGTGCAGTCTGATACTTTTTCCATGAAGGGTTTTGCAAAATCAGATCTGTCCAATTATCTAAACATAATTCTATATATTAAATACATTTTAATTGGATTTCTGGCACTTTCCAGTGCACAGACTGAACCTTTCAAAGGAATGCTTTGGCTCGCTGATATATTTGTCAAGGCTATATGTCTAATAAGCAAAATTATTTCTTGTAGCTAGTTTAAGATGATAGCTCTCAGCTGAGACCAAGCTAAATCTGAATTCTGAAAATCTGTACATGCTCACAGCATTACTAATTCAATACAGCTGTCTCATAATGCTGACAATATGAGACTTGAAAATGCAATGAAAGTCTGGCTGAGTGTGATTTAACTACTGTGGCTTATTCTGGCAACACACCAGAAGCATGTGTGTTTTATTTAACTTCTCTCTTCCCTTTCTCTGCACAGCATGAATCCCTAATTTTCTCAAAAATTAGCCAGTTTGACTGGATTGTTTTACCTGTTAAACCAGTGTTCCTTGGATACATATATAAATCCAGTTACTGTATTCCACATTATCGAATGTCGTTTAACTTTGAAACTAGGAAATCACATTTGCCAGTAATGTGTAGGATAGCACTATTTTTTTTCTCCTCTATTCTTTTCTACCTTACCTGATTTTAAAGCTAAACTTTATAACAAATGTAATGTCCTCTGCTCTCTCCTCATTTACTCGACGATATGAGTCTTGTCTGTCCTTTTGATCTTGGAGGAAGACTTGACCCACAGTGCCGCTGAAGCACATTAAAAATAAAGTGTCTTCCAACGAACATGCTCCTGATGTAAAAACAGGCGTTTAAGCTGTACCTTACGTATCATAAAGTAACAACAGGAGGAGCAGATAAGTTCAGGTACTGTCAGTCAATTTGAATAACTTGGCACCAGTTTTGAAAAAAGTTTACTGTGGAGTTAAACAGGTATTGGAGCGTTTGACCAAGACACTTGTGTATCCACGCTGTTTTAAATTTGTGTTCTTGACCTTGAGGTTTCAAACGTACAGCTGTCTTACCTGGGCTGGATAATGTGGAATCATGATTGGCTTCATGCTTCTTGTATTTATTCCCATTTCAGGATCGCCCTTAGCTTTTTAACTTTCTAGAAGTTCCTCGCTTAATTGTTATTTAAAATCTAACCAAACCTGTAGGATGCTGGTCTCCCCAGCTTTCTAAAAAGTCTTTATTTGGTCCCTTTCAATTTATATTTGTGTAATTGCTGGCAAGGCAAGAATTACTTCTGGATTTTTGAAAAATGGCACCGTATGAGCTCTGATACTTTACGTCGTTGTGGCCGAGTAGTGCACCTTCTGTGACAGCACATCTAGAACTAGTTTCAAGACAATATTATTTTTTCACCATTGGTTTCTGTGGCAGATTTGAGATTAAAGGCTCCATTTCTTAAAATGAAGACCATTGGGGAAACAGATTTCAAATAGTCTTTATTTTAGGACTAAAGGCTTTCTTGTCTATTGCATTGCTGTGCAAAAAAAAAACCAAAACAAGACCACCAAAAAAACCCCCACAAACATGGTCTTCCATGAACTGGCTGTGTCAACACTAATATTTAGGAACGTTGACTGGTAAAGCAGCATTTGTGGGTGATGAAGGTAGCGTGCTCTGTAAAGTAAACCCGGTGTAATTGAACGTTTCACCAACCATCAGCCGTTCCACACTGTGTACAGAATGTGTTTCACTGAGACTGCACCAAGTACCCCGCTGATGGCCTGGAATTTAAAAACTGATGGAAGCCCCAGAGTCAAACACTACATTAATGACATTGCTGTCAGTGCTAAGATGGAACATGCGGGGTGTGGGTCTGCCAAGTGAAATGCAAAGGCTGTGTGATGAAGCATCCTTGATGACAGAGTTCTTGTAAATGAGGGAGGGTTAGTGATGACTGCCGAGCAAAACTAGATGTTCGGGTGCATCTCTAGTGGAGACATGTGCTATTAGAATAGAAATTGGGCTGCCAGAGTCTCTCCTTTCTAAATGAAGAGCTTCCTTGTCCTAGTAGAAATTTGGAAGGAACTATAAGATAGATGATCTTATTTTATTTAGCTTGATTGTATCCAGCCTCAGATAGGCAGTGCTCCAGCACCCTCTCTCAGTGAAGCTCAGAAGCTAGGTTGAGAGTTGCACTCTCTAATGATGATTTTCTTAAGATACCCTGTTTCCCAGCTCCGTACCCAATTGCGAGCCTTGCTGCATGGCTGTCATACACTTTATTTGCCTTTGCTGCTTCAGTTTGTTTTCTCCCTTCCGTTACAAACATTACAGATATTTGGTATTGCACAGGACTATGTTATATTCCATTTAGAATGCCTGAAGGTATCTTGCCCCCCAAAATACAAAGGAGTAATTTACCTATATAACCAGACGACCTTACTTGAGAATATCCTATTTTAAAGCTTTTTTCCTAGTGAATTGTCCAAAGCTTTCAGGTTTGCAGAAAGTTGAGGTAGGGAAAAGGTTGCAGCCATCTGATCATATATAAGCAAATGTATTGATCAAAAAAGTATTGACTTCTTAAGATCTTAAAATTTTCTGGAAGAAAAGAAAGCTCAAATACCTGTGCCTTCACCAAGTAGTTGTTTTCAGTGAAGGCATCGGTTGGGATATTAGCTCGTGCCCTCACCACTGCTTTCTGCTTCCCTGTAAAATAGAAACTGATACTGTGTGTTTTTGTCTGAACAGTCATGTACAGACTGACATTTTTTTCTTTTTAACCTCGTAGTAGAAGTTTCATCCCTTGTGTCTTTACTGGACAGCACAGCCCACCAACTTGTAAACTCTCTAGAAAAAAATTGCTTTGCTCAGTGTAGTTTTCCTCAAGGCCAGATTTAATTTTCTTCCCTCTGGGCCTTACTAGGTGATAGACCAAATCTCAGATTTCATGCAAGTGCTAATTTGAACCAAGAGAAATTTGTATGAAGCATCTCCACGATGTTCAAAGGCCTTGTACTGACACGCTTGAGCTTCTGTGGAAGCCAGGCTTTCTTTTTAAGAGTAGACACTAGAGGGTAGTCTTTCCCTTTGAAAACACCCAGAACCATGAATAATGAGTTCCCTGTTTTTCGTGTATAAAACCTCTCCAGGCTGTTTTAGTTATCCCAGCACTCAAGCTTTATTTATAAAATGCCTTTTTGTTCTGGGTTTTTTTTTTTGTTTTGTTCTGTTGGGAAAGCATTCACCAAGCTCAGATCTTCATTTCTTAACCTAGATTCAGTAGATCCCCCTTTCTCCCTCTTACCCTGTGGGGACTTTCCTCTTGTTCACAATGACAAAAACTTGCCACTTCCATAGCTTCAGCTCCAAAATCTGTTTTTGCGGAGGCCCCTAGCTCAGGACACCCGGGTTGCGTCCGTGTGTCAGAAGTACGATGCGGTGGCAGTCTGTAGGAGTCCTTATGTCCTGGCTCTTGCTGTAAGGCACTGCTAAAGCATGCTGGCCAAAGGGAAAAGATACTGCTTCTGTGGTGAGTAGTGCTGCTTTTCCTTTGGTACTTCTGCACTAATGAGTTCACATTAATCATCTTTGCTGTCC
Source organism: Psophia crepitans (assembly GCA_013399095.1). Taxonomy (NCBI): domain Eukaryota; kingdom Metazoa; phylum Chordata; class Aves; order Gruiformes; family Psophiidae; genus Psophia; species Psophia crepitans. The sequence continues at coordinate 396,531 of VWZZ01008121.1, forward strand.
AGTATGCCAGCGAAATTGATTACTTGTGTTTGATGTATACAATTTTTTGTGTTTATTAGCTAGCCCGCACTATTTCATATGCATTACCTTTGTCTGCTTGTTGAGTTTCCATAGCAACAGGTACGTGCTTTTCCAAGGCTTTCACACTCTGGAGTAGTGTTCATCCTGAAAGTACATTATTTGAAATTAAAAAGCAAGTATTTTTCTGGCTTGTAGTAAACTTGAAATTGTGTGTATATATATATATGTGTGTGTGTACACATAGAAAAAAACCCAATGCTTCTTGTGGCGGTTTTTTTTTTTTGAAGAGTTAGAAAACTGATAGGAAACACGAATGTAAGGAATAGCTTTTTGAAAAAAAAATGGGAAATTTCTAAAATAGTCAGAGCAACCCTTGGGAAGTAATTGGGGAAAAGGAATACTTTCTTACCTTTCCTCAAGACTTGTTTTTACCTTCCAAAAGTATTTGGTTTGGTTTGGTTTTGTTAATTAGTGATTGAAAACCTGTTTCGATATACCTGTGTGAAAGGAATGAAAAAAGAAATTACTGTTATGCAGGTTTTGTTGTTACTTTCTCTGTCTTACCAGTCTGGTAACAGCGCACAACGTCAGTAGCTTTTGTCTTTATGTGTTAGGAGCACAAGATTTAAAAATCACTTGTTTGCATACACAAGCCTAAAATTTTGGCATCGCTCCACTAAAACTAAATGTCTTTTCTGTGCACGTTACTACTGGTGCTAATTGTATCCAGTCTGTTCAAAAAAGGGGAGAAAAAAAAAATCTGTTTCTCATTAAGCAAAACTGGAAATAGCTTTCAGGATGTAACACTCACAGCAATGTGTGAAAGGTTCTTCCTCAGGTGTGAACATGAATTCTAAAGTAAGCGCTTTTTTACACAGCCAGCAAGCGGTCCACCTCCACAGCAAACCTCAAACAGACAGAAGCTGTCGTGAATAAACGGTTGTCATCATCTGCAGCGCTTTTAAATGCTTCTGATCGAAGTAAGTGTTTGTGTGTCTGCTGGTAGCAGGTGTACTGCTTAACTTATTTGGGGAGGAGACTGGAGGTGGAATGATACTCCTCTTCCTCCCTTGCAGGGTAACTCACTTCATATTTTGATCTCAAATGCATTTCATGCAGTTTGTTAATCCAGCCTGACTGTTCAGGGCTTTGACCCAGTTGATGTGATCTCTGTTAGAGGAGAAGAGCAACGGTAAAAATTGCTGGTTTTTTATTTTTTATTTCTGTAATTGTTTTACTAAAGTCAAATCTTGATGAATGATTGATTCACAAATCATTTCACATCATCTGTACAGGCTTGCATGTCTTAAATCACACCCTAAAATTTCAGCAAAATGCAAATAGTACAAAAATAAAGTTTGCCTTGTTCTGCTAGACAGCTTCAATCATTTGATTGCCTGTGGGAAGGAAAAAATCAACTTAGTTTTGACACCTTTCTGTGTGCCAGTCCTGTACTCTGTGGACACACGCTTTCTTTTTAATATTAGAATTATGCTTTAACCAAATAGAGAAAGATGCATGAAAAACCCTGACACCTCTGGGAGTTTTTGGATGGAAAGAGATTGTTTTATTTTGGCCTGGAGGTCTAGCATGGTTGTAGCCATAGTGTGTGACTCTGACACCATTTCCTAGCCCAATAAATTAATGTAACCTTGATATTCAAATTACACACTTCTTAAACTATTAGTGCACACCACTGCTTGCAAACATTCTGGGTTACTTACTGTGCCAGTGACTACCAAGGAATAGAAATGGCCTTGAAGCCAACTATTTCTTTAATTTTATTTTTGAAGGGTTTCTGAGAGTGTTTGCATTCTAGAGATTGTCTACCAATTTCTGTGGCTTCCAGTTTCATTTTGAATTGCACTTTTGGAGTGGATGAAGCTCCTGACTGCAGCGTGTCATGTTTAAAATGATGTACCATGCAACAAGTCTTAAGAGGGGTGGAGGGGATGAGAGAGATCTCTGGTTCTCCCACTCGGATAAACCTGTACATGCGAGACCCCTATCTGCCTCCTCCCCTCTGCCTTATCCCAATACGTTCAGTAAAGCATGGCAATCTGCCTTTTCCGAATAAAAAAACCCAAATATTAAAACATAAGGAATTGTCCTAATCTACTTGTTAAGAGAAATAAAAATTATTTGCATGAGCCCATACCAACTTGTTTTAGCCTGAGATTTCCTTGTGGGGAATCTTCCCAGTATTTCATAGCAGCCCGCCTGTATCCCAAATGTTGTTTTTTTCCCCAAAATTACAAAAAGCATTAATAAGGTAAGAGCTGTTTAATACGCAAACAAGTTCAGCTAGGTCTGTGCTGCATTGTTCTGCAGTCTGCAACCTTTGATCAAATGCGCTGTGCTGGAAGAGCCCCTAACATGGACACAGCTACCAGTGATTTCGCTGGTTCATGTTGGAAGGCGATGCAGCAGGAAGACTTGTACACTGTGTGCCTGGTAGGGGAATCAGTGAATGTATCTATACTGGCATAGCTGCAGGGGCTCTGAGTCACTGGAGACTGCTTGTGATTTAAAATTATATTTATATATAATGTGTCTGCAGGGTTCAGCTCTGACTGTGAGTCAGAAACAGGGCTGTAAAGGACAAATTAAGCCTCTGACAAAAGAAGTCACTAATTATCAACTAATTGGGATTGCTTTCAAACTTACTATCATACCTTGAAATCCTTTGTGAATCCTTGTTTGCTTTGGAGGAAAAATTCTCAGGTGGCCTGAAATACAAGAAATTTGGGCAGGACTCCAACTGATGCACACGGTCGGAATGTAGAAGTCGACTGACTGACTGGTTTAGATACCACAGCAAGTTGGAGTGATTCTGTGCTCTTGATCTGGCACTCAAGAAGAAATGGCTGTTTGGTAAAAGATGGCTAAATTCAGCCGACAGAAGATACAGTTGCAGAATTAGCCGGATTGCTCCTGCCAGTGCACCTGGGAAGGTGGAGGAGCAGAATGTGAAAGTGAGAGGAGGATGCTTGTTTCTGGATCAGTGAAGGATTTCATCAGCCGTGTTCTGTGTTAATTCTCTTACTCATACAGAATGTGACCAATGGCCTTTTTAAACTATTTATTTATTTTAAAGGATGTACAAGCATGGCCTCGGCAGGTCAGACAAGACGACTGTTGAGACTGGCATCCTGCTGCTATAACATACAGGAATATAAGAAATAGTGTTTCCTATAGAGTAATTCTTCCCTGATCCAGTTTTTCTGCTTCTGAAGGATTTGTACTATAAAACAACTTAATTACTCTTCTATATCTTAGGGAAGAGGGGCAGGTGTTGGAGGGGACTTCTAGGCTTTTCAACGTAATTAATCCATGCGCTTTCACTTCCAGGTACCACAAAGAGAAGTGCCTCATTAAACAGACTGAATAACAAAGTTCCTCTACATTCTCAGCAGTCAGCACTCAGAGGTTCGCAGGTGGAACAGAAAGGTGCTAGAAGCCAGTTTGTTTTGAGAAGCGGGAGGCAGTAAATGGGATATTTGCAGTTGACTTTAAACCTTGCCCCAGTTTCCTTATAAATGTGTTTACTCAGGCTTTCGCTGCTGTGCATGTGGTCTGTGCACTGTGGCATAAATATCATTACGCACATTGCAGTGCCAGATATTGGGTAACTGTGTCTGTAAACCAGCTTTCTTCCTCTGAAGTGTGCAAGGGTGGGGGGAGAGTAGACAAATGGTAGCCAAACCGTCTAGCTCATGAGAAAATAGTGCTTCATCATGATAGATCGGTGTTTAGCTGTTTGGCAAAAGCAAAGCATGGGAATGGCAGTTTAGAAAATCATATATATATATAAAATCTTGTTAAAAATAATCTTCCTTACGCTTGGTCTCTAGGAGGAACAGAGAAGAAGAGGAGCACATCTTTGAATAGAATCAGTAGTAAACCCCAATCCTCTCCAGAACTAGAAAAAGTGAAAAAGGAAGAAAAACCAGGTGGTTGTTTAATAAAGCTGAATATTACTTTTTAAAGCCATTCATAGTAAAATTTCGATAGGCTTACTTTCTCTAGTTTCCTCGGATCTTAAATCTTTAGGACTTTTTATTAATGGCTTTTAAGTTATCCAGTGGTAAAGATAAAATTGTAAATGGTAAAGGTTAAATTTCTCCCTTTTGGACAAAAAAAGAAATACTGTAAGAAGGACTTTGACTTTGTTAAATGGCACTGTAAGTAGATAGCAAAATGTCTCTCTGCTTGAGAGAGACACGTATTTAAAAGTTGGTAGGTTTAAATGTAAGATACAGTAAAAATGTCACTGATACGTTCACTTCGTAGTTAAAACTTACCTTTGCCTTTTAAACTCTCTTTCATTATTCAGTTTAAAAGCGGTTTCTCTGTTCCTGCTGCTGACCTAAACCTTGTGCATGCAAATGAAGAAAGGAACCTGTTCTCACTTCACTCTCTTCTGATCTGTGTATTCCCCACTGGGTTGCAAATAACCTCTTTTCCAGGAACTCTTCCTAAAGCTGAAGACTAGCAACTTTCCTAGCATGTTTTTCCCTTTGAGTTAACAATTCTGAAACTTTCCTTTCTAGGAGCTATTGCCAACAGTGGAAATTATCTTCTGCTTCAGAATCTCTCCTGTATGGGAGGATGATGGGTGCTGTCCATGTGAATTTGTGTGTGCAGATGATGCCTGACGATAACAGTTTGCTTTGACTTGCAAGTCTTCTGTTTGTTATGTCAGAACAGCCTTTCCTGCAGTCTAGAGAACATAGTTCTGCAAGAGCTGGGTCAAAGACTTTTCATTCTTTGACTGACTTCAGCATTCATCTCTGTTGTACAACTGCCAGTCTTTGCACATTAAAATGATGAGTGTTAAGCAAACCAAGGACAAGAAGTGCAACATAAGAGATTGCAGTGTTTAACCCTTCTGTGCTTTTAGTTGGGATTTCCCTCTCCATGACTTCAATATTTTTCTTCCAAAACTGTTATGATTTGCAACAATGCTCACAGTCTTCCTTTGCTTTGTACTGCTCGTCTTTTTCATTATATGGTTTCATGTTGGATCCTTTTTGATTTGTTCCCATCATTTAGCTCGTCGCTCCCAGCTCAGTCCTCTGGACAGTAGCGTAATCAGTCGCCTCCTCGCCCCCACACAGGCCTCCTTAGCTAGGAGTAAAAGTGCTGCTACACTATCGGCTGATGGACAAGATCCCTCAGGTAACAGGAGGGCAGCAAAGCCTGAAAGTTTTATGCAGTTGCTCTTCAAGCGAGAACTTACATGATAGTTACTAACTGTGCTACACTTAAGTATGAATCAGGCAGTTAATACATGGTTATAATATTACTTATCCAGTATTTTGTCTGTAGTAACCAATTCGTGTGCAGTGTTGCATGTTCACTTTACAAAACCGGAGAATAATACTGGCTTTTAAACTGTAGTGCCAGTTTACTTGTTCTGCAGAGAACCAGATGCTGGTGTTTGTTTTGGGTTTTGTGCTTCGTTGTGTTCTTAACTGACAGAGACCTGCATTTGGGTGTACCCTCAGATGAATCTGAGGCTTACCGGTCAGACAACAGTGCTAGGAAATGAAAGGAAAAAAACCCAAACAAGCATAATTTCAAAGGAGGCTGAAAGGAGTAAGTGCAAAGCCTAAATTTCTTTAGGAGGAGAAACTCTTGTAACAACATGACAGAGCGGTTATCTTAATATTAAGTGCAGAGTGCCCTGAGCTGGCTTCCCTCAGGCTGGTTGTAGAAGTAGAGGTATACTCGAAGGAGAAGATACTGTAAGGAACCCTGGCTGGCTCAAGCAAATTCATATTGGTCCGAACTGAGCTGATAAGCCCACACTGTGGCTCAGCTTTGCACTAGCGCAGGAATCTGCATCGTGGGCAAACCCTAGCTGCATCCCACATGTCTTGTGATTGTTACTCATTCTAAGAATGGCCCAGTAAATGCATATCTGGAACCAGTGTGGTCCTTTCTCCTCTCTTACCTTACAACTTGCATTCCCAGTTTTGCTTGTTTCCTCTTAAATATGTTCTTCCCTTTTTTTTTTTTTTAAAAAAAATCTTATGCCACTTAACTTGGTCCTTGTTGGTAACAGTGACATTTCTACACTGCTCCCCTTGTGTGATGATCATTGTTTACTTTTTTTGGTTTGTAGTCAGCAGTCATATTTTTGCACGCCTATCTATGTGCCACTTTTATTTTACCATGAGTATTTCAGTTAATGTCATGTGGGGAAATACCATCTTTTTCACTGTTACTGACAGCATGTGACTTACTGTTGCAGAATTAAAGGCAACTTTGACTTTTTTTTCAGTTTACTTATGGGTACTTGCTTCATTTCATTAGAAACATACCTGTGCTTTAGCACAAACTGTGCACAAACAGAATGCAGTTCTCCTTGCACAAATGCTGTAAATACAAAAATAAAATGTATTTTCCATAAAGTTACAAAATTAAGTGCTGGCATCTGCCACAATTTATTCAGATTATATAAAAATCCAGTATCTAGTTTCAGTAGTAGATTTTTACATCTATATATGCTTATCCATCTATTACTATGTTAGTGAAAAAAAGTGAATAGAAGATAAAATTTCTTTCAATCTATTGTTCTGTTGTCTGTGAATAGAATGACAATTCAGGTAGGAAAGATAGTTTAACAGTTGACCTTTTTCTCTTGATAGGTTTATTTTACACCACTTCTATCGCTTCGTTAATGCGGATGAAGGGCACATACATAGTAATAAAGGGATCAGAGAGGGAAAGTAGAATAAAATAATGTTGCACAAATGCTTATTTCACAGAATTTTTTAAAGTAATGCTCAGATTCCTAATGTAATGCTGCTTAATAACTACTCTATGTAAAGAAGGAAGATTTCCTCCTTGAGTACGGGGGAAAGATGCTCAAAATTTGAACCTGTAATGGAGAACTTCTAAAGAAAGATGCTAAGCCATTAAAACTGAAGTATTTGTGCTTAGATGCAGTTTAACTAAAATTAAAGTAACACTGGTGTATTGCAAATTTAGATGTTTGGAAAAGCATTTTATTTTTTATCTACTCCAGACTGCTGCTCTCAGAATGGTTTTATTCTTGGTGCTGTTGCTTCCAAAGTACTAATCGTGTGGTGGTGGTGTCTGTGTCTGTGACCCATTGCAATGTGCGCTGCCTGTGGTGTTTCTCTGTACGGTTTCTAACACACACAATCTTTCTTTCTCTCCTTTCTCCCTCTTCTTTTTCTCCTGTTCTTATGCTGTGCACTTTGTTCTCGTTTTGTCTTGTCAAATTCCTAACTTTTATAGAATCTCACCTCTGTCCTCGTTCAGCTTCAGCCAGTTCCATCAGTTCCCCAGTCCCAACTCCCAAAGTGCCCGTGCGCAGCCGTAGCATCGACAGATTGAAGTCGTCTGTATCTTCATCTGATGCAAGTTCACCAGATTCAACCCAGGTTGGTAGAAGATACACAGGAATTAGGTTTGTATTAATCAGGGGGTTGGAACAAGTTGGGATGGGATCCCGTTTCAACAGTTTGCTTGTTTATTGAAATGTTCTATAGCATTTGCTTCAAAAACACAGTATTGAAATCAAATTGGGATTTTATGGTCCTTGATCTCTCTGGTATCTTAAAGGCATGCTGTTCGCTGCTTATAGTTCCCAAAGTTTAATTTAGGTAACATGTTGACTGGGTCTGTGTTTTGGAACATAAAGGAAATGTCAAGTACATCTTGTTGAGAAGTTATATGGTTGTTGTGGTAGCAACTCCTCTGTCTCTAAAATGTTCTAGAGAGTGAGCTTTTTTTTTTTTTGTGTGTCTTCTCAGAAATCAGAAACAGAAAAAGCATCCCCAGGTTCCAGCGTAAGACGCCCTCCCTCACCATCTGTGTCTGCCCGTAGAAGATCCCCTTCTCCTGCTAATTTGGTGAAGCGTCCTCCATCACCTTCCACAGTTAGGTATGCATCCAGCGTAAATACCCTCTTTTATTCAGAAGAAAATGAAGGCTGCTTCCTGCCCCAGACAGCTGTGCTCTTAGCACATGGATGACCTATAACATGCCATGTTGATACACGTAAAGACTTCACTTTTGATTCAGTTCCTCTTTCCTGCAGTAGGGATGCAGCTCTTACTTGAACCTTTGTTTCTTTTGTGCAGACAAAATACACCCTGGTTTTCTGTACAGTCTGTGCACTAAAACCAAAAGGAAACATGCAAGCTTCTGAATAAGTTGATCTGCTGTATTTTTGTAGGAAGTTTCTTGAATTGGAATCACAGGGTTCATCCTTGATGTGGAGTAAATGGAGGTCTGTGGTAGCAGACCTATTTTGATGTTAGCCCACAAGTAGCGAGGCCAGGTGCCCGGGATATTGTGGAATCCTGTATTTGAGTTTCATGAGGAAGGCACCACTAGTGTGTGTGTGGATTTATTTTTAAAAATGAGGTACATAATTTAAACTAACCAAAGTAGACTGCTGTCCTCAGTTTTGCATGTCTGTTTTCACTGTTAGCCCTGAAGAACATTCTTTATTTCAAACAGACAGAAGACTCGCCCACCTTCGCCTAGTGTGTCAAAACAAAGGCCACCATCTCCTACTCCAGTCTCTAAACCGGCACCCATCCAACGTCCACCTCTCACGCCAGGTGTTGTTAACATTACCAAAAAGAAAACAGAAGCAGAGAGCAAACCAAAGGATAAGAGCACAGAAGGAACAGGACAAGAACAAGGTGCTTCGCCAGCCTCGGACAGGGATGTGGTAGCAGCTAGCACAAAGACCAAAGAAGGTGAGTGTTTTTCAGTGACTGACGCACTCTTAGTCAAGACGTCTCCAGTGTGTGCTAGGATTGATGAAATAAATCATCTGTGAGGCAGACCGCTGGCGGGTAGGATGCTTGAAAGTGAAAGCTGTTCATTGCTGGTTATTTATTCAATAATTTTACATTGTCTGACTTTTGGGTGTGGATTTTAGTGCAATACTCCATTTATTTGACTTGAAGATTGAAGTCCAGAGCTTTCGATATTATTGTTTGTACTATAATTTTAGGAAAAGCAAAAATCCTCTTTGCCTTTTGGACTTGAGGCACACTGGCTGAGAGGTCTACTACCTTAGGTTTGCAAAGTCAATAGTTAAACTATGCAAAGGTCCTTCAGTCCAGCTGGTAGTTCTTAAAATTGCTTGTGTAGGGATCTGCTTGGAGGAAGAAATCAGCTATTAGTGCATCACAGTCTGAGCACCAGCTTTCACAAAGCTAGAAGGCTGCCTCAGTCTGAATTCCAGAGAATGTGCAATTGTTGTTGCCTCAGGAAAAGGTGATCAGTTCACGGGTCACACTGAGACATTACCTTGGTAGATTAGGGAGCCATACACTGGATAAGTCTCCCAGTCCTTTTCATCGTGCTAAGTAAGCACAGCCTCTGTCCTTACCGGAACAATGCCATCTGCCATCTCCAGAACAGAATCTGGGAGAGCCTTCTGATAAGGTCTGGCAGGTACTTCTCTGTGGAGAAGGACCTAGGGGAGACCTAACAGGAAAAGGAGGGATCTGCAGCCAGTACTGAGGGTGAATATCCTTCGCACGCAAGGTAGTGGGAACATACGTTTGATGCATGTTACTGCGTGTGCAGTTCCTGTTGTGCATTCCTCGGCTGCTGCAGTTGTCTGTGATTTCCAAGACTCTTCCTGACCCAACTCAGTGTTGAAATGAAATAGCATTAGTTGGCTGAAGAACTCAATTACGGTACAGTTCTTGGTGCATATATTCCTGTAGAAGAAAGCCTGGATGTCATAGTCAAATGTGGATGTCTGTGTGAAGTTGCACATCCATCTCCAGTGTCGTGTCATTCATCTTTGCAGTCCTATGTTACTGTGATAAATGTCTTGCATGCCTCAGAGGGGGCATAAACAGTTGTAATCAATGTCATCAGTTGGTTGAAACCTCCATAACAACATGTCCTATTTCTGTATCTTCCAGTTGTTCTGGAACAAGAACGCTTGTCCTTGTTCCTCGGATGTCCCACTTAGTCTCCTCTCCCCACTGACTTCTGGAACTGTATTAACCCAGTTTATCTGTTTCCACTTCAGTTTATTGCTAATGTTCAATCTAGTTGTCTTTGAAGTGGATCATAATGGCTGTGGGTGAAGCTCTTTTTCTTTCAACATGTACAAGATAACGAAATTGTGGCCATGTTCTTCAACTTGGAGATGATCTCATTTATCTCTTTGAAAACTGTGGTACACTGCGGTATTGCTAAGTGAGGCAAAATCTTTATTCTTAAAAAGTTGCTTTCAGTGTTCAAGGCAACTTTGATTTTACACGTCTATTCGCCCTGTGAGCTGGGGCAATACCATATTCCAGACAGCTTCTGAAGTCAGAGTGCACCAGCGAATGGCATGTGGCCGATCAGTCTCTAGGACTTGTAGGTTCAACCTAATTTCAGCTCTGTGCACTTGTATCTTCATACCATCTCTTCTCCCTCAAACTAAACTTGATTGCCTGTTGCTGGCAAACAGCATTCCAGTTTTTGTCTTGTTTCTTGTGTCTTTCTGCTAAAATATGTTGTTCTGCAGTAAAACACTTTCTATTTTTCAGTGACTTGGAGCAGTTGTCTGGCAGCAGCCTTTTGCAGCTTCTCTGAAAATTAAAAGGCTTGTTTCAACTTAAAGCATAAGAAGTGCTCCTTCATGAGCTCTCACCTTATGCATGATGATAGGTAATCAACTACCATGGAGCCTCGCTTTTTTTTGTGTCTGGGTAGTGAGGGCTTTAGAATATGATTCCTAAATTAATCGTGAACAAATGACTGGCCTTGAAATGTGTTGAAATCTTCCCTTCATCCAACTAATACTACAACACAAGCGTGTTTGTATTCTTGCTGTCCAAGGGTGCAGTAACAGTCCAGTAAGGAACTGACACCAGCTTCTCCTTACATGGCAGATCTGTGTAATATTCTTCTCTAACTTGTAAAAAAAAATTATTGATAAATGGGAGAAAAGGACAAGGTTCAACTTCTACCTCTTCACAAGCTGCAGATCTTCTACATCCTTCCTACTCAGCTGACAACCAAATAGGGCTGAAGAGGAACTGCCTAAAGGCAGTCTGTATTCCTAATGGCTGCAAATATCTTAATAGTGCCTCTTTGCTCTTAAACCACAGGCTAGAATTAAGTAAGGCCAACAGATCAGCTTTCAGTCCTTTAGATGCATTTTACGATTGTTCAGAGACATTTCTCTTGCCTGTTTCCCTCTTTCCCCTTCCATAACAAAAAAGTTCTTTTGAGAAAAAGACAGTTCCTATCAGGAGCAACAGTGGGCATACAAGAAAAATGGGTCTGAGTACAAAACACTGAAATAATCTTCTTAAGGCATGTTAGCAATCATGTTGGGAAGTCCCATGTACTGCCCTGTGGAAACAAACTGCGCAAGGGGTGCGTGGAGATGAAAACACTGTTGAAGTAATCATATGGAAAGCATCAGTAAAGCTTCAAAGGAAGGATTCCGCACAGATGACATCTCCTACCCTCTTTTGTTTTTATGCCCCTTGCTGTTTCCATATCTGTGTTTTTTGGAATCGTTATGACTAATTTTCTTCTATTGTTCTCGATACCAATATTCATCATATTTCAAGCTATCATTATCATGCTATAACCCTAAAAATTTCAACCTAAAAGCCTAAAACCTTTAGGCTTCTTGCTGAGGATTGCATTGTCTTATTTAGACTCAGTTTGGAGTGGGGAAGATAGGTTAAATTGGACATTAAATGTCAACCAGCTTTGATAAAATTGAAATGCTGGTAGTGTTAAAATGGGACTGCTGCACTGGTTGCTGTGCAAGTGTGTAATAGATGGCCTTTGCTGTAACAAGTCACTAGTCTAAACTGGCAAGGCAAGTGGTAGAGGAGAAGAAAAGCATTTTGATTTCTTCGTGGTGGTATACTGGCAACAGTAAATGAAACCACCTGCCTTTTCTTTAAATAAAAAAGAACCCCATTAAAATGCAGAATATTGGGAAAAAAGCATTTAGTATGTGCGACTCTCAAGTAGGCAGATCCTGCTAAGGGTTCTTATAACTGCAAAGCCCTCATCTTTCCTGCTCGGGGGGAGGAAGAGAAGAACCCCTTTTGCCCGAGTTCAAATTCAGAAGAGTCGTGGCTGATTCATGTTTGTACCCCCATGACTGCATTTTTGCTCAGATGGGAAGCAGTGTGTGTCCTGGGGAGGTGCTTCTTTTTCAGCATTGCATAAATCTAAATTTTAGGAAGCTTCTCTGTGAGTGCACTCCCATGTTTTTCCTAGGACTGCAAGAACAATTCTTAAGCACAAAACACTGCCGTGATTCAGCTGCTAAGGGTGTACTCTGTGTATTTATGCCCTACAGCTGCAGGTAGTGATTACGTGTCCAGGGGGCTTAAGCAGCATTTCAAGTATTAAAGTTCCTAATGGCGGCATTGTGTTTTGAATGAATTTCTCTTTAGGCCAGAAGCAAAATAACTGATGAAATCCTGATGTCATTGTTCATTAAAATTACCTTGGCTTGAAGGTTAATTTATAATTGTTAAGCAAGCATGTATGTGCTGATTTGTGAAATATTAAAAAGAAGAAAGGCAGGTCCTCACCTACATTATGCTGCTATTTGCTCTGCTGACACCAAGAGCTAATTCTCTGAATATTCAGATGGTCTTTAGCTATATTCAGACTAATATTTCTAGAGAGTGGGAATAACTGATAAAAATCAGGGTTCTTTCAGTATATTTTGAGAGCAACTGGACAGTAAGGGTGGTTTTCTCCCTAATATTAATTTATAATTTATTATAATTTATGATGATGATGATAATAATAATAAAAATAATATAAAGTATATAATATATTATATATATAATAATATATATAATATTTACAGTATTTATAGTGTCTCTGACCATAACACCAGGCAGGACATGAAGAAGCAGACGGCACAACTGTACACATAGCTGCTAACCTGGTGGTTGGAGCTGTTTTGATCTCCATGAAAATTGGAGCTTGCTTTGTTGCTAAAATGTGTAGAAATACAGTATTGCTGAAGTCACTAGTATGTGCCTTCAGGGCCAGATAACATGGTGATTATTTGCACCCTAAGACACTCTATAAATATAAATGCATGAATGTTAATGTTATGAAACAAGAGAAATAATATTTCCTCTTTAGGGTCATGTGCATTCAGTTTTATCAGAAGGAAGTTACATGTATTTCCAAAAGCAGTATTTTTTTAAATTTTAAGTGTTTTTAAGTATTAGAGAATAAATGCATCTTTTTAGAAATATGTTTTTAAATGCTATGGTAATTGGCAGATACTTTCAACTGTATCATTTGGAATGCAGCTGAATCAGTGTAGTTTAAATGAGTTGTTATTATTCTGTCAGTGATATTGTGGCTCTGCATCTCATTAAGACTCCCCTTGGGCTCTTGCGGGCCTTTAGATACAGCGTATACGTCCTGAGTGATGAGCACTGATCGAAAAGGTAGTGGGTCAGTTGGCCAAAAGAAAAATCTCATCTCACAGTGACAATGTCTTTCTTAATTTTAGGTTGCTGGGGTTTTTTAACAGCAGTTTCTGTAACCTTTGCAGAATCAGGTAGCAAAACAGTAGCAGGGACCACGACAGCTGAAGAAGCTGCTAAAATCTTGGCAGAGAAACGACGTCTAGCACGGGAGCAAAGAGAGCGCGAAGACCAAGAACGAATTCAGAGACGGGAAGAGGAAAGGTAAGAGTTCAAGGAGAAGGAAGGGATGCTTTCAGCGGTGGGGTGTGGTTGGAGTAGACACTTCAGCTGTGTATGTTTCCTGAGCATTAATTTAACATGGTCCGAGAAACGTTAATGTGGTTTCTGAAGCAGAGAGACAGGCACTAGCACCGTTAGAGACGGGACAGGTTGCTGTGCATATCGTTAACCTGTATCTCGGTATATATAAAATGCATTGTCCCTGTGCAAATCACTGCTGCTTTTTCCTTCCAGTCACCACTGATGTTTTTATTTCAGAATTTAAAATGTTCTTTTTACACCATTTGTATTTTTTTGTTGTCTTGAAATAGTCAACCTCTCTGTATCAAACTTCTCTTTGATGAACTCAGGCAGTAGTTTGATGGTACATTAAATCTCGTGTTAATTAATCCTAAATCTGGATCAGAAATGTTGCAGCCAAGTAATTCAAAATGATAAATAAGTGTACGTTTGGTTCACTGCATAAGTTGTTAAAAAATGATTAACTTCGTGGTGAGTAACTTTATTCCAGGTCAGGGCTCACCTGTCTGTGCTCCTGTGAACATTACGGAACATTAGATCTTGTCTGTTTTCCACTCGTGGGTTTAAAGGTGTAGTAAAATTGCTTATAGTCTGCTACAGATGTTTTATCAGAAATAAGATGTCATCAGATCTGTGGTGTACATCCGCATTTGACAGCCTACACCTCCAAAATATCTAGAATTTGGACTATAGAAGAAACAGGCTTTTAGAAAATCCAACTAAATTTATGTTTGACAGTGACTGGAAGCGTCATTCATGTTGTGGATGCAGGTGGCATTTATTAAATAATTGTCACTTAATCAAATGTTCAGTCAAACAGTCCATTATTGGAGCAACCTGCCTTGGCCTTGGCTTAATCAGCAAAGAACATTTATGTACTCGTAGATAGTTTCTTTCAAGTTACTCTGCTTTTTCCTTTGATTGGTCTGGATGGTGGCATTTGCAAATCCACACCAGAAATTAGCTTTAAGCAGTTAGTCTGTGATCGGATAACTTAGAACTTTCTTGCTTTCCTAGTCTGTCTTGTGCATGCACATGTTCAAAGAATTGAAAAATATTGAAAAATAAATACTCAGTTGGTAAGTTGTGTCTTGGAAACACTAGAGTCAGAGAGGAAGAAATGACTAAGAGAGCAACTGAGGAAAAAGCACGACGGGAGGAGGAGCTCCGCAAACAGGAAGAAGAAAAGAGACTGGCTTATGAAGAGCAGCAACGACAAGCTGAAGAGGAAAGGATCCGCAGAGAACAGGAGGAGCAGGAAAAACTTGCAGAGCTTCAACACCAGGTCTGCTTATCTGTAGGCTCCAACTGTGTTTTCGAGGAGGTTGCTTCGATTTTCTTTCACTGAACATTTTTGACAAATCTGTCAGGAATGACATAAAGCACAGTTCATCCTGTCCAAGATGGATTTGAGAATGTCTTCAAGTCCTTTCCTTCCTTGCCCTAGTCTGTGTCGGGTTTTTTGTTTTGTTTTGTTTTTTCAACTTTTTTTTTTTTTTTTTTTTTGCAACTTGGGATGCTATTTTGCATATGTAAAATATTTGTACTGAGCCCACTTTACCAGCTTACTGCTGCAGATCATAAGGAGGTGGTCTGTCTGGAAAGTCACCTGGCGTGCTTTCATTCCTTCAACAGAAAGATTGGTCGTGTTTCCCAGTCTACTTTTCCGGTTCCTAAATAGTCTTCCACAGCTAGTAGATGTACCGTTACAAAGTCATCCTTCTAACTGGAGGAAGCTGTTTGCAGAAAGCTGACTTTCTTTAAACGAGATTAATTTTGAAAATTAAAGCAGTTTTGCAATGAACTTTTCTGTGTTTGAAGAGCTGTATCTTACAGATAGCACTGACAGGTGTCTGAACGTTTCTTTAGAAGCTTGTTTAAGTTTATAACCATTATTCAGAGTGTTAGCTGTGCTTCTGTCTGCTTTTCAGTCATACTGGAAAAGATTTTCCAGTGTAGAAGGAACAGAAGATGCTCAACACCAACTATCTTTGTAGTAACACCTACTGGCGAGATTTTCAAGTTAACCTGGCCACATTTAGAGTTTAATTGCTGTCTTATTACTTTATAAGTTATCCTTCCTAGAAAAATCTTCAACCTGAAGCATAGTTTGAACCCTGAGCAGCTCAACCACATCCAGAACATTTGCATAATCACAATATAGCCATGCACATAATTTTTCTTTTCAGATCAGTTTCTGAATGTCATAGTAATATATATTTCATGTCAGTAGCTGGATAATTGGCATTTAGCTGCAGTGTATGGTAGTATTAAATAGTGGTTGTCTGGCGTTCCCATCTGTGTTATATCAGAATCTCTGTAACAGCTCTGCTTTTAACTCTTGGGAATGAGTTGTGCACTGGGTGCTCTCATCTGTCTTTGTTTTATTTTCAGAGAGAAGAAGCTGAAGCAAAAGCTCAAGAGGAGGCTGAAAGACAGCGGCTGGAAAGAGAGAGAATTATGCAGCAAAATATGCAGGAAAGGCTTGAAAGAAAAAAGGTGTGCTGTTTGGAAAGCAGAGAAGTTTCTCAGCGTAAAGTAGTGGTGGAGGTGTTAAACTGAATAGGCAAATGGTCTTGGATGCATTCTAATAGTACTGTGTTATTTTTAAGAAGCCTCTAGCTTGTGAGCTTTATGGTGAAAGAAGGAGTAAATTTATGAAGTAGGAAAAATATATTACTATCAATGAAGATTTGAACTGGAGTACTGAAATATAAGGGCCGTTGCAAATATTTTTCCTGTTTTAACAGAGAATTGAAGAAATAATGAAAAGAACACGAAAATCGGATCAAAACGAATCCAAGGTACTTGTTTGAATCTGTATAACAACAGAATAGGCCCTTCCCAGAGAAGGCTGTGCCTTGTATCCTGTCTTCCTCTATTACCTTACACAAACTGGCTTCCATGTAAAGTGCAAAGTTCTGGGACACCAGTAGCTTCCCATTGCACACGTTCTTCTGCTTTGCTTGTTCTGACCGAAAGTCTTCGATGCATTTTTGTTCAAGGCATATAGAAATAATGTGATCTGGTGTTATTGCTTGCAGGTTTGCTAAAAAAAAACCCCTGGTTAGTAATGGATTTTCTTTTTTTTTTTAAACACATATGTTAATATAAGAAAAAACTTTTTCACTGTGAGAGTGACAGAGCACTGGAACAGGCTGCCCAGAGAGGTTGTGCAGTCACCTTCTCTGGAGACATTCAAAACCCGACTGGACATGTTCCCGTGTGATGTGCTCTAGGTGGTCTTGTCCTGGCAGGGGGGTTGGACTAGATGATCTTTCAAGGTCCCTTCCAACCTCTAAGATTCTGTGATTCTGTGATATGCGTTCTGCTGGGGCTGTTTCCCCAGGAAACTTAAATTCCTGCCTTCATCTGTTTGCTTTAAGCAAATCTTGGATGCCCCCTGGATCGCTACAGCAAAACTGGCTGTATTTTTGTTAGTGTGGTGACCTGAGGTTTGTGGTAAATTATGCATGTTATATTGAGGAGTAGTCTTTCTTCTCTGAACGTTTAAAGACCCAAGTCTTCATAGAGCAGAAAATCAATAAATATTTAGCATGTGCCTTGGAAGAATGAGGGGGAAGAACTCCGGATTATTTAATAGGTAGGAGCTGGAAGGGACTCCCACACATCCCTTTACAGGCTCTGGCTCAGCAGAGCATGTGTTGCTGGGTGACCTGATTGTTGACCTCCAGACCAGTGTGGCCTTAACTGCCGGGAATGGAGTAGTCCTGCGTGGGAGCTGTGATTGAACCATTTGTGAAATGTTAGACGGTAGCAAGTTATTCTGAATAACATTCCGACAATTCAGTTGCAGAATGAAGGGAAGTCTGTCTCCGAGGCTATCGAGGGAGAGGATATTGAAGAAGAGGAAGAGTTGGGTCTTGAGAAGACTGATCAGCCAGGTAAGGAAACTTGATGAGTCAGGTCTAAGTGGCAGTCTGTGTCTTGGTGAGGTTTAAGCACTGTTAGAAATGTCACTCACTTAGTAACAATTGGATGGTGTGAGAGACAATTCCAGAATTGTCAGGGAGGCGCTCTGCTTGAACAGAGTAGGTTGTTGCCTGTTCCATACCGCAGGAGACAGGCAAAATGATTAAATGCAAAAATTACTTGAGTGTGAAATCCAGGCAGCAGGCTTTCATTTTACAGGTGCATTTTTAAAGATGGACAACAAATTTCATGTTGTTATAGGCAGCTTGTCCAATCAGAAATTATTCTGTCAAAGCCAAGTGCCTTGAGTTTTGGCTAGGAAAGGTCATTTTGGCACTTGTATTTTATTCATTTAGAATAGCAGTTCTGTTACTGAAGCTCTTTCTCTTTTCTTTCTTTCCCCCACATTCAGGAAAGCTAAATGGCATTGACCTACCCCAGGAAGTCAAGGGGGAGGCAGAGGGTTGTTTGGAGACTGCACATAGCTTGATCTCTACAGAGTCTGAGGAACAAGATGTGTCAGAGTTGAAGGCCGGTGAAGTATTTATGAATGGAGGTGATTTGAAAAGTGATGAGGGGTCTCTACTTGTTCCTGAATTAAAGGATTCCAGGTGAGTCTGTGTAGGTGGCTGCTCTACTGTCAGAGTAGTTATCCATCACAGGAGAAATCTCTCTCTTTGTTTAAATTAAATTTAGTGCTGTATGTAGCATTGCATCAAATGTTGCACCCCGCTAGCTTTGTGGTATTTCTCTGGCTTGCTCCAGGCATGTGGTGTGTGCATGCTGTCGGTTTACTGCTTCACGCAGAGGCAGTTAGTTCAGGATAATTGTTTGTTTAGATGGCACCATGTTAACAGTACTGGCTTTGCTAAGAAGTGAGACACGTAGCCAGCAACTAGTGTTACTCATAAAGAATGGCATTGGCTTGAAATCTTTTCCCTTGAAATGGCTAGCAGTGCTTTTCCTTAACAGAACATTAAACAAGAGGAGGAGGACAACACTGAAAAGGAAGAATAACCTCCAGAACACTCTAGAACAGTTTCAGTTGTACTGGAACACCAGATACCATACAAAAGCCTCCTTTAATGGGGTGGGGGTGTTTTTAGTATTTAGAATTTTATCTGTTTGAACATAAGGCATTTCCATCTACTACTGGAAAATCTGTCCTCTGATGCTTGTTCCATGTGCTCATCTAAATGCTAATGATTTAGATGTGACATTGTGAACTTTTTTTTTAAAGTGATGATAAATTCTTCTTATTCTTCCAGTGATGAAATATAAAGACTTTTCATTATTTTCTCTAGAATGAGTGAAAATTGATCACACTGATTTGGGTTTAGATTTTGAATCTGTTTTAAATATTGCTAGTCTTCTGCAGCTCAGTTGTGTGTTTTGAAAGTCTTTAACTGAAGAAAAAAGGAAGAACACCACTACTGAAACAGGGTTTTAATGATGAAGACTTTAAACTAGTTGTTTTCTTGTATCAAATTTCTGGAGCCAGACCTTACCTGAGAGCTGTTACTGTGGTAAAAAGTGGGTTTATGTTGGTGAGTCATTCTTCCCCATTGGCTCTTGGTGGGGAGATCCTGCGTGGCAGCTGGAGGGGCTCGTCTGGGCATGCCCTTCAGGATACTCAGTGCTTTGCAAAGTACCCAGGCTGCTAATTGGTTCTCCTGTAATGAATCTAAAGGTTAAACATCCAGAAATTGTAATACCAGTATCCTTTTTTTTTTTTTTTTTCCCCTCTCCCTAGCCATCCTGCGAAAGCAATGGTTATCGATGACTCGGTGAAGCTGGGTGTTAATGAAGCTGGTCATACAATTGGACTTATTCAGAATCTTAATGGAAAATCTGGTTCATGGACTTTTGAGGAGTTTATCGACGTTGGAGTACATTCCAAGTCAACCAAACTGAGCTCGGACAGCATCTCTGCTGGTAACTGTAATCAAAACTTGAACGATGCTGCTACAATACCTTCTAGTCCCAAATTGGCTTTTGAGGAAGATGGTGCAGTGAATTCATTGACCAAACCTGTAGATGCTTCATCAGGTAATCCAAGCTGATTTCCCTATCTATCTCTTCCTCTGGCTAGATAATTAACTTCCTTGCATTTTACTCTCCTTGCCTTAACTTCAGCTTCTTACCTTCAAGGCACTTTTTCCAATGTGTAGACCGGAGGGAAAGCTTTCTTTAGTGCTTGTAACTTGCGTTCTATTAAAAGGAGTCACCGACTGATGCCTTTGTAGGGACTTGCTCTAGACAGCAGCTAAGGCCTGACATGAAGGCTCTTCCAAAGACACAGCTGAGCCCCTGTGAAGCTCCTGTATCTCCTACCAGCACACAAGCCCATCCGTTGCATTTTTAGGCTTCTTCTAAGATGTCTTAAATGGCACATGTTACTTCTGAAGATACTAACAGTTTAAAAGGTGTCTGATGTAACTCTGCAGACAAGACCTTTCCACTCCTAGGCATGTTCTGTAACTTTTTGATGCTGACCTGCATGGTCTTACAAGGTCTCTTCAGGCTCTGGCAAGGAATTAGCTGTCCTCTCTACTTACTGTAGCATAGTCTTTCACTTCACTGAGGGGGGCAACACCAACCTTAAATTCCGCAGATGGTTGTGTTACATTTTGGGAGGAGTAATAAAGCTGCAAACACCATATTCTGGATTTCCTGAAAGAAGCAGGGCTGTGTCTGAAGCCACATGTACTTGAGAAGCCAGGCCCTGATGCAGTACAGCACAGCGTGTCAGAGAGGCTTCAGTAAGCTAGTTTAGGTAAGACTAAACTTCTCTCGTGTTGGAGCTAAACCCCAAATGGATGGACTCACAGCAGGAGATCTCTTCCCATGAGATAAATGACTGCGTGAACAGTTGAAATGAATGGTAGTGGAAAAAACAAGACTTGCTCTCCACGTTTTCTTTAAGTGATGTGTAGCACTTTTTTTGATTAAAGTGTAGCACTTTTATAGACTGACCTGTTTCCTGAGTCTCCTCTGTCACTCTGCGTCTTGTGAATTTTAGTCCCGTGGACAAATAGCCTTACTGAGACCTTCCTTGAGGCCACGACTAAGTGAGCCACGGGAATAGAAGGATTTCATGTGATACTGCTGATCACATTTTGTTCTGATCAAAAGCATTAGCTCTGTAGTGAACAAAGTGTTGCCTTTAATTTTGAACTTGAAAATGCCTAGGCATAATATGGCTTGAGAATTACATACATAACTTTGAAAACTGATACTTGTAGATAAAAAAAGAAAAGCTACTGCGCTGATTTTGGACCATAAGTAACCAAGTGGCTCTGTGTTCACTCCCTGGATGTAGGTTCTGACAGCGATGATAGACCTATGTGGCGTACACACAGTTATGATGGTTAAATGTTTTCTTCTCTTTGCTCTTTGGACAGAACTGTGAACACTAGAGACCTGGAAATAATCTGATTGCACTTCAGTAATGCAGTGTTTTGTCAAGTACCGAAGGCCTTGTTTTGAAAAGCTGCTTGTTTACCTTTATCCATCTTCAAGTTTGCAAAAAAAAAAAAAAAAACCCACCAGGGAAGGGATGACAAACTTCTAGATTTGCACCTTGAAACATTTCAGGGAAACTATTGTGCTGATGTTCCTTTTCCATTCTTCTAACTGATTGTTAGATCAGATTTCCTTGTTAAAATATCACTTGTTTCCCTTTACAGTAATCTGTTTGAGTATTTTTCTTTTTTTTTTCTTATTTTCACACCAGTATCATGTACAGCCATGTACAGTATTGTGTGTGCCACTGTTAGCTACTGGACAGATTCTGCATATTCCTCAAACGGCACTAGATGACATGAAAGACTCATTCAGTGTGTGTTAAAGCTGAACTCCCTCTGTAACGTTCTAGGAAAATGCTGTTCCTTGTTGGTTCATGTGCTATTTAAAAACGCAAAATTGAAATGTTTTCCATTTTGAATGGAGAAGAAAAATTCCTTGTTTTCTAACGTGAAAATTTTGGCAGTTTCAAAATGCAGTATTGTACCATCACTAATATGTTTTAATCTATTGGCAAACATCAAAACATTTTACAGCAAATGCACTAATCTATTACAAAAATGTTGAGTACCTAGGTATGTCTGACGTAGTGCAGTTTAACATGTCATGCTTTTAAAAATGTTTTCCTTTTGAATTACTTATTTAAGTTTATCTACACTCCTGGAAGTATTATTTTATTGTGTACATAACAGTATTAGACCACTGAAGTCATGTTTGTTCATGTTAATTATTCTAAGTGTTCCTGTTCTAGCTTTGTAACAGTGGCTGCAAGCTGCATATGTATTTCCCTTCCCCTAAAGCCTGCATTAAGTAATCTATTTAACCTAAACTCACCTGCTTTTTACAGCATGAAGAGATTAACTAAGCATCTTCTGAAAATTGCTACTAGCAGTAACAATGCAGTCTTGTTCTTACATCTACTGTAACAGACTGGATAAGTGATGACTGTAAAGAATAGCTGTCTGAAGTCCTGCTATAAATCGTTGGCTGATACTTCAATGCAGATGAATCACCCAAACAGTGGCTGTGTTTTCAGTGGTTAAATACAAACGGTTTTGCTGGAACTAAATGTGTTCTTTCCTCAGCGTCGCAGATACGATAGGAAACTCTCAGCCTTCTTACTCTCACTGTTTGCTATTCAGACTACGGTAGAACTGTTTTAGACTTTAGAGCAGTGCCTTAGGTAAAAAGAAAAATGTATTTTTGTATGATAGCTGTTTCATTCTGGCAGAGACAATCATTCTAACAAAAAAGATGCCGAGATTTTTTTTTTTTCTGTCCTGATACTATTTGTTGAATGGTCTGTTACAGCTCTCTGTAAATATGTGCACACTGTTAAATAAACTTTGCAGTTGAACAATGCTTTATTTCTGTAATGCTAAACATTACCTTGCTAGGTGTCTCCAGCCCCTTGCCATGCTGACCTGCCTTGAGATGTGCTCTGGTACTGCCCTAACTCCTCCACACCCCAGATTTCCAAAACTAGCAGCCTCTTTGGTGTCTGCATTTGTGTGGTTGGGGAGGTATTTGTACTAACAAACACCTTCAGCTCATGCTGTTGTTACACACGCTGATGGCGTGTTCATAGCTGTTGAATTCCTTAACTTGCTTTTCACTGTAAACCTCCGCTTTTAACTTGTAGCACCAGCATCTTTCTGTTTCAACAGTGAGTGTGACGGTGCTCCGTGGCCACAGCGGAGCAGTGACCGTCAGGAACACAGCAAGGCGCTGCCTTTGTTTTTCTTGCAAGGTTTCTTTGTTTCTGGTAGGTGCTTGTGAACAAGAAGGAATGACCAGAGCAGCATCCAAGTGATAAATATTTCTGTATAGTATCCAGCACTGCTGTGAGAAACAACCTGAAACCAGCCTTCAGGTTGCTGAAGGGCAGTAGTGGGTCTGTGCATGGACAGTGACTATACACGTTCTCCAGAGGGCTTTTTCACACGGGCTGTTCTTGGCAGATGGTGCGCTGTCAGTTACATATTAAAAATTAATTAGTTTATGGAAATTGTTGCTTTGGTCCTCAGATATTTAAGGGCACTATGGCAGAACAGCTGACTCTTGACTGTGCCAGGATCAATGTGTCAGGCGATGTCAGTAGCTCAGCCGTAAGAGGTGTCAATTGTGTAAGATGGCAAAATGAAAAAACCAGCAATTTTCCAGACTGTAGGACTCCAAGCAGGCACTAGGCTCACTTTTATTAAATCATAAAACATACACTGACATGATAGGAGAGCTATCGTTGTCTGAGTTATTTTTAAGGCACTTCTAAATGCATGTGCATTTTGTTGTACTTGAAAGATTTACTTCTTGTTAATGGATTAATAATTGTATATAGACAGTCTCATTTAAACAGTGATGTAAAAAAAGCTGATGAGCAAAACCTTTGGGCAAACCATGCAAAAATCAAGACTAAACCAAGTTTATGAAAACTTAACTAAAGCTAAATTGTACTGCCAAAATATTGTTATTTGTAGGCTGAAGCCATTCCATACACGTGCTGCAGTTTGGTGTGGTGTAGGTACTTATTATCGAGCTGCTGTTAATGGTGTGATGTATATAATGTACCTGTACTTGTAAAAGCATAGTAGTGGATCTCTCTGATCCCAGGTGCAATCTTTGCATCTCTGTTTCGGTGCATGCCTTGTCAAACCCACTTCGTTTAAGCACCAAGCTTAAATGTATACCAGACAAGTTTAAAACTAGCTTTGTTTTAGTTTAAGCCACACGCAGATTATGTAGTATGTGGATCTCTAATGCTAAATCTAATGGCATTTTGAGCCTTTACACTAAGAGTTACTTGGAAGCAATGTTAGATTATTTTTTTTTTGCAACACTACATGCTTTTGTACTGCAGGAGCCTCAGAAGGCAAACCCAGTATATTGAGGCTACTTTAGTTTTTATACTAAAATGGAAAAAGTTAGTGTTCTTAACATGCAAAAACCTGCTCCTTTACCAGGACTGTTTTGGAAAGCAAGGCTCTAAAATCCACTTAACAGCAGTTGCTGTCTGCTCCTTACAGTCGTTTGGGACACTCAGCACAGTAAATTTTTCCATTATGGCGAACAAAGCGCTTGTTGGCCAGACCACGGGCACACTTTGTGCATTTGAAACAATAATCGTGCCAGGATTCATCTTCGTAGTTAACCACACTGGTTCCTCTTCCAAATCCTGCTAGGAGAGAAAACAATTATAGGACGGCGATAGTAGCTTTTCCCTTGGCTGGGTTAGCCCACCAAACAGCAGATCCCATTCTTGCCGCCTCCTGTGCTGCTGTAGTCTGGCAGCCTGGACTTGTACACCCAAAATGCGACTGAACCACACTGTTTGCTGCGCAGGGTTACCGCTCTTGGAGAAAGAGGCAGCTTAGCATAAGGCTGGTGTGGCTTGTCTGCAATAAGCTTTTTGCCCTGGGATCCTTTCTGCAGGAAGGCTAAAGATGCTGAGCAAGGAGAGGTTGGGCTAAATGCCCTCCCTGGTTCCTACGGGCTCAGATGCACGCTCTAAAGCGCGGGGCGGAATGCAAGTCTCAGGGGACTGCAGGGTAGTGCCCACAGTTCTGGGCTGAGCTTTGTGATCCAGTAACTGTCACATGCAAAAAAAGTCAGAAGCTCAAGGAAATGTCACTTTGGGGCAATAAAACATTGCTCTTTTTAGATACAAGGTTCCCAGATATAGGTGGGAATGGTTCTAGTTGGGGAAGTTTTGAAGGAGGGAAATTTGAGGCCTGCAAAGAGCTGAGAGCTCAGTTACTAGCTCCAACTCCAGCAAGAGCACATGGCTTACAGTTGGATCATGTGTAAATTGCTGGGGTTGGGCTTGGGATGCTAGGGCCCTGCTTCTGGCGTTAGCAGCCCCTGAGCTGCATGTCTTTGAGGATCGCTGTTCTAACCTTAAGCTGCCCTCAAGCTGCATTTAATCCAACATACCTGTAATAGGATTCTTGCAGCCAGCACACTTCTTGGCCACGCACTCCTTGTAGCAATCAACACAGTAAAACTGATCCTCTACAGCCGTGAAGCGCTTCCCGCCCAGTTGCTTCTTGCAGTTGGAGCAAATGAAACACTCGGAATGCCAAGGCTGTTCCTGGTAAGTGAGGCCTCCAGAAGTGATGGGCTAAGAGGCAAAGAGCAGAGATGGGTTTCAGAACCGGTAGGGAGGAGGAGGGGTGCTGCAGAGGCATGGGGTGTAGGATAGAAGGACTTTGTCATGGAGAAGATGTCTGGAAAGTTTTCATTGAAAAGGTACAGCACTTGAGTTTCTCTAGCCTGAAATCCTGCAGGCCTGGAGCTCTGGTGATGGTTTGTTTTACCTGTGGTGACTGCAATTCTATGACTTTTGCAACTGATGAGCGCAAGACAGCTGTTTTATAAAACATCATGTTACTCCTTGAATACACAGTACCTATGAGAGAGCTTAAACACACCCCCAAAGCAAGCGCAAAGCCAGTGCCTGCTTGGTTTCAGCAGAGCTCAGATTATCTGAGCAGGGGCTGTAGGGTTCTGTAACATGCAAGAACCACTAGCTCTCTCTCATTATTATACCACCAGCTGCTTGCACCGGTCTCTCAAGGAAGGAAAATAAGCATTGGTACAGCTCCAGCATGATCTGTCTGCTGGTTTACTCTCCTAGCGTCTGAAACGGGTGAGGGCCAGTTCTGGCAGCTGCCTTCACAAAGCGGGAGGACTTACGTTCTTGCATTTAGCGCAGGTCTTGGCAAACTTGTGCTCGTGGCAGGAGACACAGTAGAAGTCATCGCCCTTGGGGAAGAAGCTCCCAGATCCAATCACTTGCTTGCACTGGCTGCAAGTGAAACAGTCCTTATGCCAGACCATCTTCTTGTACTCAACATTTTGGTCTCCTACAACAGACAGAAGTAAGGTGTTATAGGGGATTCCAGGCTTGTGCCCAGCTCTCACCCTGTGTGGTGTAACATACCAAGTATACCTGTAGGCAAGACCTGTCCATACCTACGCCCAGGATTCAATTGTAACATGGACAAGGGACAAGCTGTTCTTTTCTGTATCTGACTTGAGCCAGGGCTTTCTAGCTTTTCTTAAACACTTGTCAGAGAGGTGCCCGAGTCTTTCTGAGAAGAGGGCCTTGACATGCAGAGCAAAGCTTTTGGCAGGAATGGTTTAGGACTAACTGCATGGGGTAATTGCAAAGCAGCCTTTCAACGGACAGGTGAGAACAACAGTCAAAACCCGCACCATTTTGTGGTGCTCCAACTTTCCACTATGCTGCCCACACCCCGAACTGCTGCCTCCACAGCTTGATAAACCCCCGGGGATTCGCCCTGGAGCAGAACAGAGCAGGCGTGGCTGTATCACTGGCACAGGTACCTGCAATAATAGGCTTGAAGCAGCCCTTACACCTGGGCGCATCCTCGGTGGCAGTGCAGTTGCTACACCAAACCTTGTTGTTCTCGCGCAGCATGAAGGGCTCGTTGACCAGGGACGTGTAGCACTTGAAGCAGCGGAAGCAGGTGTCATGCCAGTAACGGTTCTTGAAATGCAGCTCCTGGAATGAACAGAAATGGCGTGAGCGATAAGCCCTTCTCTCTTGCTGAGCACCCTCAAGCCCAGCTACTGTCTCATCAGCCCTGGCAGCAGAGTCATTAGTTCCTAAGCATGTCTGCATTCTGTGGTTGGAGGTGCAGCTCAGCTGGAAGGACCTTTAAACCAAACTCACTGACACAATCACAGTCACTTTGGACTTTCAGTGTAGCAGATGATGCTTCAAACCAACAGGTTTGAGACTGGAAGTTCTGTAAGCATGGGCTTCTCTGGTTGCCAGGCTCCCTCTCCTTCAGGTGTACGTTAACAGCCATAAACATGAAGCAATAAATGTTTGACAAACTGACAAAACCAGACCCTAGGTTCCCCAGCACTTTGCCTGGAAGATGCTCCGCCAGAGCACCCACAGGAGAACTTTGTGTTTTCACACAAACTCCCAGACAGCCCAGAGCCAGGAAAACAAACGGGCGGGTTATCACCATCCACCCGTCTTCTCATCACCCATTTAAGTGCCCAGCGCTCACCTTGGAGTCAGCTCCAATGGGTTTCTTGCACTCAGTGCAGGTGTTGGCACAGAACTTCTCAAAGCACTTCACACAGCAGTGGCGGCCCTCTTTCTGCACGTACTTCTTCCCGTGCAGAGGGTCACGGCAGTAGTGACAGTCAAAGCGCTCCGACATGGTGCCCACGGTGTAACTGCCAGGCCCTGCTAGAGGAAAGGGTGAAGTTACAGCACTGAAGCCCTGAGAGCTGCTCCAGCTTCTTGGGGCTGTGCAAACGAGAAGTACGGGGGTTGGAATTAGATGATGGGGGTGGGAACTAGATGATCTTTGAGGTCCCTTCCAACCCAAACCATTCTATGATTCTATCAGGAAGTCGGCTCAGCACTGAGCACATGATGGTGTTGCGCTCCTCGAGGGCTTGTTGGTGGAGAACGTGCCTTTGGTGCCAGCACTGTTAGGGCAACTTTTTTTTATCACAACAGCTCTCTACCAACTGCTCCGGCATTGTCCACACGCCTCCAGCTTTGCCTTTAGTGTCTAGGTCAGGCTAAGGAACCACCACCCTCAGAAGGGTGGGTGCAGTGGACAACCTGGCTTTGGCTGCAGCAGTCACAAAGGGCAGCTCGGCTGTCCCCTCCCAGGTCACGAACTGCCCTTAGGACGCAGAGAGAAATGCCATGAAGTCTCAGAAAAGCGCTGGCTCCGGGGTCAGGCTGTGCGGGGCTGGAGCTCAGCGAGGGCGGGGGCCGCCTGTGCTGGGCCCTGCAGTTAGCAGAACCAACGCCTTAGTAACAAATGTTTTCAGTTCCCTTCATAGCCATCCGGGATACGAATGCTGGATGATTTCTGCCCACAGAGATGCAGGACGGGCTCTGGCCAGACACAAGAACGCAGCTCTTGCCTCCCTGGGGCAGTGGGACCGTGGCTGGGGATAGCAGAGTCCCACATCAGCCTTTGCCCATCACCTTCTCAAGAGGAAGGCCACAACACCCAGTCATTCACCGAGAACCGCTGAGTTCGCTATGGCCAGGCCCACTGCAGGCCTCGGCGGGGCCCTGGCTGCGGCACCGCATAATTTGTGCACAGAAATCGCCGCCAACCCCGAGCCGAGCAGAATAGTTTCCGTGTTTCCAGCCTAAGCCCGCAGCCAGCTGCAGCCCTCCGAGGCCTTTTGTGCTGGATTGTTGTGCAGCTTCCAGCTGCATCTTTTCACCAGGATTTCACATATAAAGCCATGAGGAGAAAAAGAAAAAAAAACACACGAGAGAAGATCTCCCTACACATAAAGAAACTTCTTCAGTTCATGCCAGCAGGGCTCTACCAAGGCCTGATGTTCCACCGTGGCCAGGGAGCCGGCATGTCAGCGGGCGTGGGGGCTCCTGACCAGAGGATTTTCCCTTTGGCCGGAGGTGCACACTCCCGCGTTCCCCCTAAACAGCCGCCCCCAGCCTGCACGCCCAGTCCCAGCCTCCCAGACCATTTCTGCTAGTGGTTCCCTGCATTTCCCTCCGCAGAGGACGCCAGCAACACCCCTGCGAGGGCTGCAGAAGCTCCGGCAGGGTTATGCAAGGCTGTACAGCCCCAGAAACGCAGCTCCAGCTCTGCTCACGCCCCATGGCCCCCAGCACCACAAAGCCCTGTCTCCCCTGCACGGCCGACGGCCCAGGACACAGCCTTGAACTTTCTGCACCATCAGCAACCGGGGGGGGACACATCTGGCACTGGAGGACGCCAAGAGGAAATTTAATTACTCTTTTCCTGATAGAGCTGTAGTGCCAGCGTGGAGCAGGAAAGGCAGAAGGATGCGGTCAGGCGATATAAATTGCTGCTGCTTCCTGCTGCGAGGCTGGGGAGGCCGTTAGCACCGCCATGGCGAAGCCTCGCCTCGGACCACCCCGCCGAGCCCTGGGGTTTAGGGGCTGCTTTGCTGGCCGCTCCTGTCCAGCGGCACGATGGCCGCTCGTTCCAGCCGTGCTGGAAGCACTGAATCTTTATAAACTGCAACAGGGCTCAGGGGTTTTGGCGTGTAGAGAGGGGCCGTTGTTCCTGGCTGTGCCCTCACGGCAAGGGAAGGCCAGACGGACCCCACAGGACTCGCGCTCGGCCGCAGGACGCTGCGCAGGCAGGACTGCCGTGTTTACGGCCCAGCAACCTGTTCACACAGCCTTTTCTTGGACACTTGCCCACCCCAGGAATTCGAGATACATCAGCTGCGCGGCCCGGCCTCTCGGCATGGGAAATGCCCACGCTGGCACGGCAGCCCCCCGGGGCCGAGGGATCGTTGCTGCCGCCCATGTGAGGAGCGGGGCCTTGCAGCAGAGGCACCAGTGCCAGCGCGTGCGTCACACCTGACAGGGCCTGACCAGGGCACGGCGCTGCCCGGCAAGCCCAGGCACTGCGGCAAGGCGTGAGGGTGGCTGCTGCCCTCACCGTCTCCCTTGCTGACCCAATTAATTTTTTTCTTTGAGAGTAACATGCTGTTGGCAGCACCCGACGCGGCCAGGTGCAAAGCCCGGGGACACGCCTGCCTGCAAATGAATGTTTTGCCATTTTTTCAGAAACCATTGTCTGCCTCATCTCTGGGCTCAGGAAGGTGCTGGACGGGCGGTGGAAGCTGCTGGAGCAGGAGACAGGACTCACACTGTTACTTGCAGATTTTAAAATCCAAGAGTCATCTCACTGCCTCCTCTGTGCCGCCCTTTCAGTAACGTCAGGCCAGAACGAGTTGGAGCATTTCTCTTCCAGAAAGCAGAGCAGATAGTCCTGGAGAGGAGCATCGCGCAGGGAGGCTGCGGCAGAGGTTCACACCCTTCCCCTTCCCCTAAAACTTAGAGGAGCCGGCTGGAGGCTGAGCTGCACTCTGTGGGGACCAGGGTCTGGAAACACCGCCTTGCCAAGGTCAGAAGACGGCCATGTCCTCCTGACAACTACGCCAAGGGTTGTGTTTGTACCGGTTCAAGTAAATGAAACAAATAAACAGCTGGGAAACGTGGAAACTATGTGAACCACGGCCAGCTCTGCAGAGCTTTATCAAGCAAGTGGGTTTTATTTAGAAGAAATGCAATTGCACAGGGTCCAGGGCAAATGGTATCGAAACGTTCCTGATCTCGGGTTTAGGGTTGCTTTCAACCCGAACACGTAATCGTGAACATATGGCTCAGGGAGTAACATAATCCTGTGTTCCCATGCAATGCATCAGGCGCTAACGTGAGACGCACATTTATCACGGCAGTTTTGGAGCTCCACAGACAAATTAACACTGCGCCGGGCTGCCCCAGGAGCTGGGCTGTGCGAGCAGACAGGCCAGCTTCTGCCTGCCTCATGCTATCTCACGGACCAAAAAGTTCCCCTCATGCATAGGCTGGGGCATGAATTTTCTTCCAGCTCTTACAGGTGCTTTCTGCCCTCGGTGCTGTCATCCCTACCCTAATCCAGACCCCAGAAAAGCACCTCTGTTCCCTTGCCTGCAGCAAGGATGCAAACACCAACCACATTGTCCCAACAAACACGCTGGCTGCTCATGATCTCTGCTCACCCATGCCATGCTGAGAGCACACATCGCTCAGACCATCTCCTACAACCCTCACATGGGAGCAGCCCACCCAGGGGCTGGCTGCGGGTCTGTGGCAGAGCGGGGCCCAGCACTGCAGCGGTGCTGGAGTCACCAGATCATTTTCCCAGAGCGGAGCAAACGTCCATGGAGGCTTCAGAGCTCTGCTGCCCTAGGGAAGAAGCATTTAGTATCCTACTGCTGCTCCCCTAAGCGGTCCAGTCCCCTCTCACTGGAGGTAGACAGAACAGGTATTTGTTGTGCTCTGTAAAAAAAGGTAAGCAAATCGTCTAAAGCCTGGTTGGCAGCAGATCAGGGCTTTGGAGATGTTTATCTCCTTAATAACCTGTTCACCCTCCAGCTGTACCACATCCCCACAGCTTCACTGTCCAGAGCTTCCAGGTATATTAACAGTGACCTGTCGTTGCTGTCTGGAAAACAGGCAAGTCATGAAGCTAAGGACACGCTGGGTATACACAAAAACCGTGACTCCTCCTCAGTCTTCCTGCAGCCTTTATTTTAGGGCGTACTGCATAGCTTCCCCATGCGAGCTGTGCCGCAGCTGTTGAGCACACAGTAGGGCTTCACACCAGCTACAACCATGCTACAGCAACGCAGAGCTCACTGCTCAGGGTAAGCACTCATCAAACTAACCCCTAAAACTGTAAGTGATGTACTTCTGCGCTTCATTTCATAGGGTCGTGCTTAAAACAACAGCCGCATGCCCAGGCGGTTTAGCTTGGAAGGTACTGGAACACAGTTTCGTTGGCTGTACCTTTACACCTGACTGCAGCGTCCTTGAGCTGACAGCCTGGTCAAGTGTCTCCTGTTTAACCCTGGGAGAATCGCGTACCCCGAGGACATGCACCCATCCAAACCCCACTTCAGCTTGAGTCTGGGGCCACAGGAGGGGATTTAGGAAGCAAGAAAAGGAGGGACAGACTGGAACTATTCTCCAGCCCAGGCTGACGTCCATGTGCGGAGGACGTTCCAGGTTGCTGGGGAGAGGGTTAAGTGCAGTATGTGCCCATCCTTAAATAGCCTAGAGGACCCTCAATAAAAATAAGAGCTCAAGAAAAATCCAGCCATACTTCCAGAGACTAATCCCCCTTTAAGCAAGGTGTCCCTCTCCCACCAGCCCTGGCAGGGTGCTGTCTAAATGTAGCTCCCTGATGGATTTGGCTACAGCTCCAGGGCGGCTGGCCAGACCGGTGGCCTTCTCAAGTATCGGGGTATTTCTCATGAAGACCCACTGGAATTCAACCCTAACATTTACCTGACCACAGAGGTGCCAGTTAGCCTCTAGCCCCAAAAACCATCTGCTGCTTTTCAAAAGCAACCCCTCAGCCCTTGGACAACCACCCCTTCCATCTTTCAAACACACATCTCAAATGTTTGGGCTCGGCCAGCTTCCACACGCCTCAAGTCCTGCTGACACCGTGCTGCAGAGCAGTCGCAGGGCTGTCCCAGCTAGCGGTCACAACCAGGGCTACATCTGCACCCTACAGCATGGCCAGCTTTAGGATGGAAAGGAGGGTGCAGACCTAAGAAGCGCCACCCCACAGAAGCTGCTGCGTTAACACAACCCCATGCCTCTCCATCTCCCACAGTCCCTGGGCTGGTTCCTCCCAGTTCGGATGACCACAACTGAGCTCACAGTGGTTTGCACAACAGATGAAACTCACGTGTTCTGCAAAGGGAGTTGAAGCATAGCTGATAAGCAAAGCACTTAGCACAGGATATGTGTTAATGTCTCTGGGGGATGTGTTTAAATGTGATAAACCACCAAGGAAGAACTTCGAGTGTGGTCTCTGAAACAACCAGGAAAGCTGTGCTTAAACCTTACAGCCTATTCTGCCACTTCAGAAAGAAGATGAGGCCGAAGGTGTTAATCCTCTGCCCTACGCGCAGCTGCATTCTCTATGGCAATGTGGAAGGAAAAGAGCGATTGCTTTTTGACTCCACCATTTTTTTCTCAGCAGACCGAGTCGGCGCAGCCCCCGTACCGCCAGGCGCTGGCTACACCTGCCTATTTCAGCTCAGGACCTGGCATCCCCTGGGCTGTCACCTGAGTTACTATTCTCAGCATTTCTCTATGCAGCATCACGCTGTTTGCTATAAACACCAGGAATACCCTTAAAAGAAGGGTCCCCTTAACCCAAAATGTGAAGCGACGCTCAGGACCGCACCTGAGGGTCACTGGCACGCTGCCCTGGACAGCAAGGGAAGAAAGAAATCACTTGCAGGTCATATTTGCTGGGAGAGCTGGCAGGAGTGAGTGGAGAGCTGTGCTCTCCCATTGCCAGGCTGGAGCACGTGCGAGTCTCGTTCTCTATAATTCAAAAATTAGTCTGTTGATAAAATGGAAGCTTCTTTATTTAGAACAAGAACAGCTCCAAGTTCCTCAGGCGGTTGCCAAAAAGATTCCCTGCGGTCCTATTGCCACCATGTCTGAGCACATCCCAAGCATTATTAAATCTTCACGGTTCCCCGGGGAAGTAGGGACGTGCTGTTAAAAAACACACTGCTCCAGCGCTGCAAACGCTTCCCCCAGGGCTTGCCTTTGCACTTAATGCACAGCTCAGCTAAGGCTAACGAGGGTCCCAGCGTGCGCAGGTAGCGCCACTGCCTAGAGTAAGTCATTGCCTAAACTCTGCCTGAGTGCTGAGTCCAAACCCTGAAAAACAGCCCAAATCAGCAAAGCGAAAAGGTCCTGCTCAGCAGCTAACTCACACTGTGGCTGCCTTAAGCTCTGACCTTTGAGACTCCTCAGTTACGTTCCCCGCTACGCATGGATTTGCCCCCACCTCGGTGGCTGGGTGTCCTTCTCATACCCAGGTGTCCCCAAGAGACAAATGTGACCTTTGCTGCTGCTGCAGGGAATTCACCCCCCAGGACAGGCACTCAGCACCCACTGCACCCCACCGCGGCTGCCCTGCAGAGCGGGGCTCCCTGCAAGGTGCGGGAGCGGATGCTGCGCTATAACTTGTTGGTGGCCAGCACTCCAACCACAGCACCTGCTCAGAAGACACGTCTGTGGGTCCTTGCCCCAGAGAACACCTTCCTGAGGAATACAAGAAAGAAAAGAAAGGTACAGCTGGGAGTATAATGAAAGGATGCTGCAGTATCGGTCAGTCTCGTGGGCTGACGTTACAAAATAAATGTCTTCTTACATTTTAATGGAATGGATTGCTCTTTTTAAACACCTTTGAGGTATTTAAATGATACCACAGAAGTCAAATTTTACTTGGAAAGGTACCTTGCATAACGTCTATCTGCGTGACACAAGCAGATCCTAAGGAGTTACATGCCATGCAAGAAGCCTCATGGTCGTGCCCTGTCCTGGGAGGCTGGGTGTGAAGCTGAACAGCCTGCTGTGTCTTTCCCCACTCTGTTTTGAAGAAGCTTTTATGTTCCCAACCAAGTCTTGTGAACACCACTATCCCCTGGCTCCCAGCGTGCAGCAGCTCGGTTTGATGTCCACGGGAGCCGTGCCCCAAACTTGACACCCTCTCCCCAGCCATGTCCACCCCTTGGGCTACGTCTCGTCAAAAGATGCAATGGCACTGCCGTTGTACGTTGTGGTGTCGGGCTGTAAGTACATGCTGGACACACACACAAACACAGTTAGCTGCTGAGAATCAGACAAGCTTTTAAAAATCCCAAAGGGCTTTCAATTGTAATTGGAAGGCTAGAGGAGTTTAGTCACAGATGAGAAGACACAACACATTTGCATGCCATGGGGACATGCAAAACATGCTCTCAACATTCCTGCCAGAGCCAATGGGAAGGAAAAGTGAACATTTTCCTATGACTGGCAAGAGTCATCCTGCTGGATCTACAAGACCACCACAGAGAAGAGGGAGTAACCACAAGCTTCCCACCAGAGCGGAGCAAACCATCTGGGGTTACATGCTGGGCTTCTGCATGCTCCCCTCTGCTACGGGCTTCCCCTGCTCACTGCAATAACTGCCGTAGCAAACTCACTGCACCCTTTTTCACATAGTCTTCTTCAAACCACAGCTGAGCCCCAGCCTTCCCACAGCAGCGGATACGAAAGCACTTTCCATCCAATGCATTTTACAAAACAGACGAGGCCACCAGCACTGCCGCGCTCCCGGCGCCAGTCCCATGCACTGGTTATAAGCCCATTTACCATCATTAGTTACAGCTGCAGATTGCTGAGGCTTAAGACTGCATTCAAAAGAGTTACTCTGCTGGTGCAGGAACCTGTTAGCAAAACCTTCCTCCCCATTTACCAGGCACTGCACGCACAGGGCTTCTCCCATCACACCCGGCAAGCACGTCCGCTTTACCTGTGTGCCTGTGGAAAGCCATGGTTACCAGCCCAAAGTCACCAGCAGGCTCTTAGGTAACAGAATTCACAGTGTCTTGGCCGATTAGGAGCTGCCCCGTTTGATAACATACATTTAAACGGAGGCTATTAATACGGACGGGACTCCTACCAGATGTCCACTCCCCTCCCCAGAGATCACAACCTTAATCCCCCTTGAAAATTCTTACCATTTTAGGTGATCCAAGGGAGAAGAATAGGATCCAGAGACCTCTAGGTCTCTGTAGGCAACATGTAAATACCTGCCCAGCTACTCAGCACCCAAATTAGTCCCAAAGGCAGTGTGCGCCTCAGGAACTTGACCCCATGCTAGTACTATCTGGCCTTGGCTTTAGAGCTAGATTGTGTCTCATAACAGTCCTGAGCTAAATTACAGACCCGACGTTAATTCTGCACTGCCGTTGCTGAAGGGAAGAGGTGGATCACAGCCCCCACGGGGGCTGGAGGGGGCTGCAGTCCCAGGAACCAGCAAAGGGCTGACCCCTGGCCGTAGGGCCCAGAAAGGATGCGGGTTGTACCCCTGGGGACCCAGCTGGCAACCCACAGAAAAACCAGAAGATATGTTCATGGGTGGGTTAGCCTTGCCTTCAACAAGAGGGTCAGGCTGAAGTTTTACTGCCAGTAAACCACTCTACCTGGTTCTCCTTCAGCTTTTGCTCTAAGGGAGCTCAAGGCATTAACTGTTCAAAGTGAGCAAGTCCCTGAACTGCAGCACTCGGAAAGCCAGGTTTCATGATTACGAGGCTTCTCCAGCATCTGTCAGTACGTCTGGGCTCACTACCCGGCACGTGGCTTACGGAGAGCACTGGCTCTTTACTCAGGCATCCACAAAACTCCATGGAAGACCCCAGCTCCGTGGCTCCGACCCACCTATTTCCACCCAAGCGGCGACAGGGAGCGGTGGGAGCAGCGGCTCAGGGCTCGCTCGGGGTTATGCAATCGCGGGGGTGCACAGTCAGGGCCGGGGGCCAGGGACGCCCGGCTGCTAATCCTGCCTTGACACTGACTCACTGCATGGCCGTGGGAAAGTCAGTTAACCTCCCTGACAGCCGCTGGGAAGGGCCAATGTTTATCATTCCTTCCACGGAGCCCATCGCAGTGGTGTCTGGCCTCCGAACAGCAATCAGCATTGTCAGCCTGAATGGCCCTGCTGCAGCCAGGAACAGGGAATGTCTCCGCTTCCCTCAACCACATACCCGTGGCAGGGCATGCACAACCTCCAGCCCTGGGCTCAGTGACCCCCCTGAGCCCTTGAACCCATCTCAGGGCCCCCAGGTAGCACATATGCAAGGTCCACACCTCACAACAACGTCACATCTCCAGGTTTCCAACATGACCTGGAAAAGGCCGCAGCTGACAGCACGCCACCCCGAAAGAGCGCAGCATGGATCCACTTGTGTAGCAGACTGAGGCTGGGAAATGCGCTGTGAAACCCACACCGAAACGCTTTGGCTAGGAAAAGCCCAACGTTATTCTGCCCCAGCTCATCTATAAACTCAAGCAAATTGTTTGCATAATTCAGACAGCAACAGGAACCCTAACAACTGGTATTTTCCTGTGCTAATCTTGCTGTGCGCAGTGTAATATTTACAGACATGAGTTCATTTTTGGCAATGCAAGTAGAGTTTGCACCATTAACCATTCCCATTCCTTTCTAGCTCCCTACACAAAGCACTGGCACCTTCCCGCTCAGCAGTCATTCCCCACTCCCTCCAGAATACCCTGGTACTTCAGTTAGAAAGGGTAACCTTTGCTTCCCATCCTAAAAGGCGGAATAACGTCTCCGTGCAATCTCGGCAGCTGCCACGTCCCACCCCAAAGGCGGCTGCAGTTCGGCAGCGGTTTGCCAGCATCACAGAGGCGCGCGGAGCGTAGGGCCAGACACCTGGCCATCACAGCGTTTCACGGGCACAGATGCACATGTGTTCGCAGCGTGACAACAGGCACGGGCTGGAGGAGGTGGGAGGGAGAAAGCTTGCCCAAAAAAGCAGGAGGAAGAGCCAGCCCTACTGATGGCCATGAAGCTTTGCCATGAGGGTCCCTGGAGAAGCATTTCATGGCACAGCTCAGTC
The DNA here is from genome assembly GCA_013399095.1 of Psophia crepitans. Taxonomy (NCBI): domain Eukaryota; kingdom Metazoa; phylum Chordata; class Aves; order Gruiformes; family Psophiidae; genus Psophia; species Psophia crepitans. The sequence continues at coordinate 433,748 of VWZZ01008121.1, forward strand.
TGCAAAGCCTCTGGTGATTCCCCAGAGCAGTCCATAATAGAGAGGCCATTTTCTTTGAATTTGTGGCCTCCTGGACCAGTGCAGCAAGAACAAGCTGAGGAACAAACCTTCCTGAGAGGACAGGGCTGTTCTTGGTTTCTTGGCTGGTTTTAGCTGTGTGACCTTGGACAATTCCCATCTCCTCCCCAAGCCACTCTGTCTGCACAAGCCCAGGTGATTAAACTCATCAGTGGTGCAAGGTATAGCACAAGTGCCCAGGAAGGACTTTGTTGCCCTGTGAAACACGGCAGGGAGCAGAAACCCCCAGGAAGAGCAGGGTGCCCCAGAAGGGAGGTGTGCCAGCCCTGTCTGAGCCCTTCTCTGCCAGCCAGGCACTGCGCACCCACAGGTCCCAGAGGAAAGCATGCTACAAACACGTCAGCGAACGCACAGCAGAACATGCCAGTTTGGGGGTTTGTATTTTTAACATTAAACCTGTCCTGTAGGTTTTCGGGACTTCAGGGAGCAGGTCTGGACACACCGACCCCACCGCACGGGTCTGACTGCAAAGCAGCATGGCTGGGGCATAGTGTCATCCGCTCGGATAGACAAATGATTCACATTGTGGTTTCCAGAGTATTTTCTTGCCCTAACAATCCTGCCAGAAAAGGTCTGGGTGTCTCAGCTTGCTCACACATCCTGCTGTCACTCAACGGGCAGAAAGTCCTAAATAGAGCCCCTATAACCCAGGCATTGACGAACTATTAGTCACCATCATCAAAGCGAGAAGCAGGCAGCAGTAAATACGAGGAGGGAAGCACCTGTCCACCTCTCAGGGTAATGCTGTACCTCCTGCTTCCATACACACCGCTTACCAACGCGCAGCGAACCTATGGAGAAGAGCACACAAGCCATACACCCGGCTCCCACGAACACGAGAACCTCCTGTCGCTCCCTGCTCTTCCTCTTGTGCGGGCAGGCGCTGGACTCGCTCCGCACTCTCGCTCCGGCTGGATGCTGCAGCACGGGGCTGGCACCGTCCCCGCAGCCAGGGCTGCGCCTGGCAGCGCAGGGGGTAGCACTCCACACCCAGCTCTGCTCCCACCCACCATTTGCACAAACACTTCTTTCTTTTCAAGTAGCAGCACAGCAGATTCAGGGCTTTGGGGTTTTTTTATTTATTTATTTTAAAATCTATCTTAGGTTACATGCAGTGTGTGTTCTCGCAGAGCAGAGAGCACTCCTTCTGCCCAACCTATTGCAGACCCCAGGTAAACTGCCCTCGGCTCTTCTGAGGCAAAAACTAAACCAAATAATTTTTTAAAACTTATATATATATATATATATATATATTTCATATATACCTATCTATAAAGTTTTCAGGAAGCCAGCCAATAAAGGAGTTGGGCTGAAGAGGAGAGAGGACACAAGCCTTTGCATTTGCGGCTGGTCCATCAGTGAGAGGGCAGAGGTGGCAGCCCCACTGCCACAGGAACGCTGGACAGGTTTGGGGTCCGGGACTGACACCTGCGGCTGATCCAGCTCTCCAAGCATCCCATGTGCTTCCTGCTCCCAGCACTGGCTCCGCGCTGGTGACAGGCGCTGCAGACCAGTGCTTGCAGACCATCTGGAGGCGGCTGCCAGGGGATGATCCCTCTTTGCCTCCCACCAGCCAGGGACCCTGCACACAACCTACAATCCATGAACCAAAGCGGGGACTTTCCACCTAGTCTTTCCAAAGGGCGGAAAAAAAGCTATTTCAGTTCAAAAGCAAACACTTTCTCTTTAAAATATCACAAAAACACTTCAGAAGATGTAAAACCAGGCTCATTTTCCCCATTCTGCACACAAGGATGTGCCTCCACACCCCCAAAGCATCCTGCAGGCGCTCAAGTGAACACAAGACAGAGACACCCTGGTTCCCACGGGATGTACCCGCATCCAGGGCAAAGCCAGCATGAACTTCACGGCAGTGACAGAGGGGACAAACACACCGGCTGTCGCGCAAGTCCCATGCCCTCGGGCAGCCAGCTCGGAGGGACAGTGGAGAAGGAAATGGGCAGCACGAAGTGAAGGCGCACAGGGTGTTTTCCTTTCTTCCACGCTGAACCCCAGCCCGCACCTGGGTCAGACCTGTGTGCGGAGCCTTTCAGTGCCAGGGGAAGCTGTTAGGATCAGCTGTGGGGGTAGGGACAGAGGAACTGCGAATAAATTTGTGAGAAGGCAGACACAGGCTGGGTAACCCTCCATGAAACCAGATAATGTGAGCAGAAACAAAAGGGGGGAAAGGAGGAAGGATAAGAACAGAGAAAAAAAACACAGATGAGGGTGTAGCAACAGACAGGAAAGAATGGTCCAAAGATAACGGAGCTGGAAATAAAGGCATCTGAAAAATAGCAAAACTGAGAAGAGGCCTAAAAGGGGTTTTTTTCTTATCTGCCTCCATCGACAGGCTGGACTGTTTCCAGGACTATTCCCATGGCAGCTCCAAATTTATTTCCCTGCTGCCATCTGCTCTGCGGCTCCTCTCCACACACGCTCCCGACTGGCACTTCTTCCCGTCACCTGTTGCTGACATGGCAGAGCTCTGGCTGCTGCTGAAAGCCGAGTGACACCAAGGCCTGGCGGGAGCGTCTGCGCATAAATCAAGAGCTGCTTTGTAGACCCAAGGCTTTGTTCAGCTCCTGTCCCCCCCTCCTGGCTATGCCAGGGTTGGAGAACAGAAGCTGGAGCGTGGTGGGGCACAGGCACCGTGCAGACCCACAGCAGCAGCCCTGGGACATACAGGCTCCAGAGAGGACTGGGGTGAGAAGAGGCTGCAGCAGTACTAGTTGCTGCACAGGGTTGGCTTTGAACCAACTGCACCAATTTCCTCCTGTCTCTGCTCCCTCCTCCCCGTGGCTCTTTGCTATATTATAAATAAGAGGCCAAGACTATATCTTCCAGCAGCAAGGATGCTGAGTGCCTGCTGCGGTCCCTACAGTTAGACCTTCAGTACAAGCTCAAAAAGGGACAGCCCCAAAAGGTTAAAGATTCTTCTTAAATCTCTTAGAAAGACAAATGTATTAGTCGTGAATGCACTAGGTTAAACCTGGGCTGCGTTTCTCTTTCCAGCTCTGTCTCCAATATCCTCCTGCCGCGACTCAGTCTGTGGAGGGAGCTGTGAGCGTGCGGGCAGCAGGCTGGGAGGCTCGGCAGGCTGCCTGCAACCCCTTTGCACCAACTGCAAGGTGGAAACAACAGGTCTGAGTGTGCCTGCACACTGACCGACCCTAAGGGAACACAAAGACTTCGTTTGCTCCTCCTGGGGGAAAGATCCACTTGTACTGCCAGGACTGGTCTGATTCAGGTGCTTTGTAAGAGCATCAAGCCCATAACTGGGCAAGAGAGCCTCAAACACAGCTTTCACCTCTTCCTTCCCAGCAGCCTCATGGCAGCATTGTGCACAGACCCACCCAGCAGTGCCCAGTGGCTCTGCTCCGTTTGCGCAGAGCAACCCAGGCTGCAGGAATAACACGGGAAGCATTTACCAGGGAAGACGAGCCAGCAGGCACAGGGGCAGCAGCCTGCACGCCCGGTCACACCGGAGCCGTGGGGACAGTGTCCAGGTTAGCACCTCGGGGCCGCAGCAGTGCCACGCTCTCACCCTCACTGGCCAGATCCCTGCATCCAAAGCTCCAGGGTTTCTGCTTGCTGCAATGCCCAGAGCTTTGGCTGCAGGGCTCCAGCCAGGCAGCACTGTGCCCGCGGCAGGGGCGCGATGCCTCTCGGTTACCAACAGCACTTCCACCACTGCTGATGTGGTCCACGGAGAAGCCCTCCCTATGGCCAAGCAAGCTGCACCACAACTGAGCTATTCTCCAAGTTATTACCCCCAAGCTTCACGCTTAGGACAGCAGAGCTCCTTAGGGCCAGTTGCAGGGGTCTGCGTTCATGTTTAGGTGCAGTCACATGGAGAAGGAACGACTGTTGGAGTCAAACATGAGTCAAAAGTTTGCCAGTGATGGCTTTCCCTTCATGGCTTAGCCCTGGCTTCAAAGCTGAGAACAGTAACCTACGTCCCTGTCAAATAAATACCACACTGATCCCAGCCGTGGCAGCCTTCTCCAGGAAACTTGAGGTCTGATGAACACTCGCAGCAGTATAATCCTACCCTGGCTACTCAATAAATGCTTGTGTGGGGGCTTCACCAAGCTGTTAGTGAGCCATCACTGAAATAATATTTCACAACCTCCATTACGCTCTCTGCACTAATTGCTTTCAATTACTTCTCATAGGCTCGGCAGTCGGCTGAGCGACGCTCTCCCCCAGTGAAGTCAAACAGGTCGCTGTGGACAGCACAGAACAAGTTCAACTATTAGTTTGCATCGCTGCTTGAAAGCCGGGTCATTCACCTTCCCTGGAAATCTCCGCACTATGAGTCAGAAATTAACAGCTACCAGCTACAACGCGCATGTTCTCCAGCATCCCCCCAGGTTTCCAGGAGCCCTGTCATCCTCCTGCGGTCACGCCCCACGACCTGGCAGCAGGAAGGACTTTCAAGGGGGGTGCTGCAGGCTGTGCTCGAGCTCTGCCTCTGAAGGCTGGGAATGTTTTTCGTGTAACGTTTTCTAGCAAAACCTCACATTCCCAGGAAGCTGCTGGGCAGGCGGTTCTGCAGACCTCCTTCCTCCGCCCCCGCAGCACAGTGGGCCAAGCCAAAACCCCACACAAGTGGTGTTCCACAGGACCAAGGAGCCTTGATGTTTCCCCTTAAAGAGCTTTATTTTGCAGGGAGGAGAAGAAAGGGCCATTTGTGCATGGACTGCAATTCTGGCAAAACACCCTCCAGAAATTCAGCACATGGGAGACACTGAGGATAAAAAATTTCAGCTCGGGTGGTCGGAGATGGGCAAAGCAAATGCTTCTCAGAAGAGAGCTGGGCAGAAGCATGCTGCCCAGCTAAGGGTGAAGACAGGCCACCGCTTCAATGAGAAGGACATGTCCTTATGAGCATTGGCACGCTGGTTGGGAAGACTAGCTCCAATCCAGCACACCATCAAAGCACTGCCCGAGCTTGGCACAGGCCCCAGGGCCATGCCCCCAGCGCTGATTTAGAGCTGCCAGGAGCCAACCCTGGCGTATGTGTTTAGCAGGACAACCAGCCCATTACCCTGGGCGCAGGACAGTCGCCTCGAGCGAGATTGGCATTTGGCTGTCTACACCTTCTCTTGTTAGACAGCACCGGTGGCTGAGAGGACCAAACCACCCTTGTTACGTGGCCACTTTAAAAATAACCTTTCCCAAAGCCGCGCAGTGCATAACCCCGTGTCTGTCTCAGCTCCAAGAGACGAAGGAGATCAGCTTGCAGGGCTGACGGGTATTTTTGGGCACTCTGACTAATTGTCAGGACATATGCTGGGCATTCTTTACAAGGAAAAACAAAGCTGCAAAGTCCCCTCCAGTAAGGCCTATGGGGTTGGATTAGTCACAGAAGTTATTCTCAGAAACCGCTGTTTTGGGAGGGTGTGATTCCTTTCCAACTTCAGATAGGTGCATTTTAAAATGGAGAAATGGGTCAACTTCATCACACCCTGATACTTACAATGAAGGCTCAGCCAGGCTGGGCCACGTTGCACTACCACCACCACAGGCAGGAGAACTGAAAACCCTTCACCTTGGAGTGCCTTCAAATTCGCAACTGCTTTTCCGGCACCACATCACGTTGGCACTCACTGGCTGTGCCAGGGGACATGCTCCAGGGCAGTCTGGGGATGTGCTCCAGGACAGGCCAAGGAGAAGACTCCCAACAGAGAGGGGTGAGGAGGTCCACAAGCACCCACTCACTTCTAAGATGGAGCCATGGTGCAGCTTTTCTAAGACACCTTGCTCTGGTCCTACATTATCACACATTTCCTCTGCTGAAACAGATGCCATTCAACTTTCCCCTTTGCCCAGGCTTAGTTTGTGGCCAGAGTTGACCTCAGCCACCATTCACATTAATATTTTGAAAATCAGCTCATCAAGTCTCTCATTAAAGCCCTGTTTGTTTAACGACCGCACAACACCCTGCTCGGCCAGGCTCCTTGCCCCTCTGCTTTTGCAAGGCAGCTGGAGCCCTTGCCAGACTAGGTGATCACTTGCACTTATCCTACAGAACTTGCCTCAGCTGCTCTTTCCCAGACTGACCTCCAAGAGCCTAAGGACTCAGACAAAACCAGAGAAGTCAGCCAGACATCCAGAAGAGCCTGGAGCCCTGGTGAAGGAGTATTTGGCCAACCATGACCTTCTTCCTGCCTCCACACTCAGGAGCAGGGACTCCCAGCTCAGCAACTCCAGAGCCTCAATCCATTGCAGCCAAATGTGAAATCCTCCTCAGAGGCCGTCTGCCCTAAGAAGGGCAGAGATCAGCTGGTTCTTTCAAGGTCATTTACCGGGGGGGGGGGGAACGGGTTTTGGGGGGGGG
>VWZZ01008121.1:440224-493627 GCA_013399095.1 Psophia crepitans
GGGTGGTGGTGTGGGAAGGAACCTGATTTGGGTGGAGTTTTTGTCTGCTGTAGTTCCTTGCTGCTTCTCCTCCCAAGAGCATCCTTCCCCAATCTCAGCACCTCAGCAGCATCTCTTACGCCAATTTAAGCCAACACTCATCCAGCTGGACTTCTCTACACTTATTAAGACAAAAAATAAAGCACCTGTGTGCAACATCTCCACAACACCCTGGGACATGCAAGCCCAGAGCAGCCCACTTTTCTCACCTGCTGTGCAAGGCCTGGGTGCACCCTGCCTCTCAGTCCAGAAACTGTTCTGATGCTTTGAGCCCCACTGCTGTCTCACCCCGTGCTGCTGGCCCACCCACTCGTGCTGTCTCCTTTCTCTGGCATATATCAAACCTCGCTCTTTTCATTCAGCAGAAACACTGCACCAAAAGAACACACATCTCAGGGTGACGAGAGCTCTCTGAAGTCCCCACCGGTGCTTTCTGTATATTTTTCCCCTTGAGCTGCACAGCGATTTCCACTGAGGATAAGTGTTGTCAATTCAATTTCTAATAACAGCATTAAAATGTATGAGCCATTTCTCTGGAGTCAGGGATAATATTTTCAAAGTGCCTGTGTGATACAGGAATGTAAATCTCATTTTTCATAAAGCGATAAGGATCCCGGGTCTCCCTGGAAATCATGTCAGATCAGAGCTGGGCAAGGACTACACTGAAAAGCATTCTCTGTGGGGTCGGTTAGAATAGAATAGAATAGAATAATAGAATCATTAAGGTTGGAAGTGACCTCAAGGATCATCTAGTCCAACCATCCCNCCTTTAAATCCTTCATCAGGGTTAGGATTTGATTTCAGCCAAACCAGAGACCCCCAGCCCAGAACGGCTCTCAGCCCTGGTTTGCAGCATCCCAGTTGAGTGTTCTCATCTGCAGGATGGAGGCTGTTTTGGAGGCAGGGGCAGGGGAATTCTCCTCTCCACAACACCCTCCTACTCTAGTTTTTGGGTGACCTAGCAAAACTTCAGTTGCTTTTGTGTCTTTGGAAATATTAAGGCCAGTAGACTAATATTTGGCAAGAGGCAGTTTGGCCCAAAGCAGTACGGGGAGGCAAGGTTATTTAAGCTGCTAAATTTAATTTGCCTCCCATTTTCTGAAACAGCAAATATCTTCACCCCCCAGCTCCACAGGGACAGGCCAGGACACTTGGAAGCAAGAGAAGGTCCCCTCTCCTCTCCTGTTGAGGGTCTCCTAGCAGCACTGCGCGTTACAGCATTTCTATCAGCGCTCACCCCTGGAGCAATGGGCAAAGTCTACAGGGCTGTTACATTTATTCAACACAAACCTTGGAATAAGAAAAATAAGATACTTAAAAGAGTGTTTGATTTTAAGCCTAGAAATAAACCAGCTGGAGTTGGTACAGCCAGTTATGTGTTTGATTAAGCCATCCTCTGCTCTGGGGCTGGATTGAGGCCCGAAAATTATTTTGTTTTCTTTTTCAAGTAGCAGTGAGACAATAAATCCAGGGACAACGAGTAACACTGTCTGCAAAGACAAACAACCCTTCTCAATACAATTGCTGCTAGCTGTCAAACTACTGTCCAAATCAAACTATTAGAGAATCGGCTCCATGTGGCAAAAAATAGTGTTAATTGCACACAAGTGCCAGAGAAAACCATCAAAAAGCTAAAGCAGATGTGAAATAGTGGCTTGCTTGCTTTTAAAACCAGCCTGTGCAGCCGCATTGCATGAGAGCCCACAAGCACCCGTGTCCCATTGGGAATGCTGCAGGACAATGGGGAATGGGTGACGTTTCCACATTGTTGAGAACTTTTCCTGTGATAGGAAGGACTCTACTGTTCTTTGCTAAAGTTACACCTATCGGGCCCAATTCTCTTCTCAGCTGTATTAGAGCAAGTCTGGTAGCAAGCCTCGCCTGCTTTCTGTGGTGTTGAGCAAGGTTAGACTCCGTCCTGGCTGAGTCCAGGATCTGCACAGTACTGCAGTGGTTTTAGCTGCCCAGAGACAGCCAACAAGCAAACACACCTTGGTACCAAGTAGGTGAAACACTGGGGTGGGGACACGCTGCTGGGGGAGGACATGGGGAAGAAAGACATTGCAGACCCGCAGGGATGCCTGTCCCACTCCCACACTCCTGGGCTGCACCCAAACCGGTGTGGGCAGCAGGGTGAGGGAGGGGTTCTGTCCCTCTGCTCCCCTCTGCTGAGACCCGCCTGCAGTGCTGCGTCCAGCTCGGGGGTCCCCAGGACAGGAAAGACATGGAGCTGCTGGAGCGAGTCCAGAGGAGGTCACAAAGCTGATCAGAGGGCTGGAGCACCTCTGCTACGAGGACAGGCTGAGGGAGCTGGGGTTGTTCAGCCTGGAGAAGAGAAGGCTCCGGGGAGACCTTAGAGCACCTTCCAGTACCTAAGGGGACCTACAGGAAAGCTGGAGAGGGGCTGGTTCCAGGGCAGGGAGGGACAGGACAAAGGGGAATGGGTTTAAACTGAAAGAGGGGAGATTTAGATTAGATATTAGGAAGAAATTCTTCCCTGTGAGTTGTGGTGAGGCCCTGGCACAGGGTGCCCAGAGAAGCTGTGGCTGCCCCTGGATCCCTGGCAGTGCCCAAGGCCAGGCTGGATGGGGCTTTGGGCACCCAGGGCTGGTGGGGGGTGTCCCTGCCCAGGGCAGAGGGGTTGGAACTAGATGGGCTTTGAGGTCCTTTCCAACCCAACCCATTCTATGATGCTATGAAACACTAATGCCCACTGCTCCACCCCACAGAAAAGGAATATCCAACACCACATGCAAATAATTCACACGTTAGCTGTGCCGTGCCTTGTCTCCAAACAGCTCCTGAAAGCAAGACAAGGTGCCACGGAGCAGTTTGTTAGCTGCCTGCCAGCTCAGTTATGGGCAGTACGGGGGCCGCGGTGGCTGGGGCACACGCTGCAGAGCGGTGCAGACTCGACGCAGACCGGCTGTCGGGGCTGCCCAGGCCCATCGCTGGGAGCACTGCCAGCTCTGAAAGGCAGATGTGTGCAGGTGAACTCAACCTCTCCCACCCAAACCTCGCTTGGTTATACTCCTCACGTTAAAATCGCCTTCTTTCAGAAGCCAGCCTACTCCAGCTATTAGGTTTTCATGAAGCCCTTCCCTAGAGCTGACGGCTGAACGCACTGGTGGCTGCGACGCAGCTGCCTGTGACACTGAGGAACTCGGTCATGTCACCAAAGCATTTCCCACATGGCTCCAGAAAGGAACTGGAAGATATCCACCCACGGGCCTGGAAGGGACACAGGGACAGATCACTCCATGCTTGTAAAATTATAATAAAAGACTTCCAGAATACGGACACACCCCTGCTGAAACCAATGCTCTTTTTATAGATGCAACCTTCACGCCTTGCTCCAGAAAGCCATGGGGTTAATCCCCACGCGGTTTGACATCATGCGAGTAGGTTCATGGATTACACTGCGGGGGCTCAGCTTTTGTCTGCATTTGTGCTGTCGATAATTGTGACCTGTTTTCAGTCACTGGTAACTGTGTCTTAAAGGTTCAGCGAAATCCATCAGTGCACCTCTGGTAAGGGGCTTATGCATCGCTTCAGCTGCCAGGCAATACACCGAAGTATTTCTACGTAATTTCATGTGTTTGGTAACTCAGCAATGGGGAGCAAAAAGCAGGAAAAGGGAGCAGCAGAGACCACTGCCACACCTGTGTCTGTCTCCCCCCCCAAGCAGCATCCTAGTGCAGAGGGACAGGCACTGCTTCCTCCTACAGACAGACCTCTGTTGTTAAAAAATGTGTTTCTTCAGAAAACACAAATGCATTGAATGCAAGCGCAGCTGGAAACATCTCCACCTTAGCAGAGAAAGGTGCAGGACGCAATCAGAGCCCTGCCTGGGCCCCTTCTGGCTGGGACACCAAAGAGACCAAGTGCAGCACAGCCTCCTTGTCCTGCCTCCCCAGCCGCCCAGCCAGCAGCCCTTCGAGAGCCCTCCCCAACCCCAACCACCACCACCCGCGCCCCGGCTCTGCAGCAGAGGGCAAGAAATCCACCTCTGCCTGCGGCGGCTGCTCCCGCACTGCCCGCTGTGCCCTGGCGGGAGGTAACCCCAGTGCTGCCCAAGCACAGGTCCTCCTGACACCTACTGTCGCCTGCAGGCTTATTCCTGGGAGCAACTGCAGGGACAGACAGACACAAAAAGCTGCCAGACCCTGCCATTAGCATCAGCCCTTCAAAAGTCAAGTCCTGCTCTGCCTGAACTGGGGACACTTCAGGGTGAAATAATGGCAGAGCCCAAATTTTCAGGCTCCTGCCCCAGGAACGCTGCAGAGGAGAGGGAGGATTTCCCAAGTCTGTGCTCCAGTGCCTGGAGCAGCAGCAGGGGAGAGGCTCTGCCCATCAGATACACGTCTAACTAGCTGTTTAAAACTCACCCTTTCTACACGTAAAGCACCTCTGTTTTCCCCACAATCTTTGCACAGGGAGAGGTTTCCAAGACAGGGGAGATGGCAGCACCTTAACCCACCCCCAGGGCTCTCCAGCCCGCGGTCCCACCAGGACTGCCATCGCCACACTCCCAGGAACTGTCAAAGCCCAGGCTCAGCAACCAGCCTCACACACCACCCCGGGCACCATCTCATTTACAAGGCAAAAAGCTCTTTGGCAAAACAGCCCACACAGCATCCAAACGTCGGTGGAGCAGACAGCGTTACTGGCGCTGGCTCCCTTTCCGGCTGCTCCGGCTCAGGCACCGACGCTGCTCAGAGGATGAGCTCATCGCTATTTCTGGTTAAATTTGCACTTGGCAATCTCCCTGGTAACCAAAACAAATTACTCATTGGTTTATAACAGATTTATTGGTTGGTTTTTTCAGTGTCTAGTGAAGTACACAGAGAGCTTCACCACATTGTAGCACCAGCACAGCCTGGGGCATGAGCGTGCGGAGGACCATGTTTACAGCCATTGCTATGGAGATGGGCTGCGTTAGCTCCGGAGGTCAGAGGGAAAGCTGACTTCAGGCCTCACCCCAGCGACAGGAAACTGCAAAAAGGAGTTGTGAGGCACGGTCCTCACTTACACACACCGTGGGTGCCCCTGCATGGCAGCCCCTTGCCACCCCAGGTACCGGGTGGGTGTTAGCCCTCTCCGCCACATCAGAGTAACCAGGGAGATGCTGTCTGCAGCCAGAAATTAATCAATCTTTCCCTGAAATAGGTATCGGGAGGGTCTGGCTCTACCATATCCACTGATACCAGTCTTCAGCAGCTTCATTTCACGTGTCAGGACTGTGAGGACACGGCCACTTATAGTTCTTCCTGCCTGTTTATGCTCTTGGGCAGGAATTTCCTCCAGTTCATCACGTGCAGCAGCACGAAAGGCACTGAGAAGCAGGACTAACCCCAGGGTGTTTGCCTGCTCTGATCTGCAGTGAAAAAGGTCAGCAGTGTCCATTCCTCTGTCACACCCAGACCTGAGCCAAGATACAGCTCAGAAGTTGCCCAAAACACTTCTTACGCTTAACAAGGGGATTGTGGGCGGGTGGGCTCTGAATGTGTTTTTGCAAGAAAGAGAAACTCTGCCCTGACCAGCTCAATCCAGCAAACTCAGATGTCAGTCAAGACATGTAATCTATGGCTAAGCCCCCCGTCCAGCCTTCTGAAACGAAAACAGCCAGGTTGTGTCCCCTACCCACTGCAAGAAACCCATCCCACTACAGACACAAACCCAGAACCAAAGTTTCCATCTTCGGCTAAAAATCATTACTGTGACAATGGTATAAGAGAAGGGAACGGAAGGCAGACAGAGTGCTCATGCATCCAACAAAGCAAATCCAGACAGAACTACACAGATCTGCATCCCCACTGAGCGCTTTGTGCTGCTGCAGGGTGAAGGCAGGCTGCCTCGCCGCCCGGCTCCGGTGCTGCTGCCCGGGCCATTTCCAGGGGCAGCACTGAAATAGGTGACGCATCGAGTGGCGTCTACCTGGCAGGCTGTCCCAGAGGGGAAGCGTGACTGGCCTTCCGTCAGCAGAGCAGGGGGAGATAGGAAACCGTGTTTGCATGTGTTGAGTGAAATATATAGCACTGTGTATTTTTAAAGTGAGATATGAGAGAGCGCACGCGATTCCTACACTCTGGACCGCTTGCCTCTCCTAGGATATTGTCAGAAGCAAGACCAGGTCAAGACAATGCTTAGAGATCACCAGGGAATTCTAAAGTAGAAGCAGAAGATCAGTAGGAATTACTCAGATTTCTGAATGAGGATCACACAGCCCTGTGTTTCTGCACTCCCTCAAACCACCCACTGCCCTGCGGTTAACGCTGTGCCAAAGAGCAGGACGTGGTGCCAGGCCCCCAGGATGCTTTCAGGAGCCTAACGCTGCCTCCGTGGGCTGCTCATCTAAACAGACATCAGCCAGAACAACTCACCCAGCCCCTCTGCTGGGGTAGGTAAGTGAGGCTGGAAAAATCCCTGTAGTACCCAACAGCAGCGTGAGTGCACACAGCCGTCCCAGGGCGGCACGTCTTCTGGGACGCAGGCAGTCCTGGGGATGGCACACCTACGGGGTATTTTAAAGAGCAATTTGCTATGTCAGTGCAATGGGAAGAGTGGCAAACCAAGAGGGACAGAACGAAGTGGAAAACGCTCAAGAGTCCAAAAATGAGATGAGACAGAAGCTGGAAAGGCAGGCAGGGCCTCAGAAGTGACTAATTCCAAACCTCTGCTCCAGTGTTTATTATAGAAAAGAGCAGATAAGAAATGCAGCTGAGGGTAACAACTGCCAGGGGCAGCCAGTCCCAAGTTAAACAAATGCCTTGCAAGTAGCCTGCCAAGTCAGAATGGTTCCCACAACTTGGGGCATTTCTTTAAAAGAAAGTACATTATTTTCTCCCACCCCAGCATCCTAGCAGCAATGGGGGAGCTATATTTAGGGTGGTTTCATAGTTACTCTTAAGGGGATCTTTGGTCAGGGACCACTGGAAGCACATGAAAATTGAATATCCCCAAATGAAGGCACTGGGGAAGAGCTGGGAGCCAATTCCCTACAGAAAAGCCAACTAGCAACCACTGTGGGCTGGACCAGCCGTGGGTTTAGTGTGATGAACCACTTCTGTTTGTCTTAGCAAAGGAAGGCAGGCATGTCCAGCACACTGGTTCACAAGACAGAGTTTTGGAGGACCGAGTGGATTTTTTGCTCTCTGGCCAAGCAAAACAATGGAGAACAATTCTTGCTCTGCCAGGAGCTCTGAAGTCCTCTGCTGCTTAGACACTGGTGTAACACAAGAACCCTCACATACTGCAGGAGCTGCTTCACCATTAAAGCTAGCTTGAAGGAAAAGAGGTGGTCATAGACGTCCGTGCCAGCCATGCCTCCCAACAGGAGTCCCTCGGCATATCTAGCTCATGCAGTTGCCCGTTAACAATGCTCTCCTAAAACCATCATTTCAGTAGATGGACACCACTGGAGCCAGCTGCCATTTGATTTGAAGCTCCCCCTATCTCAGATAGCTCAAAGCATCATACAGCATGAAGGTCTCTGATGTTCTGAGGACAAGTGGGAGGATTTTCCAGGATGGAAATTATTATTTTTTTTTAAACTATTTCTCCTGTTCTTCCTCCCTGTCTGCATGACAGCAGAGACATCAGGACAGACTCATTTCACCGTAGCTCTGCAGTTCAACAAATAAACTCATTCTGAAACATGTTTGTCCAAATTAAACTTCAAGCTGTATCTGTCAGGCAGCCTTCTGCAGGCAAATTTTAGTCTCTTCTTTTCCACTCTGATTTGGTTTCCCCTTTCCAGCAGTGGAAAAAAAATTAGAAACAAGAAAGGCAAAAAGCTGCCCTGGAGTGCTCGTTGCCAGCAGGAATAGTCTTTTCTGATTCTTCATTAGAGGTCTGGGTGACAACTGGTACTCTGCACTTGATCCCACCAGATCACAAACGCAGTCCTATCCCACTACTTTTAATCCTTCACCGTTCCCAGCTGTTGACTTCCCACTCGCCCGCCAGCCAGCTCTGCCAAGCAGGAGGAAGGGAGTCGCATCTCAAACTACATCAATCACTAGATGCACCTCCAGAAACAAAACAAAAAAAAAGATCAGGCATATCTGTGGAATAAGCAGGTCTTCTGAAAAGAGCAATCTGAAGCCAAAAGGGCTTGAATTTCCTGTTTGCAAAAATAATGCAGTTCTGTAACATCATCCAAACCAAAATTGTAACTCTGCCTTAAAGTTTCCAGTCAGGCACACAGCAAAACACCACCCGTTCCACCCCGGGCTGCAGCTCCTGGGAACCCTGTCCTGGCTCACCAGCCTGTGCCAGGGCACTCTGTAGTTTGCCCCTTTTTTGAAAGAGCACTTCCTCAAGACCACATCTGTCCCATTCTTGCCCTGCTTTGGAATAGCTCCAGAGCCCTAAATGTCATTTTAGCTCTGTCCTGCCATGCGACATGAGCCCTATCTGCCAGGAGGGAAAGAGCTGTTTCCTCAGAGGGAGATGGAGAAGCACAAGAGCATCCATCTGTCCATCCGTCCATCCCCCAGATGACGCTGCTCTCTTTCTCTGACAGCAGGAATTTGCTCTGGCAGCATTCTTGGCACCACACATGCCTGAAAGCATCGAGGGCCAAATCCTGCTTCAGTATGTGCTGCAGGGACATGCAGGGAGGGTGAACACTGCCCTGCTGAGAAGGATTTTTTTGTGGTTTTCCACAGAGCAAAAGCCTTGGTGGGAAATACTTTGAGCATCAAAATGAGTCAATCTCTAGTAGGAGAGAGATTTTTGGCTATGTGCCTGGGGAGGGCGAGCACATGGCATGCACAGCACCTGCATCTTCTGGGACCGAGGGCAAGAAGCTGGGACAGGGCTCTGCTTTCCTGACACCCATCCCCTCTTTCACACCCTGTTTCGCAGGGCTCCGCAGCACCCAGGCTCAGCAGCACCCACCCACGGGCTCCCTCCCAGCACAAAGACCTTATTTTAGCCCGACTTTGTGACTGCCTGTAGACACCACAGGACTACTTCCCTGCACCAAACAACTCATAATCCTTCTTTAAGGGACTTTATTCCACTAATTTGCACATCATTTCAGAGCTCAGTTTCCACAGGAGTTTTGCTCAGTCTGACAGGTATCCTGTCCTGAACCCCAGGGAAGCCCCAGTGTCTTTGCTCCTACACCTCTCCAAGTGGCTGCAAACAGGATTTTAACCGGACCCAGGAATAAAAGAATTGAAGCCAGAATGTGAGGCACAGTTCTTCTAAAGCCACGCTGCAGAAGTGGAAGCATGCGTTTATCTAAATAGCATGTAATCCTTTCAAGTCCTAGTGTCTCAAGAGCCATCTGCTTAAAACTCGTCTCCAAATCAGGGTATCTAAATGAAACATGAGGTCTCTTTCTTCCTCCCACACTCCTTCCACCAAAGTCAGACATGAAGTGGCTGATCTCAGACATTTCTGCTTTGTTACTCTCCCTGTCTGCATCTCCCATAATAGGGAAATAAAAATAAAAAGAGGCATCCCAATGAATCAAGCTGAAGTATTTGGACTTACAATGCATTTTTTATTATAAAATCACAGGTCAGGTCTGGGAAGGTTTATTGCCTAGGCATTATTTCCATCACCTTTTCAAGCAAAAGTGATTCCACATGGCTAAAGTTACAGAATCACATCTGAAGTCTCAGCTCTGCTGCCTTCGCACGCAGAGCACGAGGTGACGATGGTCTCACGAGGGCGAGAGGCGGGCACCGGCTGCATTGCTCAGCCCTGCACACATCAGCATCTCGGCGTGACCCCAGAGGAAGCCTGGCATCACCCGCTGCTCTCCAGGAACCTGCTCTGATTTAGGAGCGTACCCAAAGCCTGAGCAAACTTTGCACACTGCTGGCGGTGAGGCTCACCTCGCTGCGTTTAATGCCGCTGGGACTTCAGGTCAAAGCAGCACCACAAAAAGGGAAAGTGCTAAACAAAGGCTGGACAGGATCATCTCATCAGCAAAGATCAGAGGAATTTTCCAAGGTTCTCTAAGGAATCGACACCTAAATCCCCTCAGTGCATTCCCCGAAGGGGAATAAGCTGAAAAGGACACCATCCACACAGGCTCCTGCTGAGGGGACAATATTATTCCTGGCTCACATCATTAGTTTCCTGCACTGGAAGTTTCAGCCATGCCCCAGCTCCCACCCAGTGCCAGGAGCTGTACGTACGGTACGTGTTTCCAAGGCGGAGATGGGATGGTGCTGAGAGCGGTGGTACCCGAACCGCACCGAAGGGCACGAGTTTCCACACACAGAAAGGGCCGTGGGATATCCTACAAGGCAGAACTACGCTCTGTTCACACAGGTAGTACACAAAAGGGAGTAAATTGCTTCTTGGGTGCAAGGCAGGCCGTTACTTAAAGCTTTTGTTATAGCCCACACTCATTGCTCTGAGTCACGTTCACAGGATATGGGCTTAGATCAGAGCTAAAGCACATCCTACAGCATCGTTCCCCTGCTCACAGACACAAACGGGGACCTGACAGGGCTCCCACCAGCTGCTTCGTACCATACGTCTGGATCTTCCATTCATGGTACAGTTCGATGGAAAGGCCGCTTCCGAAACAAGGCCAGCCAAGATGGGCTGGAGAGTGTTTATTTCCAAGTGTTTGAGTACCCTAAACGTTGCCTCCTTCTGAACTGCTGCCATTATTTACATCCAGGCGGAGAATTACACCAGCATACACGGAGGCAGGCCGTCGTTCACAGCGGGGATTAGCTTCTCCTGTCAGAAACACTTCCAGAGCCCAGCCCTGCAGACCTCCCCCAGCCAAAACTCCGCGAGACCGGTGCAAGTCAGAAACCAGCTGTAAACCTCGACCCTGAACTGGTTCCTCAGAGCCACAGTCCAAAATCTGGGCACTTAACATCCTTTCGCACTGAGCTCTTGGTGGGGGGGAGCATTACCTCTGAAGCACCTAACCCACATTTTTCTCGCAGGTATTAGTCAAGAATTACTTTTTCCATTCTGAGCTCTTTAAGGAGAAACTAAGAACTGGTTTGTATTCAAGAATGCTGTACTGGGGGCAGAACAAAGAGGAGGGCGTTGTCACTGAACTATGTGGGTGCTTTTGTCATTAAAAAAGAAAGTTTAAGTTTTAAAGCCATATTTGGCTGCTCGATCAGCTATTTGCTTTGTACATCATGGCTTAAGAATTTAATCAGTTTCCTTTCAGTATTTTGTTGTTGTTTTTAAAAAAAACAAACACTCTTCCTCTCAAAACAAGGTAAGAGACTAATTGGTAGGTGGATTGTTTTAATCATCTTTCCCCCTTTCATGTGCTAGAGTTCAGTGATTTAAAAAGCAGCCACATCCATTTCTAAACCACAGACTCGCTCCTGCTTACACAACACGAGCTGGACCAGTCTCACACCCGTTAACTTATCTTTCGCCCAGTTGCTAAAGAGAAGATTAATGATAGAGACACCCATCTCGCAAACACACAAACAAATAGTTTCGCTCACGCAAGTGGTTCCACAAACCCAGATAGGTACAGGGGTGCAGTATTTGCGTAAAGATAAAGGCGTTTGCATTCACATGGGGACAGCTGCAAGCGTGGCTCGTGAGAAACTCTGCAACTGATATTCTATAATACAGAAAGCAAGAGGAAGATGTGATAATTATTAGGTAAAACCTAGCATTTCCATATTCCCCAATTCTGTCACTGCCAGCCTGCTCCTACGATTCAGAGGGTGTCGGTCCTCCCTTTCTAAGAGCATCACATCACCCGAGAGCCCACAAAACAGCCTCTGCTTTAGCTCTTTCCTCCCCCAGCTGCCATTAAAAGCTTTAAACAGGCACATCTGATCACCTGCCTAGGAAAACACACTGGTGACAGCTCCTACACAGCTCTGTACCACTGCAAACACTCCCTCTGCAGCCACTTGATTGGGAAGCAACGAGAAAAGCTGTATTTATACCCCTGTGGCTGCCTGTACTTTCAAAGCCACCGCCTTCCAGGAGGGAATACATGTATCAGAAAAAGAGGATGCAAGAGAAGTCAGAAGCAAGAATTCAGATAAATTCCACCCCCAAAACACCCAGTAAAATGGAGGCAGTTTCTGAGGTTAACTCAGTGATCCACAAAGAAGCTGCTTGCTAAGAGTTTTAGAAGTACGTTCAGAGACTTCCCTTCTCCCCCCCAGCCCTGCTCTCAAAAACCCTTCCCCAGCAGAGAAGAGACCCAGCACAAGCCCTGAAATCCAAAGATCTGCAAGGTACGGGATGCTGAAACGCTCCCTGCCCTGCTCAGCAAGATGATGCTCGAGAGGGAGAGAGACAGAGGCATGTGCTTACTGCCTGCCGGAGAGCCTGCGAGCTGCTGCGGGGCGGCTGCTGCCTGGAGGATGGAAGGGATGGACTGAACCCTGCGTGCGGCTGTGCCCAACGCCTCGGCAGCGGGACGGACGTGGGACAGCTTCGGTCCAGGGCCGTGCCTCCAGCCTCACGGAGGCAACGCGGCTGGGCTGGGGTGTCCGGCTGGCAGGACAGCGGCTGCTTTGCCACTTATAGCAGGGAGGCGCGTCGCAAAAAAAAAAGTTTGTCCAGCCAATAGCACCGTTCCTGCCTGGGGAGCAGCTGGAAGGGGGGAACAGCCTGCTCCTCCCAGGGCCTCTGCACGGTCCGTGGGGGGAAAACCCCAACCGGCCACGGCACTTTGCCAGCATAGCCGTTCCCCCGCTCCCCCACAACAGCAGAGCGCTGTTACTGGGACCCACGGGACTCGCCGGGCTGAGCAAAGCCCTGCTACCTCCAAAGTGCCAGGAGTCACGCTCCCAGGCTGTTTCGCACCAAGAAAATGTGGCACAAAAACTTTGTTTGCAGGAGGATTTGTCACCAGCCTCCCATCCTGTCTAAGCCACCCTCTCCCAAAGCTAAAGCTTTTCCTGGCAGCTCCGTTCCAATGTGTGTCACCTGCAGGTTCGTAGACAGAGTTTCCAGGAGAGAAAACAAACAGAAGAGATGTGTTTCAAGTCAGCAGCGTGCAGGGAGGGAAGGAGCACAGCTGAAGAGAGCACAGCAAAAATTATGCCAAAAGAGGAGTATTTTCTTCAAAGCAGACATGAGGAAAAGTACTATCAGGTAGAAAGTCATTCCTATTTTTAAACAAATCTGCACCAGGCTAGAAGAAACTAACAACATTTACATCTCTTCTTTGCCCCCTCCTTTTTCCATCCCTTATCCCCCCTCTTTTTTTTTTGGTCTAAATTTGTTCTACTTTCTTCCATGCTTCTGCTACTGGATATGTAGTCCAGCAAGTAAGCAAGCTGTGTTTCATTTGTTGTTTTTTTTTTTTTAAACAGGAGGTGCTTGAGTTGGAGCTCTTGCCCTACAAATAGGTTTTTGTGGTGCCTGGGAGAGCCACAGGGCTTCTGGCTATTGGCAGGAGAGGCTGGGCATCCCGGTGGGTACACTGGATGTGCCACTGGTATCCCTGGATACCAGATCCTTATACTTGGGCCAAGGAATTTCTGTGGGTTTAGTAAAATGAAACAAACATTGAGTAAGAGCAAACATGTTTTCTTTACAAAAGTATTTGTATTTCTGTGTGTCTCTATTCAACAGGTAAGTCCCACAGATTCTTCCAACACCGCATCATCCATACTAACAGCGTTCCTAGCAGGGACGGGAACACTGGTTGCCCTGAGGTTTAAGGCTCAGACTTTCACCACTTGCCAAGAGCAACTTCAGGCACGCATAAAACACAGATGTGAAACACCAACATTATTTATCATTATGGACTGAAGTTTACATTTGATTTTTCAAAGGAATCCAAATACCCATTTCTAGCTCGTTTTTCCAACGGCTCTCCCAACAAGCATAAAACTTTTTTACCATCAGTAAGAGCTTTTCTCTAGTGGCTGGCTGTAACCAACCGTCGGACCAACAAGAGCATTGGCAAAAGCCCCCTGCCCCTGAGGTGTGATGCTGCTTACGTGATTGCAGCTGCAGAGCTCCGGGACTCACGAGAAATTGCAGATTCTGAGACCCCTCAAGGATGGGACATTCAGACAGAACATTCCCAATTAGCTCCAGGAGAAGCCAGAGTTGTGGAGTGCAGGGATATAAAGACAAACTAGGTGTTGCACAGCTGTTGGAAAACATCACCATGGACAAGTTACTCTGCAGCCACCTCCTGCAGGATTTCTGCCTTCAAAGGAAGGAGCCTTCATGCTTCTGGCCATAAGGAGAAGGAGGAGGACACAAGAGTAACTGTTCCAGAAGCACCTGTACCGGTGGAGCTTAGTTAATGCCCCTCTGGCAATGGGTCATTGCCCCTGCCACCATCGGAGCACGTGGGGACTGACCCTGCACCTTCGCAGATGCATCTTGGAAGATCACAACTGCTTTACGCCTCCTGGAGAAGCACAGGCATGTTAGTAAGCAAACAAACCTGTGACAGCAGGTACCCGCAGCCCACCAGCAGCGTAACAAGCATCCCACATCTGCAGGAAACAGCATCAGGCTGTTATCAGGACCCTCTGCCTCTCATTTCAAAGATTAGGTGCCTTCCACATACAACACAAACTAGAGATTTCACTGCCAAACCACAGACACCAGCTACCATGAAACCCAACGCTAAGGCAGTACGTCTGTCAGCCTAATAGAGTAGCAGCTAAATAACAAATTGGTCTATTTACTGTGCCTCTCCTGATTACAGCTCAGCAAGCTGCTGTTTGCCTACCTCGCTGGATCACAGCTCAGACTCAATCCTACCCCCACTGCACCCTCCAGATCCCCCCGGCTCTGCCAAAGATCCCACGGCCGGCCCCACGGGCACAACGTCACATCCAGAAAAGACCCAGCAGGATAAAGGTTTGCAAAGGCGCGTGGCACGG
Organism: Psophia crepitans; assembly: GCA_013399095.1. Lineage (NCBI taxonomy): Eukaryota > Metazoa > Chordata > Aves > Gruiformes > Psophiidae > Psophia > Psophia crepitans. The sequence continues at coordinate 455,095 of VWZZ01008121.1, forward strand.
AGCAACTGCTCCAGTCCACCCTCAACATCGCCGCTCCTGACAGCGAGTGAGCGTTTGCAGGATCAGACCTTAAATCTGCGGACTTAAAATGACCAGTATACCTGACAGAGAAGAATTTCAGCGCTCTCAACCTCACGCATGTCACAACAGCAGCTTTCTTCTGTTTGGAAAAGAACAGAAGATGATTTAGAGAGCAAGGACAGCACGCAACTAGAGTCAAGGAGACGGCACTTGGGCACCGCTGTATTACGGACACAATATACCGCTATAAAAATCTCTGCCAAAGCACCGGATTAAACAAGAATAAACTGCAAGAGTGACAACTCATTTCAGAGGATTGAGACAGCTCTGAGTCAACCCCATGCTATCACCATTGCTTGCTAAGGAAAATAATCAGTTACCATGCACGTTGATTTTTGGCAAACACAATTGTCGTGGTTTTACTCCAGCCGTTGGCTGGGCACCACATAAACGCTCGGTCAGTCCCCCTCATTGGAAAAGGGGGAGAGAATCGGAAGAGCGAAAGTGAGAAAACTCGTGGGTTCAGATACAAGAGTTTAATAAGTGAAGCAAAAGCCGCGTGCACAAGCAAAGCAAAACAAGGAATTAATTCACCGCTCCCCATGGTAGGCAGGTGTTCGGCCACTCCCAGGACAGCAGGGCTCCATCACGCGTAATGGTTTCTTGGGAAGACAAACGCCATCACTCCGAACGCCGCTGCCCCCCCCTTCTTCTTCCTCCCAAACCCCTTATAAACCGAGCATGACGTCATATGGTATGGAATACCCCTTTGGTCAGTTTGGGTCAGGTGTTCTGTCTGTCCCCTCCCAACTCCTTGTGCACCCCCCACCATCCCGCCAGCGGGACAGCGCGAGAAGCAGCAAAGGCCCCGGCCCTATGTAAACATCGCCCAACAACAGCAAAAACATCTCCACTATCACCGCTGCTTCCAGCGCAAATCCAAAACACAGCCCCATACTGACTTTCTTGAAGAAAATTAACTCTCTCTCAGCTGAAACCAGGACAACAATAAATAAAATAAAATAAAAAGACTCCAATGCTCCAATATATCCTTGACTAGTTGTCCAAACAAAATGAACTATGAGCAGAAGCACTTAAAACCAAGTCAGCTGAATTACTCACTCAAATCCAACTGCTAGGAAACTTTATTTGGACATGGTGGAGCTCATAGAGCCGTGCAGGGAGGCTGCTCAACAGCCAAGCGCTCCACAAGAACCCCTGCAGAGCAGGATGCTACCCCAAAACAAAGGGCTCACCTCAGGGCATGGGCTTGTCCACATCGGTGAAGAGAGATGGGTTTTGCATCAGCCTTCGGGTCTCCATGCTGTTTCCATCAAATCACTCTGCAGCCACAGAGGGGAGGAAACTCTTCCACACAACAGGCTCCATTTCTGCAAGCTGATGCTCTGTGGAAGGAAGCCACATGCATTTTGGGGTGCATCCATGCAGAATGATGTTCACACACCCAGGCTGGGATGGAGGGTGATGTACCCCAGACATGGCATCCCCAGGCTACGACCAACAGCCACCCCGCAAGAGGGGACAGAGTTGCTCCACTAACCTGTTCTCTATGGGACACCACAGCCACACAGAGCCACAGCAGCTCACCATGCCAACAGGGATGACCTCCCCACACAAGCCCTTCAGAACGCTCCTGCCTTCTCCCAGCACACCAGGCTGATACCTCAGCCTTTCCTTCCCCTCAGCTGCCCCCACTCCCAATGAGGGCAATTACCACTCCCTCTCATTAACCCTCTCCAAACAGACCTCCTTTCTCACAAGCAACATCATCTCTTTGTCCAAAACACCCAGGAAGGACTCCTTTTTCCTTCCAGCATTGCAACCTGAGGGATGCAACCATTTTGGGGACAAGGCACCATCACAAACCTCCCCACCTGCACTGGTTCCCCAGGGTCACTGCCCCATTATTAGCCTAATTGACAGACTCTGTATGAACACAACCACCTCTTCCCACCAGCCTCTCAGAGCGGGAAACCCTTCTGGCAGAGACAGCCACACACCCTGGGTGCTTCCGTGCTGCTTCTGCACTGTCTACATGACTGTCCGTGACTCCCTGCGGAAGCCAGAGTCATGCCCTGTTTTGCCTGGTGGTTTTCCTGCTGGTGTGCAAAGCACCCATGACCCATACAGGGCTCCTGGACAAAAAGCTGGGAGGAGAAGAGTTGTGTTGGAAAGGTGATGGCTCACTCCTCAAACTGTTCTCTGCCTTCTCCAAAGGCTGCTTTTAGCCCCAGATGCACAGGGGCAGAGGCAGTGCCCTGCAGTGAGGCGAGCCAGGAGATCCAAGAGAAAAGAAGGGGTGGGAGAAAAAAAAAACACAAGGAAAGAATTGCAGCAGCCTCTGAACCATCCCATCATTTTCTTGCTGTGGAGGATAACTAGTGGCCAAATCGAACCCCCCCCCGCAGGCAGCTGGGGCTCACCTGCCACTAGCTAATTACCTCGCAGGCCATTAGCAAAGAGTCTCCAGGCAGGAGAAGTAATGGAAAGGCTGAAACATTTCAGAGTCATTCCTCTCAGGGAGTAAGGAAGGGTGGGGCTGTGGGGGGTTTTATAACAGTGTGGTTAAAACATCAGTGATGTAAACCCTTTTTCCACAGAGTTTAAACACACAGCGTGCCGCTTTCCAAGTCGATGCAAACGAGGGCACTGCAACCTGTCGGCCACGTACCACAGGGGTGCCGCCACCCTTGGCGGGGAGCAGCCGGGCTGCTAAGTGCACCTCTGCACAAAAAAAATATGAACCATCAGGTGTCAGTCAGCTCTCTGACTTTGCGTCTGCTGTAATTCTTCCTAGCAGTGTGGTTTGGAAATCACACACATGCATGGGAGTGAGGGGGTAAGTTGCAGCTGAGGGGCATCAATGGACTTGTCTTCATCAGTGGCTGAGCAAACCAGCAAAGGATGAAGTAACAAGTTCTGAATTCAGTGGGCGAAACAGTAAGACACAAAAAAAGGATGGTGGTTGTATTGGGTGACATGCATAAAACTACTCAGCTTTCCACCAGTCAGTGTCAAAATACATCTGCGGCACAGCCCTACAGTACCGCCGGCAAACCTGGATCAACAGATCAAAAGAGGTTTTAAAAAGCTGGACCTGATGAAAGACCACTATCAAATAAGCCTGTGAGTAATCACAGTGACCGCGTTATTCAAGGCATCACCACTACTCAGATTTTCCTGAGTGACACCAGAATCTGCACGTTGAGAGAGGATCTAGCTGGAGATTGTTCCCACCTTTAAAAAGCAACGGCAGGGATGGCTTAGCTATCAGGTTAAGAGGAGCAGCCGTGTCAGCCCGCTTGGCGTCCTTTGGCAGAGGCCAAAATGCTTCTCCCGGTACAAGTTGCTCCTCCTGTGCATGGAAAATTACAGAGGTGACTCCCATTTATAAAAGATGATGTACCAGGGCCCCGCAAAAATGGACCCATCTGTTGACTCTCCAGCCCCAGCAAGGCCGCAGTTGGACAAGGCAACAGAAACGAAGGTTTCCAACCCTCTTTCCAGCAACAATATAAGTTTTCCAGGAATGTTGGCAGTGGTCACAGCTATTTATCTGCAGTCTGCAGGGGGCTATTCAAACACACCAGGTTTTCTGCCAAGGGTAGGCCTTGAGGTTTTCTGCTCCACGGTCATTTGAACCTCAGCATTTCCGTCCACATTCGTGCGCTGGATCCCGGTGTCGTTTCCGCTGCCCGCTGGATCACAGGCAGGGGTGTGGGAGCAGCAGGCAGGTTGCGGCCACGGGCATCGCTCCACCCGGGCATGCACCCACAGGACATGGTAGCCCTGCGAGCGTGCACACCTCTGCCTCTCCATGCCCACACGCCAGCCTCGGCTGGTCTCGTGGTTCGTGTAGACCCTGTCTAATCCTGAGCAGAGCCCAGAGACTGAAACACAGGGAGTAGTCTGGGCAAACGACTTTGTTCCTGTGGAACTACTGCTGTGCCTAAAGCTTTTCAGCCACGGTCTGCTGAAGTCAAGTAAGTTTCCGTTGACTTCAACAACTGCTGGGTCACAGTTTGCTTAAGTGGTTCCAGACTTTGGCCCTTCCAGCAAACACTTTGGCCAGCTGTTAAACAATAACTGAAATCCATCTAATATTTGAGTATTTGCATAAGCAAAACAGATAAAATTTGAGATGAGGTTTGGTTCTTGGTCTTTATCTGTTGGTCAGCTTGGTCTTTATCAGTTATGAGTTACTGGGTGGATACACACCCAGAGAGATTTAACGAACAAAGGATACTAATAGCAATGAGGTACTGCGATGGTAATACAAAATAAGGTTTTACTTTTAACAGAGCAAAGGGATTTGTGATGGTATGTGTTACGGACACCTAAAACATGTTTATCTTTATCTTACTATACATAATTACCCTGACAGTGGTCTTTTTTTGGTGTCAGGCTCACCAGGATTTTCATGTTCCAGATTTGAAAAGATGGCTTCCAGGCATCAGACTGAAATTAGGCCCCTTTATTAATTTTAGCTTTAGATTTTAGTCTCAGAAAAAAATTAATTCAAGGTACCCACAGGCTAACATAAGTAAAATAAATGTTTTAATAGCAGAGGAAGTTTTTGAAGCATGACAAATTTCATTTTTCTTGAGTCTGCAGCTAAAATCAAATCAATTGGAAAGCTGAGGACCATGAAGAAACACATACAAGTGGGTTAGATGGTGGCAACGAACATGAGAAGCAATAGGCTCAGCATGGGCTGGGACTTACAGCATTACCTTCCAGCTCAAGGGACCAAAATTAAATTTGTAGTACAAACTTCTTGCTTGACTTTGGCTGAATCACATAACATCTGTCCCTCAGGCGCTACCTGCCTGGCTCCAGGTCTGCTGGCTATGTGATGGACCAAAGTGCCTGCAGCCCCTTGTTTGGTCTCCTTTGCCCTGTCTACATCGCCAGGCTGGAGGGGTTCACCTTGCCTTACTGTGCCTCAGGTTCTCGTGTGTATAAAAAGACAGAATAGCAATTTTTGCTTCCCAGGTCTTTCCTAGGGAGGTGTGTCACCAAAGGCCCTGGGCGGCTCGGCTTCTGTTTAAAATGCGAGCTTTGCAGTGACAACAGACAGGTGGAAAGAAGACAAGCTGTCAGGCATAAAAGCACCCCGTGGAGAAGATTCAGGTGCAAAATGCAGAGCTGGAGACGTGGCATCACTGCAAGAGACTCCCACAACCCTCCTCTGCTGCCACAGCCTCTTCCAGTCCGCTCTGCTCAGACGTGGGATGGGACGCAGGAGTCGCACCCCGGCCCCCTCGGCCACCCGCTGTCGGTGCATCCACCTCTTCTGAAAGCAAAGCCTCAAGCTGGAGAGTCTTTATCAATTTAATGTCAGTGAAAGTCTTATTTAGTAAGATAGTTAATGGCAGCTGAAGCTGTGCAGAGGCTTAAATCTGGTGTGCTTCAAGGTATCGACCTGAACTGCCCTGGTGGTGCCCATGGCTACCCTGGGCAAAGTGGAGAAAGAAGCTTGTCCATGGTCACGGATGCGATCTGTCCCAGCTCACCAGACCCACGTACCTCTGGCTAAATCAGAGCTGAGTCTTTTTCTTGTACATAAATACACTGGGAACCATACTACACAGGCCTGCTAAGGTGACAACACCTTGTCACACCTTTCTGCCTTTTCTGCTTGTCCCTTGTGTCCGACAGCCCTGGCTGTATGAGCGTTTTTATGTCAGATCAATTTTCCCTTTGCTAAAAAGCCTTGTATTAAAATTACAAGGCTATTTACTGAAGGCTTAGTCACAAATAAGGTTGGGGGGGGGTATTCTTTTTGCCAAATAATTATTTTTTTTTTATTCCCTTTGTCAAACGAATCGAGTATCCCCTTAAAGTACACACTTCGTGTTGGCTTCGCAGTTAGGGTAAAAGTAAATCCGCGTGTGCTTTCCAAAGGCTTTGTTTCACAAACAACAACAACATGAAAAAAGGAATAGTCATGGGAAAATTACAAACCGTTTGGCACTAAGGGAATTATGAATGCAATTTCCTGAGCTCAGTGTGCTGGAGGAGCTGCAGTAAATAGCTGTCAGGCAGCTTTCTCTGCCGAAAGATTTTAGGCATGATCCCCGGCTGTGAAGGAGATTTCGTCTGTGCTGGACTTTTGCTCTCCTTCCAGTACAGATGGGATTTTCAACTGGTTTAGTTGAGCTGGCACAAAGGGAGCATGGGTGTGTTTGGTTTAAACCAAGTTTTCTGGGAATCATCTCGTATGCGAAAATGAGAGAGCTCACTTCTCTGCTGAATTCTGCTGGAGAAAAGTGATTTAAAGATGGTTTGAAGTCAAAGCTGAAAGAGACCCAGGAGAAAGATCTCATATACAGGCCTGGATATAGAGAAGCTGTCTTCCTGCCACTTCCAAACTGAAATAAACACCTTCAGTAAAAAAAAAAATTGTGATTTCTTTCCCTCTGCAGCTCAAGCAGAGGTTGGGAACTGAAGAAGCAAGTGAACCAACAGCGGGGAAAAATATTTGACATAAAGGACTCTGGATGTGAGGAAGAACATGATAGTTATGCAGAGGCTGTTTAGATTTTGACGAATGAGCCTCTCTGAGGAGAGCAACACTCTACAGCAAGAGGTGACAGAGCCGGCCCCCAAGAGGAACAGGGCACTGGGTGCTGTGCATCCCCCCCCCAACTCCCTCACGCACACCGGAGCCGGTCAGTGGAAAACGTTGTTAGAACGTTTTGGGTGCTCCGAGGTGCCTCGTGTGCCCCTCCCCAAAGCTGCTGCCCGGGGTGAGGGTGCTGGGCGGGCGCAGCGGGTGCTGCTGTGATGTGGCACTGCAGCCAGAACCAGCTCTCGCTGCCGAAACGGCCGGGGCCCCGGGTGCTGCTGGGCTGGCCCTGCTGCCTCGGAGAAGTGCCACAGCAATGTCCCCTGCTCCCTTCAGAGAGGCTTCTGTCCCTCGAGCGGCCCTGCGAGTGTCCTTGGCAACTCCGAGCCACAAACAGCAAGTGGTGGGAGCCAAGACCGAGCAGCCAAACATGAAACCTGGTAACTGGGCTATAAATATTTACACACTGTGCCTCGGCTTTACTCATTCTGCTGTATCAGGAGCAGGGCCAGCCGCAGAAGTCCAGGTATTAACTGTCCTGCTTGTCGTGGTCCAGGACTTTCAGCCGGACCATAATCCCCACTGTCTCAGTGTCCTGGGTCAGATCCGTTCCCGGGGAGGCCAAGGGATGCTGCTCTTCCCAACCGGAGGTGCCAGTGCGTCCTGCTCTGATTTGGGTGTATCTGCAGCGTCAGATTTGCCCACCGCTCCCCAGACCAGGGCGGACCCCTGCAGCCCAGCCAGCTCCGTGCCGCTGCAAACGCTGCCTGGGCACGACTGCCTGGCCCCCAGCAGGGCTCTCCTCCTTCGGGCGGTGGAATTCGGTCTTGCGAGCATTGCTGAGGCCCGATGCTGGCTGGGGAATCTCAAATTAAATATCTGTAAAGCCAGGATGATCCATTTTTTCCAGAGAATTTTTTGCTCAACCCCTCCACCCTTGTCACGAGTGCCGTCGGTCTATTATCAGCTGTCACTGGAGCACAGGCAAATTCCAGCTGAAGCAACAAGTCGCTGATGGGAGCTGAGCTTGGGCATGTCACCGTGCCAAATGGCACCGGCTTCTCTCTAGCGGGACAATAGCATTCAACCCTTTAAGGCAACTGACCCAGAGCTAAGGCATTTTATCGACAGCAAGTATCTCAGCAGCAAAGCTCCAGCTGGTGAACCAGCCCATACAGAGCAGAAATGAAGTCATGACGGAAATTCATTTGCCTTTTGTAAGAATTCGGGTGTTCTCATGTGAGCAGCGGACACAGCTCTGAAGTCCCGGGGTGGAAAACAACCCGGACATACCTTGTGTCTGGGGTTGTGTCGCTCGACCTGCCTCGTCAGAGGGATCCTTGATTTTGCACCTTGAAAAATGGACACCAATGCAAACTGTGACCTCAGCCCACTCAACTAGACATAATTTAGCTACATAGCTTTAGGGTATTCGTGTCTATTCCAAAGCTAAAAGATATGGCAGAGTAGCTGAGGAAGGAAAGACATTTGTATTAAATCTGGCCCTTCTGTCACTGAGATTCAGGCGCATTTCCAATTCTCTCTTATTGCAGATCTCAAAAGCTTCGGATGCTGGGAGAATTCACATAACGGATCCGAAAGCACCTGTGATTAATATTAACTGCCTGGGAAAAGGGAAAAGCAAGCAAAGCTGCATCTGGTGTTCCCCTTCCTCCTGCACCTCTGGGAGTTTTAGGAGGGAGCCGTACCACAGAGGAGCAGGCTCAGCCTGCCATCATTAAAGGGCGCAGAGCAGATACTTTAAGATGCTGAAGAGAGTGAGGAAGATGAGGGAGACACACTGCCCTCAGCTGTCTTTAGGGTTATGCCCATGGAGCTGCTAAGCAGAAAAGGACCATTTTGGTATAGGCCAGCACTGCAGGAGGGTGAGGGAGATGCTGTAGGTGGGATGCAGAACATGCTTACTGTGGCCATCTCTGATTTTCTGTCATCAGCCCATCTTAAATCAGGCAAAGGGGCTGCAGCTAGCGTGGGGGAGAGGAGGTCAGGGTGTTGCAGGACATTTACTGCTACCAACACTGGGAGGGACAATAGCTCCTCTTGCTGCACTTGGAGAACTAATGGAGCAGGAGCTTGCCATGGGCTGTGGACATCAGGTGACAGAAACAGGGAGGAGGAGGAGGAAGATGTCCCTGGCAGAAGAATCAGGCAGAATTCCTGTCCCTTACAGACAAAATGGCCCAGGGGAAGCTACAGGTTACCTGCAGCTCTCGGCTGTAGTGCAGTATTGCCTGGAGGAGGAGGAAGGGCAGGGGAAAATATTCCTGCTGCTGTCCCAGCCTAGGCACATTCACATCGGGAAGAGCTTCGACACTCGGCCGGTTGGTATTTTCCTATTCACAAAGCATCCTCCGCACCGCGGTGCCTTCCCAGCCCAGCGCAGGCCAGAATAGCTAACCCTGCTGCTGCAGGTAGAAGAGCTGACATGCTGCATACAGCCGACAGCTTTAATTCATACACTTTCTCTCTTTGTCCGCATTCCTGGGAGCTTATGCACACAGGAAAGGGAGCAACGTTCACACATACCCTTAAAAGTAGCTATGACCACACTATTCTGCGAAACACGCGGGGTTAGGAGATTGCAACCATATATGGACTCCTTGGGGCTGGAGCATCGCTGGCACCCCTCGGAGGAGGACAGCTGGTGGAATTTCCTATGAAAGGCCAATTAATAAAGACCAAATCCTTTTGTATATACGCATGTCTAAATATTGTACAACAAATTCAAGGCTCTGCTACCCCAGAGTCCTGAACCTTACAGAGCCTCCTGCAGCCATTAAGGGCTCTTGTAGCCTCTGACCCAGGCTGTAAGTGCCCAGCACAGGCTCTAAGGACACGAGTAAGGAGAAGGCCCTGCTTCCCAACCTCTGCTCTGAGAGCCCACCTTTGGTACCATCCTGCAATGCCAAGCAGTGACAGGCTTCAATTCTGCTTTCCCCAGCTTTGGGCTCTCCACTCACAGCCTCACCCCTGACATCTCACCTCTGGGGTGCTAAACCCCCGAGACTTCACATTGCTTGTTACAGGACCTGTTCCAGGGTCAGGAGCCTTCAGGGACATCATACCCACTGCACTGCTGGGCAGTCAATTTATAACGGTAGAGAGATGAGGGCGCCGGCCGCCAGGCTGTCCCCAGTGCTGCTCCTGCCAGCAAGGTCCAAAGCAGCTTCTGATGTGAGCATGGTTAAAGGCACCAGGTGAGTTGCAAATGCCGGTACATTAAGGAACACCCAGATGGCCACCAGCTCAGCAGAGGAGATGGAAAGCTGCGGGCACACGCGGTGTTTGCGCTGGGCTATGTTGCTACGCTTGCACTGGGCACAGAGAGTACACAAATACTCCCACGGCCTCTGGGTTCTCTCATCGTCTTGGCAGATTTTGTTACAATTGTCAGCAAGGACACCATTTCCTCATTTCCCCTCCACTGGTCTCGTCTTCCAATTATTCTTCAACCACAGACACAGGTGGCTAACAGATTTCTTTGCAATTTAATATTTTAAGAGTACCTTCGGGCCCACTAGCATCCGAGAGGTGCTTCCCACAGCTCCTCTCTTGCCTTGCCAAGCTACTTGCTCCAGAATGCTCCCCATGCCTGGTGACAGACACTGTTTTGGGGCTGTGATGAGCAAAGGCCAAGCAGAGAGAAAAGTCCTCCTGCAACAGTGCAAACAGCTGTCGTGACCACAAATTTGCTGCAGATGACAGCAAATTCTAGTGCTAGGAACTGTTTGAAGCCCAGGTGATGACCTTCCTGTGACAGCTGGGCAGCCTGGAGGAAGAAGCACCATGGAGAAAGGTGCCATTGCAGGCTCGACGTTGTGTGTGGGGCTTGAACCAGCTCTGAGACTTGTCAGCAGCTCCAGCAAGGGCTGCAGCTCATCTCCAAGGGGCTAAAACCGATCCCACAACCAGCTTGTGACCATTAGCGTTAAACTTCTGCTTCTAAAACCCAATGGGGGGTGGGGAGAAGTCAACAAGCAGCTGGTCTTAAAGAAGAAAGCAAGATGCAGGGTAGATGTACAGTCTCTGAGCACAAGATCACCTCGACCATCTCCAGACTCCTGGGTGTTGATGACTACTCACAGGTATCCTGCTGAGGCAGCCAGATCCAGGCTGTGTTAGCAGACTCCTCCCTTTCTTCAATGTAAAAGCAGCAACGAAGCCATAGTAAGCCAAGCACCTCATTTGAGAAGGTGGTGGCTTCTGTGGGGGGGCTCAGAGTGCAAGAGCAGCCGGTGTCACAACAGGGTCTCTTCTCCTTTCTGCAGACTGAAGCGGGATGATGCATAAGGCGTGGTGAATGTGGCAGGGGATGGAGAGAGTCTCCAGAGCAGGGGTGGGCTGGCAGCCTCTGCACTGCCTGGACCCACAGGGACGTGGTGGTGATGGACAATTACTGTCCTTTCCAATGTTGCCATCTAGAGGACCCAGCAAGGACAAGAGCTCCTTGCAGGCCATGATGAGATAAGGAAGAATTAAAAGCTTGCTTTTATTTTTAAATTTTACCTCACATAAATGCTTTCCCAGCACGAGACGAGAGCCAAACGTGCAGGACTGTCTTTGGGCATGAGAATACAGGATTGCTCTAAAAACATCCCTCTGATCATTTTTTTTTTTTTTTTTATGAGGTTGTAGATACCCAACGTTGGCCCATTTCCCAGTGCTTTACTGATGTCCACACAAACATGGCCAGGTGGTGCGATGGCTTGAGCGAAAGCTGTCCCTCATCAGCCCAAATCAAAGTGAACTAATAATAAATCGGGAACTATTCAGCGCGCGGCGGCTGTATGCACCTACCCGCGGTGCGAGTCTCCCTCCCCTGACCACGCAGGGATCTGCCTCATCTCTTCCTGCAGTGCCTCTGAACAGCACCCATCCAAAACATTTTTGCGTGGCTGATGAGACATGCCAGCTCACGGCGCAGTGAGCCAGTCCCAGAGGATGCCTGCCTGCAGCCGCCTGCGCTGGGGAGGGCGGATGCACGCCGGCTGGTCACAGAATCATGGAACAGTTTGGGTTGGAAGGGACCTCAAAGATCATCCAGTTCCAACCCCCTGCTATGGGCAGGGACAGCCCCCACCAGCCCAGGGTGCCCAAAGCCCCATCCAGCCTGGCCTTGGACACTGCCAGGGATGGAGCATCCACAGCATCTCCGGTCCTGGCTACATTTTGGGCACTGAGATAACGCCCACCAATGGTGAGCCCAAGGGCCTGAACCAGACCTTATTTCAAAAAAACAATTCAGTTGTAAGGGGTGTGCTGCACTTCCTTTGAGGGTTTGTGAGGGTAAAGAGCTGCCAAGAGGCATTTGTCCAATTTCTAAACTACGTCCTTGTTTGCTTTAGCTACGTGCCAGAGCACGACCCACGCCTGGGCTGGACGGCGTGCGTACAGTGGGATTAGCGGTGTTTATTCTGATTGTCGGGATTTTGAGGTGTGAGAGCGCACGGTGGAATTAGCATCGTTTCATAGTAATAAACACCATTGTCTCCTGTCCCCCTCGTGTGACTTCCAGGAGCACGGGCCACCCACCATCAGCGTGGCGCTGGAGAAGCCCTTCTCGCTTGGAGACTCACGGAACTTTTGCGAGCTGCAGTCAAGGCTTTGGCAAAGCCCAGGGTGAGAGCTCAGGGCTCGCCCCCCCACACAAGGACCGCGGTCCCTTCGGAGAGCAGAACAGACGTCCCCTCGGCTGCCCGCTGCTATGGATGGGAGACAAGTGTGTTTCACTAGGCGCTATCCTCCAGCAGTGATACAGAGCTACGAACTATGTATTGTTATACCATTCAAAAGATTAAGTTTGTTCTTTGTGAATCGACGCCCTCGGAAGCTGATTCCTGAAGTTCCTGAGGTGCCCTCTGTGTTAAAGGATTGTAAAGCATTTGAACAACCAACCTCTTTAGCCACTCTGACAGCACATAGCACCAGAAAAGCGGTACAGGAGAAATGTTGATCAACCTGGACAGAGAAGTCTTATTTAGTAGGGGGCCCAACATGTACAACAGCAAGACTGTTAATTCTAGTGTAGGAAAAAATAGTTGAGCAAAAACTTCGGTTAAGAAATGTAAAAAGACATTTGTTGGCCCGAACATTTGTATCCACCAAGAGAAAGATTAATCAGGCTGATAAAACAGCAGATGATGGAAAGAAGAAACCTAGAACGAGGCAAAAAACAGCTGAAAAAGCGTCTTCAAGAAAGTGCGTTGTATTTAAAGATGAAAAAGGAAACAGGAGGGCAGAATCACCCGCCGTGAGCCCAACCGCAAATCCAACAAAAGCAGGGGACGTAAAAGCCCAGGAAAGCTCAGGGGCCTCAATTTTGCGAACGCCCCGTAGCGATGCCTCTCACGCAGGTCCCCAGGGCTACCCCAGCTGGGGTTTGCTGCTTGTGGAGGAGCCTGGGAGCCGCAGCGGCTTTTAGCAGACATCATCATCCCTCCGCTCCGTTCCTGCGAGAGAGGATGGCCCCTCCGGCCCACGGCGCCCTGCATCCGCAGCGGCTGCCTTACCCGCCGGCCGAGAACAAACTAGTCCGAGAAGGTCAAGCGGCACGTCGTCGCTTCGCTACAGATTTATTTCCGTGTGAATCAATGAAACGGTACACACAACTCCAGAAAAAAACAAAAAAATCTTTTATAGGCCCATAATCCTTCTTTCACAGTACAACGCAACAGTAAAGGATTTAGTCAGTGTAAACAGAAGGTCCAACAGTGATCATCAGCTATCACAGATCAGCTGCACAAACACCACAGCTACGGAGTTAATGCCATTACCACACGAATCGACAGTGCTAGTACAAATCAGAACTTTACCTACAATGCTTTTTCATGTGCAAAAAACCATGAAAATTCAATTTACAGAAGAAGGGCACCTTCTCTAAATCTTTGCGGGAGCTGTAAACTGCCTCCTCGGGGCTGTCCTATCTACTGGGCGACAGGTCTCGGGGCCGGATTCTCCCAGGTACCCTTAACTTTGTCTGCAGCAAGCAAGCCATCAGGGCTCTGCACCCGAAAACCAGGCACTCGTGTCTCCTCTGCTGCAGCAGGATGAAGGAAATCATCCGTTGGGGATGAATCTGAGTCATCTATTAAATCACTCTTGAATTTCAGCTGAGATTCATTCATTCACAAGACTGTTCAGAGCAGTCCTGGTTATATTACGTACGGATCATAACAGCTCATCCATAACATCGTTATTTGTTAACAACCTTTTTTTCTTTAATGTCCTAACCGAACTGTCACCAGTGTCAGAAGCTGAGGCGTATGGTAATGTGTTGGCAGGCTTAAAGAGAGCGGATAAATTATTGAAGTCGAAGGGTCAGAGGAAGAGGGGAATGCTACCAAGGCTATGGCAAAACGTTACCCTGCGGCCGCCTCGCTGCAAATTTGCACCTCAGCTGGGGATTGCCTGGGAGGGAGCCCCGCACCGCCCTGCCGCTGCGGGGGCCGCCCGGTGGCACCACGGGCTTTGGGGGGCAGCAGAACCGTTCTGCACCTCGGGCTGCACCAGCGCCAGCTTCGTAAATTGAATTCATAGTCCGATTATACAGGAAAAAACAAGAGGTAGTTGTTTATCATACCTCTTCAAAAAGGCAAAACAAACAAAAAACAGGACGTAGAAATGATGCAGTAAACCTAAAGCCAACGGGTACCTACTTTTTTATTTTTTTTCCTGTTTTTTTAAACACGTGAAGTTAAATTACAGACATCATATAAAATGCACACTTTATGGAATTCCTGCATAGCAGGAAACAAAGAGGCTAGCGCTAATCCAACAGCTACGTTAACAGCGAGACTGCCACTGACTGGTGCAAGGAAGATGCCCTATCTAAATACAAACAGAGCGTTACCCCCTTTCTTCTAGGGGAGTCCTATGGCAACACTTACACATTTTGTTCGGAAGGAAAAAGAAAGCATTTTCTTGGGGATAAACTGCCAAAACAATTAGTTTCACATCCGTAAATTTAAGGCAATGTTACTTAGACCTGAGAAAATGAAAAGAAAAAAAAAAAAGTGTCAATTTATTTTCTCAACTATACATATAAACTCGAAATTTCAGTACTCCCTGTCTCCTCCGGCTCTCAGGTGGGGACACTGCTCCGAGGTCTCAGGGTCGGATCCTGAGAGAGGCGGAGTTTGTTCCAAGGAAACCCGGCGGGAGCTGTGAGTGCTCAGACTCACCTGGCTCTTTTTCATAACTTCTCTTTTTAAACACCTCTGTTTAAGCCCTCTGGAGAGGGTTAACTCTAGAACGGACCTGCAGTGCACTGGTAACCCTGAAAGGTTCGTATAGCAAAACTGCAGCTAAAATAGACAATAAAATTACGTACAGTAAATTTCTGGGATTCCCCCTTTTCAGGAGAAAAAGAAGGATGTCAGGGTTAACAATTTCACTGCACCTTCAGCCATTCCCATAACTACAGAGTAAATCCTTTAACACTAGTGTGAAATCGCAAATTGTTCTGTGCTCTTCCTTGGAAAATAAAAATTAAAAAAAATAGCAACAACAACAAAAAAATAATCAACTCGCAAACACTTCTCAGTAACTGGTAAGAGACAGAGCGAGGTCGGGTGGGGATTACAGACACGCGGCATGCTACGGAGTTATTAAACAAAGTGCAATGATTTTTGAACTGTACAGGAGGACGGACAGATGGACGACTCCCCTTCAGTACCACCGAGATGCTCGATACCTCTGGAGAGGTCCGGGGGTACCGTGTCAATCTGTAGCCGTAAAGCTTGTGTTCGAGGTCGGGGCTCCACGGCCCCGCGTGCAACCGCGGCAGCGCTGCACACCTTCGCTACGTCTGTGGCTGCAGGAGAACAGATTCGCTCGCGCAAAGACACGGTCGCTTTCCCAAATTTAGTTGCCGGTTGAGGATTTGATGGCCGGTTCTAGAAAGCTGCTTGAGCCCCAACAGAAAGACGGGCCCAGCCCTAAAACCTGTGCACGCCTGGTGCAGCTCCTGGGGGATGACCTCCTCTTAAACTGACTGCGGGCAGAAACCATCCCTCCCTCCTGCTCCCACCCGAGCGGCCGGACACCCGCAGGCCTCGCTACCAGCTTCGGCCAGTGCCTGCCGCCAGCCCGCTTGGGCAGAGGGTCACTTCAAAAGCAGAAAGCCTCCAGGTCCCAGCTCAGGTTCTCACAAAATGCAGTTTATCACCGGCCGCTGCCCGGCGAGAGGGTCTGTGGGCTGATTTTTGGCTGATATTTCAAATGCGACTATCCAAAATCAGAGACTAAAAAAAAAACCCAACAACGCAATCCTCACCTGAATCGAAAGCGATCTCCCACCGCTCGCCAGCACCTCCCTCCCCTCCTCTCCCAGGCTCAAAGGATGAACAGGGAGTCGGCTCCTTCACTCACCCCGCCGGGAACTAAACCCTTCGTCAAATCACACATTAAAGAAGCTCACTGTGTGCAAAAGACTCTTACGCTAAAACAGTTCCACCCTACACAGTGCAGTCAACACAGTTTTTAACTTAAATTTGCAGCTTGTTCTGTACAAGTGCTTGGCAGAGAATATTTATATTCTTCTGACACCATATAAATAATATTTATACAGCTTAGACATTTTGAGACATGCATTAGACTTTAGGTAGTACATATTTCTCGATCATATATGCAAATACTACTGTCAATTAAACCGAGCAACCTTATGCTGGACCATGTCTTGCGTTATCCAGGACATTTGATGGCGGCTCCGAATCGTCCATGGGAAGGACCAGGCGCGTTCCCCGGATTACGAGTTCATGGTCCCCAAAAGCAAGCTCCCGATCGAGCGCGTCTTCAGAGCTGTTTCCCACGAACCGCCGCGACGTGCCGCTGGATGCAACGGAGTCAGTGTTGACGGTGGAGTCCCCATAGGTCAGACTGATGTCCCCATCGTTCAAAATGAGGTCAGAGTCATCATCCTTCAGCTGCTCTTGATTCTGGGCAACAAACAGGAGAAAAGTGCTGTTCAACTCTTCCTCGATAGCCATGTTTGAAGTTATAGAATCATAGAATCATTAAGGTTGGAACAGACCTCAAGGATCATCTAGTCCAACCGTCCCCCCACCACCTATTACCCACTAAACCATGTCCCTAAGTACCACATCCAACCTTTCTTTAAACACCCACAGGGACGGGGACTCCACCACCTCTCTGGGCAACCCGTTCCAAGGCCCAACCATCCTTTCCGAGAAGAAATTCCTAATCTCCATCCTGAACCTCCCCTGGCACAACTTGCAGCCGTTCCCCCTTGTCCTTTCGCCAGTTATCTGTGAGAAGAGGCTGACCCCCAGCTCACCACAACTCCCTTTCAGGNGCCCTTCTCTGGACACGCTCCAGGGCTTCGATGTCTTTCTTGTGGTGAGGGGCCCAAAACTGGACACAGCACTCGAGGTGCGGCCTCACCAGGGCTGAGTACAGGGGGACAATCACCTCCCTGCTCCTGCTGGCCACCCCACCCCTGATACAGGCCAGGATGCTGTTGGCCTTCTTGGCCACCTGGGCACACTGCCGGCTCATTGCATGGTGGCGGTGAACAAGCAGATGGAGGCACCGGATAACAGCCTCTCCCACACCATGACCATAACCAGACGTGCCGCACACACGCCTCTGAGCCCGGGAGACTCGCACAACACACTCGCTTCTCTGCAGACTGCCTAAAAGGGCGCTCTCAGCTCTTCTTTCTGATGCCATGGCAAGATACATGGGGAACGCAGTTCTGAGTGGGTCCGACAGGACTAAAATACCCACAACCACAGGAATCACGTGGCCGACCCATCAGAGCCATCTCGGTTTCGTGTGGGGAACTTGACTTTGCAGGCAGGGCAAGAAAACTCCTGCCACGGAGAGCTGCCATGGCAAGGGGCTCCTGGGCATGGCAATGCCCCAAGTGCTGCAGCCCTGCCGGAGAGCCGTGCTGGCACCAGCAACCCGCAGAGCCACGGGACACCAAAGCTGACCAGCAAACCCAGCTCCCCAAAGCGCGTGGGCGCGCACAGGCTCTGCGGTGATGGTGCTGCCTACGGGCTCTCCAAAGCTGCTTGTCATCTCCCTGCCCCTCTGGGCTGCTCAAACAAGGGCTCTTTACGATTTCAGGAAAAAATCAGCCCTGGTTCAGATGCTGGCAACCTTTTCAGTTGCGAGTGATGCAGCTGAGGGGGCTGCAGGAACAGCTCATTTGCAAGGCTGGAAGGAAGCAGGAGGTGGGGAAATTGTGTGTCCTCCCAGCTGGGCCTGGGGAAGGACACGCATGACAGCTTCCCCATGACAGCTTCATTGAGCCAGTCACTGAGGAACCACCACAAATACATCACGAGTCCCTTCATGACCAGTCAGCCGGAAAAGCAACTCACAGGAATTAGCTCACCCATCAGCCCCAGTATTTGACCTCCCCACAGGCTCCCAGCTCAATGCTGCAGAGCAGCATCCAAAAGCTATGGAGAAACTTCAACATGTCGGACTCCACCATCCCTGCAACAGAAAGGACACTGATGGACTCACTTCATATGCCTGTGGACTCGTCAGGCACCGGGCAACAGGCCCACAGCACCCCGGGAGCGTGGTCGTCAGAGGAGGACCGCTGTGTGTCAGCAGGGGCTTTAGATAGCTACAGAGAGGGTTAAGGAAGAAAGAGCAACAGGATCGTGTCGGTAGGTCAAGGGGTGGGACGCAGAGGCAGCGGTGAGGGACTCAGTGTCTCGAGGAAATCACAGGAAGGAAAAAATACAAAGCACGAAAATTATAGGGACGAGCAGCGTGAATGGAACCAAACAGCAGGACACGATCAGACCAGGACTCAGCCCTGCTAAGACTTGGCAGCACCACCCGTCCCATCATCTTGTGCCTCTCCTGGCAAATTGCTCCTCCACTAACCCATGGCAAAGCATTTGCAAGGGGGGAGGGGCACGGATCCAGCAAGAGGGCTATGAATGAGAAGATGTCCTGCCCTTTCTGCACGCCTGCCACCAGGATCAAGGATCCCCCTGGGCTTCCAGGCCTGCAGAGCTCAGCTTTGAACTGAGCTACTGCTGCGTTCCCACTGGTGGCGGGTGGGAACGGTCATTCCTCACAGACACAAGGAGGTGCAAATCAAAAACCAGCACTGTGAGGGGAAAGCAAACGCTGGCTCCTCTGCTAAGCGGGGAGTGAGTCCACACTCCGAGTCAACGGAGCTGCTCGGGGAGATGGGACTGGGCACGGCACATGGCGACTACCATTCAAGGATACTTGTGATCGAAGTTGTACCACATACGGAAGAGCCAGGCGCTTTCTGCCTTCGTACTCCTCCTCTCGCTCTCCGGGACGCCCTGCGGGAGAGCAAAACGTTAAAGAGCCGCAGGACAACATGACAAGACCTTCACCAGGGCCAGGAGCCCCCAAGGAGCACCCAGTTATCCCCACAGGGACCTAAGAAGACACAAACCTTCCCACTGCCTCTTCAGAAGAAACCTTTGAGGTGCAGCAAGTATAAGGACGTTCGCACCACACCAGGCTCAAGGTGCTCCCAGCACCACGCTCTGCATTCAGCGGCGTACAACAGACTTAGGGAGGCGGTATCAAAGCACAGAGCAACCGTTTTTCTGCTAGAGCCTTCCAGTTTCTGGCCCCAAGGTTTAAAGTGCCTCGGAGCCAGCGGCTGCATCCAAACATCACACTTCATAGTGACTGGCAGGTCCAACCTCCACCAAATATCGCCTGAGATTTCTGTATGCAAATAATCATGTGTTATGGGGACTCCTGGCTTCCTTTTAGTCAGAGGGAAAAATAGAGAGCTGTTTGGAGGGGACTGTGAATACAATTACATATTCCACAGAAATTTGGCTTTCAGATTTATGGCTCTGGGCTGCCTTTAGCATTTGATGCTTTCTCTCCAGGAGGTGAACAGCCCAATAAACGGCTCTGAATACAAAGATCCTCCAAGGTGCAGAACCCACGCGGAAATCAATGAAAGCCACAGCACAACCGGGCTGCAGAGGCACGAGCAGACAGCTTGGTGCTACCGGGCTGTAAAATTCCCGGTGCCACAGGGCTCCAGCATTTATCTCAGCGCAGTCGGCGGTTCCTGGGCTGCCACATAACTACCCACAGGAAACTGGGGGGCAAAAGAGAGGTTGAGGGTACCTGTGGATAAAAGTGGGATGCAAGATGCCACATAAAATGGGCCGGTAAATGGCATTTCTGCACTGCCCCGGATGCCGGGATGAGGCAGAAAGCCTCCATGGCACGCACATTTTGATACTTGTTTCAGACCCAGCAAGGCAGAGACTGAATGTATGGCGGCAGTAATGTGGACTGACTAAACAGCCCAGTGTCACTTCTACGCCCTTCTTTCAAACTGAACAAAAGCAAGGCTCGTTGTAGGCACAGAAAAGCCATGACTCCCACTGACTGCAAACTCTTTCACCAGAGGAGCTAAAAACCCTCCTACAGCTGGAAGGGAGCAGCGCACAGACGGGCACCGCAACCCCTGCACAGCACAAACCCCTCTGCAGGGGCTGCCCGGCAGCGCCGCACTCACCACGTTCTCCTGATCCGCGTCCACACCGACCCTGCGGAGGAGGAAACGAGCACAGGGTTAGGACAAGCAATGCCGGGCGCGTAGCGTTGTGGTTCTGGGGGAAGGCCGCGCTCTTCCTCTTGTCTCTTAAATGTCACGGCCTTAACGTAGTGGTGGGACGAGGGAGAGGATGTGCAGCGCCAGGAGAGCCCCACGCACGCCACACTCACCGGATATTCAGGCAGGACAGCATGGCAGTGGTGCCCCCGCCGAAAACCCACACCGTGAAGAAGACGATGAGGAGCGTCGTGCTGAACATCATCTGCCGGGCGTAGGTGGCCGTGTCACGGATGGCCAAGGCAAACGCCATGGCTCCTCGCAGCCCTGACGGAGAAAGGACAGCAGAGGAGCTGCGTTAGCCCACGGCACCGGCGGCCACCCACGCCGCAGGCTTCCCCACCCGGGATTTACATCACACCGCCCCACGTGCGGTCCTGCCCTTCCAACAGGACGTGCACCACCAGGGGAGACCAGAGAGATGATTCCGCATCCCGTGCCGTGAAGGCCTGCGTTATCCCTGCTCTTCCCAGCCCGGAAAGACAAACCCTCCTCCTGCCCCACGCTGTGCACTCAAGCGCAGGGCAGGAGGAGCTCATTCCTACGTCTCAAACCCAAGGCATTCACACTCCCGAGCCTACGGCAGCCCTTTCCTGCCCAGCCTCTTCTCCAAGCTCTGCCCCCAAGAGATTTGCAGTTGCATACGGAGTATTTCCAGGCGCTCGGGGGTGAGGACACGCAAACGGGCCACACGGTCAGAGGCAAGGATGCAATAACGTACCAGCAAACATCATCATATGCTGTAAATTTGTTCCGATCTTGTTTCTTCTCCCCAAATTCAGTAAAAATGACAGTGGGTAAATATTGGCAGCTCTTCCTAGGAAGATGGCGAGCTGTATTTGTACGCATTAAGGAAATTGCTCTCCCTGTGTCTCCCATCGCATCCCACCGCTGCACATGGAGCCGGTTTCTGCTGCCTGACGGAAATGCCGAGGAGCATCGGAAACACCGGTCCTCTGGATGCAAAGATAATAACCCAGCTCCAAGTGCTGCAGCAGTGGGGGAAGAGCATGCTACTGCCTCACTGCAAAGCACACACTGCAATTTGGGAATATCACACAGAGGCAAGCACAAACAAACAAGGGAAATGGTGAGAGGGCAGGTTAGATGAGCGAGAGCAGAGAAAAACCACCACTTCCCACTGGATGCTCTCCCTGCTGCATCCGTTTTCCGCCCCAAGACTTATTTGTCCTCTCTGGAGCTCAAGTTGCCACAGCTACCACAACCCCTCTGACATTCCCTGGCACGCCACGCTTCGCAGCTGGGTTTGAAGCTTTAAGCCAAGTCCCGTTCCTGCAGATTATTCAGCAAAATGAAAGCGGCGGCAGTTGAGAAGGAAAAAAAAAAAAAAAATCCCACCAAAAAACCCCCAAATACTCTCTGTTTTCATGGCCTGCGAGATACAAGAATCACCAGCCTCTTCACACTGCTTTTTATCTTTGAAGCTGTGTCTTTTAATACCAGCACCCAGATGGCAAAAATAATCTTAGAGCCAGTATTCAGCACAGCCTTGAATAATATGGAAAATGCTTCCAGCTTTTATGTTCTTTCCTGAACATCATGAATTTGCATAAGAGACGTGTTTCACCATCTCTCTCATGAATGAGCTATTTCATCAGCGAGTTAGCCGGTTCCTGCTGAAGAGGCACAGCACAAAATTTCAATCTAACCACCCAAATGGCATTTCCCAGCTCCCTCTGCCCTGCTGCAACCCAGCCAAAGCTCATCGGGGAGATTCAGCAGGCCCCACTGCAAACGCACGTGCCAGCATCAAGATAGCAACGTTTTACTTATCAGTATAAACCTGCTTCAGTGCAAAGGGTGAAAATAATTCTGCACATCTGAACTGGCTTTCCTGTGATATAAAAAAAAAAATTCCTTCAAAATCCTAGTTTTACTGAGACATAACGAGGGCCAACAGATTCTGCCTGCAGAAGGGGAAATCCTTTCTTATGACCTCAGTCAGAGGCATTTACTTTAGCTTTAACTGTGCTATTTAACCAAAAAAAACAAAAAAGCTTTTCTCAGGGTCAACAAAATGGAAAAGCAGAGAAAGAGGAAATAAACAGCTACACCAGGTGGTCCCCATTTGCAAAGCCACTCCTGGTGCCACACTGCCACGTGATGAAGCCTGGTGCTTCGGCACCACGTTCACAGAGAACATCAATTTGAATTCCCACAGAATTCCCATGCAGCAGCCAATTCGAATGCCCACGGAAAGAGACAAGATGGTAAAAAAAAAAAAAACCACCAGAAAAGCTGGGAAAAGAATCTCCATCTTCTTAAAATAACCAGCAAAGACAGCACCACACAGGAGAAATCCCTTTTTAAAAATAAAACGTGACTGGCTGAACAAAGCCCCGCGCATTTGAAGGAAGACCACAACGGGGCGATGAGGCAACTCTCCCTTTCTTGTTTTCTAAAATGGGCTCCAAAGGATACGAAAGCCCCCACCACGAAGGTAGGGTTAAAGACGTGGTTCTGGAAGGTGAACAGTGCAAGTCCCATGTAGGAGAAGATGAAGTTTTCTGCCAAGAAATTCAGAAGCTCAAACAACTGAAAGAGAAAAAAAAAACAAATTAAAAGCGAGTTAGATATAACATAGGTTTAACAGGAAAAACATGTTAGCCCATCCATCACGCAATAAATCCTTCTGCAGAAGCAACGCTAGTAAAATCCATCTGCAGAAAGACAGATGCACCTAATTCTGGCTAAAGGGAAGGAAAAAACATTGCACTTGAAATTCCGAGAGGCTGAAGGGCGCTGAAGAACTCTCACCTGCTTAGTTCTGTGCTGGGACTCTGTAGATAAGTTGTTATAGGTGTAATGGGCCTGTGTGATCCCGCAGAAGAGTACGGCCACCACACCTGGGGAGCAGAGCATCACGTTAGGCTCTTGGTCATGGAAAGGGATCTGAGCTGCACCCCAGTAGCGTAGCTACAGCAACAACCCCAGAATCCAGAACAGTTAAACTTCTGAAAGCAGAGGGAGAGCCCCAGCTGCAGGCGATACTGGGAGAACCAAAACCCAACAGGCCCATCACCCCTGCAGATCTCCAACACAGACACAGGGCTGTGCTGGAGCTTGCCTGTAAAGCCACACGCTTCGGCCAGGAGGAACGTGCTCCAGGACATCAAGAAGAACAAGCCGGTCTCCAGCAACGGGAACTCCCGAAGTTTGGTGAATTTGGTGACGTTGAAGATGGTTAAGGACAATTTGGAGAGAAACCACAGGCTGAAAGGATATAAAATCTAGCTGTGTGTCGCAGCAATGCTACACAGCCTGCTCATAAAAAGTCTATGGCATTGCCTTTCAGTAATTTAGGTACAAATGTCACGAAACACTGGGTCTGAGTGAAATACAGTGCAGAAAAAAAAGCAGCAGTTATGGGAAAAAAAATCCCAACAAAAAGGATATTAAAGCTGTCACAACTCCAGTAGCTGCTCCCATTGCAAAAGATCCACTGAATATCCCCAGGAAGATCCCGATGGACTTGAACATTGCTGTGACATCAAATGTGTGGCTGTTGTCACCCGCTGGCTGGTACGCGACGATTGAACTGAAAGAGGGAGGAAGAGCACACCCAGGAACAAAACACCCCTTAGTCTGGAGGGAGAGGCACCTCCGCGGTGCTCCGTGAGCTTCGCAAAGTGCTACGACCACTGCCAACACGGAGCCTGAGAAGTTAGGGAGACAAAACCCGAGTCCCACAGCGCAATCCCTCCGGGATCGCAGCATGCAACAGCAGCGTGCCCGCCCTGCCCCGGGGAGTTTGGGATCCCCTTTGCTCCTGGACGGCTTTCTGCTGTTCTGCCACCCCTCCTGGGCAAGGCTCTGCATTTACTTCGAGATGTTACAGACCATCGGCTCACGGCCCGTCTCTGGCGTGATCTCCTGCAGTACCTTTCCGTCATTTATGATGGGGCTTTGGGGGGTTGGCATCAGCTCTCCATAAAGGAGTCGGGCACCCTGGGACCACAAAGCACTGGAGTGGGAAGCCCATATTTCTCCATTGACTCCACAGAGGCATCTGACGTGAATATCCCCTGGAGCACTGTAAGTTATGCCGTTCTACCGCACGTAACGCACGTGACATCGATCTTGCACTGCGCTGACTTCTGAAGCGAAATGCCGCGGGCAGCGCGGCAAACGGAACGGTGCACTGCTAACTCCTGAGCCTCGCATCAGCCACTCCACCGTTCTTCTTCAAAAGGCTCAGACACAGGGGTCCCCTGGCCATCCCCTAAGTCCCATTTTAATATCAACTTCTTACATCTTTTTCTTCGACGTAAACTTACTAACACCATTAACTTCCTCGTTAGCAGTCCCTCAGCTGGCTCTCTTAAAACGCTTGGACGTGAACTTTAAACATCTGCAGTTTAACCTCCCGAGTTAAGCTGGAACGGAGCGTTACCGCCTCGCGCACGCGTCCTGCAGCTTTCTGCCCCAGCCACGCACCGACATTCCTCTGCGACAGGAGTGACAACCCTCACCTTTCCAACACGGCACGGGTCACTTCCCTTGCTAAACTGCATTTTTCTGCGTTGCCTTTTACACTGCAAGCTGCAGATCTCTCCCTGGGATTTAATTTCTTTTGTCAATCCCATCCTCTACTTCCCATTCACCAACGTGTTTTTATTCTGGGGTTTTGGGGTTGGGTTTGTTTGGTTGTTTTTTTTTAAATCCAGCCTGGTTTCGTTTCCCCTCCGTAACCAACTGTTTGGCTGTTGGTTTTGTGTTTTAACCCATTACAGTTTTCCTTCTGGTTTTGCTCTTTGCATGGCTGAGAAGACACCATTGCCAGCTGCCCTCTGTGTGTTTTATTTCCCCTGTCCCTGCCCACGAGGCTCCCTGTGGCCTTCAGCCCCTGTGAAACCTCCCTTCGGAAGAAGCAGGTAGAGACCCTGCGGCTGCGTTTACCCCCCCCTCACAAACCGCAGCCCCAGCACCTCGCTGCCCACCAGCTTTCGGTTCTGCCTTCAATTCCTCTTCGTCCTGCAGCCAGTTCCCGGCCACCAAGGCAGGCTGGGCCGGGCCAGCAGGAGGAACAGAACGGCACGGATCCTGCTCCCCAGGCATGGGAACAGACCTTTGTCCAAGACTGACAGCAGGGAGGAGAGGAGCCTCGGGGGGCACCGAGCTCCTGGCAGGAACCACCGAGCAGTCCCAGCCCCAGGCAGCACCAGCCCCAGGCACAGGGACGGTGCCCGCAGCACTGGCTTTCACCATGTGTAAGGAGCTGGCGACAGTGTGCGCTGGCGGCCCAGAAAGCCACCCGTGTCCTGGGCTGCATCACAAACAGCTTGGCCAGCAGGGTGAGGGAGGGGATGTTCCCCCTTTACTCTTGTGAGACCCCCCTGCAGTGCTGCGTCCAGCTCGGGGGTCCCCAGTACAGGACAGACATGGGAGCTGCTGGAGCGAGTCCAGAGGAGGCCACAAAGCTGATCAGAGGGCTGGAGCACCTCTGCTACGAGGACAGGCTGAGGGAGCTGGGGTTGTTCAGCCTGGAGAAGAGAAGGCTCCGAGGAGACCTTAGAGCACCTTCCAGTACCTAAAGGGGACCTACAGGAAAACTGGAGAGGGGCTGGTTCCAGGGCAGGGAGGGACAGGACAAGGGGCAATGGGTTTAAACTAGAAGAGGGGAGATTTAGATTAGATATTAGGAAGAAATCCTTCCCTGTGAGGGTGGTGAGGCCCTGGCACAGGGTGCCCAGAGAAGCTGTGGCTGCCCCTGGATCCCTGGCAGTGCCCAAGGCCAGGCTGGATGGGGCTTTGGGCACTCTGGGCTGGTGGGGGGTGTCCCTGCCCAGGGCAGGGGGTTGGAACTAGATGGGCTTTGAGGTCCCTTCCAACCCAAATCGTTCTATGATTCTCGGTGCAATCACCGAACCCGCGACAGAGCCCCTCTTCACCCCCTGGAACGAGGCAGCACCCACCACCAGCTGTCACCCAGGCAGCAGCTCCTCCATCAGCACAGCCCGCCTGCCCAGGAACCACCCCATTCCCCATCTTCCCAACTCACCCCTGCATCTCCTAACTGGGAAGCAGGTCTTCTGCTTGTGCGAGCAGAACCACCCCCATGCGGTTCCCCCACTTACACCTCTGCTGTGAAACAGGCAAACGCCAAACTAAATTTAAAAAAAGGGGAACCATAAACAGGAGCTCTGGACTGCTCTCGGAGGAGCTGTCCTCCCAGGAGCAGGAGGCCCTCACCTCCTCCTTGCACCCAAGCTGTGGCTGTGTCCTGGTGACTCAAGCCTGTCCTGCACCAACTGATATTCTCTGTGGTGACCAGGGCTGCCTTAGGCTGCTGATGGTGACCGTGAAGACAAAGATCATGGCAAGCTTTAAAAGGGGTACAGGCTGACTGCTGAGAAGCCCTTGAAAAGTCAGCGTGCTGCTGGGCCGGTCTGCACAAAAGCCTTGCAGCAAAATAACTGCTGACTGCAGCTCGGAGCCGCTGTTTTGGTGCAAATTATCTTATTTCAGTGAAGGGGGGCGGACTGAACTCAGCTTGTGGAAGGAGGAAGGCAGGAAATCAGAGGGACAGCTACGAAGCTGGTACTGAAACAGTGCAAGAGGCAAATCACCACGCGCGGTGCAGCCACCTACCTGTGGGGAGATCCACCACAACTGTCATTACTCTGATGCTGAACCCACCCATTCCCACCCAGAACCTCCCAGCAGAGGCTGGAAGACCCCATCTCCTCCCCACTCAGGATCACTTCTTAAACACACCCTGGCTGCGCAGCATTTACTCCCGCACCAGCGGTGACATACCCACCATAAAAAACAGGTCAAACAATACAAACGGTTCCAGAAACCTCAACAGAAACATTCAATTCAGTAAATACAACTCACGCCGGTGGCGACACGTAGCTCAGAATATGTTACTTGCTGCCTCCACCTCAGTAAAACCCACGCAACCAGCATGCCGGAGTGACAAGTATTCCAGAAATATTTTCTGCATTAGTCTTGGCTATACGTTAAACCTGTCACCATTGCAGATATTATATATTTCCAAACACATTCCCGTGATGACAACACAGTGAAAGCGCAGATAAAATACGTCCTACATGCAGAGGACATAAAATATTGAAGAATATAAAGCATTCTTTAGAAAGCCAGCAAGTTTCCCATGTGTTCAGTCCAGGGTACTAAATCTGGCTGCAAGAAATACCTTCTTCTTGATGCACGGAAAGTGGGGAGAGAGAAAGGAAATGGCTCTTTTGCCAACTACTTCCACCTAAACAAAAGCAGGTATTTGCAGATGGTAAGGAAGATAGGTAGGAGCAAAGCCACCAGCAAGGGGTTTCAGTGGGATCCTGTGGCTGAATAGCAGATATGATGCTTTTCCCATTTCAGAAGGACATAAAAGCTTCCTTCTGGCTGGGGCAACCAGCCATAAAAGCCAAACAAAACTATCCATCATGCAAGGGGAGAGTGTAAGGACAACCCGCAATCCTGAGCTACGGTCTGCAGTGAGGAGATGCATCGGAAGGTCACTACAGCTTTTGGGGACACTTTATCTGCACGTGCAAACACCAATGCTCCTATTTTACAGAGGCAAAGCCGAGTGGCTCCCGCCAACGCCTGACATGTAACATAGATAACAATTAAAAATAAAACCAGAACACACTTACGAAGACAGCACTATGGCAACGGCATCATTGAGGACGCTTTCGCCAAAGAGAAGGGCATACAGCTCAACATCAACCTGGAGTTCATGGAATATGGCGAGAACGGTCACTGACAGAAAAAATAGAGAGACATTCAAAAAGGTGTGGTTATTTTGGTGTAACCAAAGACAAAACACCCCTTTTTAGAAAGCTGCCTTCCCGCACGTCTGTGCCACTCCGCTGCGACGCTGCCAGCCTCCCCCCGCGCTCACTTTGGCAGTCTTCCTCCCGCTCTTTCGGATTTGGATTTGCTTTATCGTTTCCCTCCTCCTCCTTTCACTAAAACACATCCTGGGCATTAGGTCTATCGAGCCTGCAGCGGGCAGACACGAGCAAACGCTGCTCTGAGCATCCCGAGGGTCTGAGCTCATGGGCTGGACCAGAGTACCACGCTGACATGAGCCGCCCAGCTTGTGGGATGCTTCTAGCTCAGAGCATCAGGAAGAGCCTTCCTCCACCTGCAGAAGGCCAGGAGGATGCAGGCTGTCTTTTCCTTCCGTCCATGATAGTCCAAGAGAAATCCTGGGATTCAACACACTGGAAATGCCAGTACAGCCGTGGTAACATTTCAGACCTAACTGGAAAAAGCCAGGCGTCAGCTCAAACACCATGTGGGGGTTTCTTGTGATTTACAGCCACATGGCAGAGATCAGAGCACCCTCAAGCCCTTCTGTGATCCAATGACTACAAGAAGATAATGAAAATGCAGCAGGTTTTGCCTACCAGCCTTGCAAAACCATCACACCATCTAAAGCATGTGAGATGTCACACATGGTGCATCGTGCACAGCTCAGGCTGCTGTGGAGGGCTGCGCTAATTCCAATCAACTTCTGTGACAGTCCTTCAGATCAGCATTCGGGGACTCATTGTGCACACCGAAGGAGGTTTAACCCATTTATGCACAGGGCAACGCTCCATTTGCACCTGCGAAATCCTCTCGCTCCTATTTCACAGCCTGAAGATGGGACGCGACACCAACAACTCGTCTGCAGCGTTTCTAAGCATTGCTTCTACCTGCGGCCCTCGCTTTGAGCTTTTTTTTTTTTTTTAGTTTTTGTTTGGTTTTTTTTTTCTAAAAATATCAGCCACACCACTACCTGGCAAATTTTAGGGAAGCATAAAAAAATAAATTATTAAATGTTGCTGGGAAATGCACATCTCCCATCTCCACGTGGCAGACAGGCGCAGCTACTGCCACGTTCTGCTGCAGGTTACGTTCTGCGGCATTATTCCTGCATATATGCATACACATCCCCTGCTCCTCATTTCGCCTTTGAAACCAGAAATGACTCATTGTTAAGATGAGCGGGTGAAAGTCCCTACTCATCTGGAAACGATGTTTTGTTTCAAAAGGGCAGAAGCCTTGTTTTATCCAGGCATGCACCCTCTCCTTGCCACGCAAAACTGACCAACATCTGCGTTTAAAAAGATCCCCCAAAGCTACTGTAAGATCAGGCAGGGGCGACGCCACCAACCCCCAGTCCCACCACGCTGGTCTCAAGCGCAGCAGCCAGGCTGCAAAGGAGGGAGCTCGAGTCCTCGAGTCCTGTAACATCAGCTGGTGGCACAGGATGGCAGAGGCACAGCGGACCTGTCCCAAAACCCAGCAGAGTCAAGAGCCAGGACTTCACTGCAAACAAAGATTAGGAAAGCAGAGGTCTGGAAGGTATATTACATGTAACTGGAAGGAAATAAAAAGGCATGGAGACAAATCTGACCTCTAAGAATATCATAAATAAACTCCAAAATTCAGAAGGACGGAACGTGCAGGGGTTTCCGACTTTCTTCATCACAACCCAAACCAGATCAAAATGCGGGTAAAATGGGGAAAAAAAATAACCGTGTGACATACCTGGGTCAGTAGCCGACACGATGGCACCGAACAGGAGGCAGTCAGTGAAGTAGAAGTCTCCCCCAAGCTGCCCGGTGACTTTCATCAGCGCCACGCAGCCATACACTACAGAGCTGGTGATTAGAAGAGGCAATTACTCATCTCTGCAGCGCATGATAACGACGTTCAAATGGGCCTGATTCCCCTGAATTTGTCAGGTTAATCCCTAAAGTTATCCAAGCACAGGAACACTGAAGAACTGCGCTGCACGAGCTGAGCCTGGTGAAACCCCAGGACCAGGCACACCAAAGCACCCACCGCGCCAGACCACAAACATGGTGCCGGCCAGGAACTGGGACCGAAACTCCTCCACGAGCAGAACGCGGCTAAAGAAAAGCAGCAGCCAGGCTCGCGGGGCCTCGCGATCGCTTCGCAGCGTTTCGCGTGAACACAATTCAGCGGGATGACCTCGACCTGACTTTGAAATGGCCAAAACTTCCAGCAAGGAACAGATAATGTGGATGCTGAGTCTGCTCGAATCCCCTGGACTCTCCATGGAAAACACCCTGCGCCAGCCTGCCTGCTGCTATTCAGGGTGGGAATCATCTAGTTCCCTCTGCACACAGGGATAAATATCTGAAACGCAGTCTGTGCTCGCCAGGCACCTGCTTCCAGCAAGTAAGGACAGGGGGTGCATTGACGATCCTGCCCCTCCTGCGGCTCACGCTCATTAGCGCTGCGCTTTCAGGAACTTGACGTTACCGACTGTTTTTTTCCAGACACCCTTCAGAGAAGTCTGAAACTTTCCTTGCCGTGTATGTAACTGTTCTGTACGGGATGCTGAGAAAGCCCTATGCAATTAGACAGCAACCATCCTGTCCGCACAGTCCAAGTTTGGGCAGTAAATAGTTTTACGTGCCGCTGCTCAGGGGTAGCAGAGCCTGTGTGATCTTTCGGGGCTGGATTAGCAGCGGCAGATCCGGGCTCGCAGCACTGCCTCCAAGCACAGCTCAAACCCCCGTGGAAGAACCAGACCGGCTCCAGCTACTCACCCGATCACCAGGCAGGAAATTGCAGTGCCCAGAAAAGCGTACGCTAGGATGGATCCCAAGTTCCTGAAGAAGTGCCTCTAGAAGGAGGGGGGGAAAAAAATTAATTATATTTGGCTAACAATACATTTCGAGCCTGCACAGGCACCCACACGGCGTCCGCAGCAGCTTGTACCTGGCTCAGTCCCCGTGAGCTGGGTAAGTACGGCTCAATGGTGCCCGGCACACCGGCGTGCACCGCCAGACCCTGAACGCAGCATTAATAAACATGAACACACCGTTCCCTTGTACCCGTGTATTTAATAAGGTGCTGCTCCAAGTCCCGGGAACCGATTTCCCAACCCAGCAGCATTCCTCCTTCCTTCTCCCGCAGCTAAACAGGATCATTTTCCTTTCCTTCCAAATCAGCACTTCAGAGAGCTGCTGCTTTCTGAAACCTTCCCACCCTCCTATGTGCTCTGAAAGCAGGGATGGATGAAACGGCCCAGCTGACCTCAAAATCCCCTCTGCAAACTCCTGCTGGAAATGGGCAAAATTGTTGACCCTTCCTGGAGCACAGGGGGGGACAAGACCTCTCTCAGCCCCGCTTCCCGTGTACGGGGGAACACCGTACCCAGCTCCGCAGCCTTGCCCTGCTGAGCAAGCATTAAAGCACTCTCAAATATTAAAAATGCTCTGGAGGCAGAAGAACAAAAAATGTAGGCGCTGTAAAGGCACGTACCCTTTTCAAGCTGTAGCCTGCATAAAATATAATTGGAGGAAGCAAAATGTTGAAAAATACTTCAGGATCAAAAGTCACCTGTTAAGAAATAAATAAAAAAAAAAAGCCAATAGTTAAATGGTTTTTTTAAGACTTTGCAAAACAAAACATAAATAAGAGTGTCATATAAAATATAAGGAGGAAGCCCTGTACTCCCACCAGACGAAATGCTGTCGGGTGGATGCTGAGGATGTGTCTGAGATGTTCTGGAGACAGAGCCCAGAGACCCAACAGCTCAAATTAAGATCAGCTGAAACCAGAGGTTCATTATGTTGTTGTTCAACTTAAATTTTATAGCTGATCGCCAACCAACTGAAGTTAAAAAAAAACCACAAACCCCACACTTAATCCAGCAGCTACAGGATCCGTTCCCGGGAAGGGAGCGGGGAGCACCGCTCCCCTCTCCAGCTGCCGACTCCCCTACCTTTCTCAGCATCTCATTATCCTGGACGTTATTGAGCTCCTGGGCGCTGATTTCCCCTTTCAGGGTGTACTCGTAGTACTTTCCACTGACGTTCACCAGCAGCGTCGCGGGACTGGTCTGCACTTGGCAGCTCAGCGTCACGTTGTTGACGTCACTGGGGACGTGGATGCCGTAGCGCAGGACCACGCCAACCAGGACCCCTGCGGAGAGACAGGCACTGGTGAGACGAGCAGCCGCAAACTCCCGGGACAGTCTCTTTGAGCAGGGATGAACATTGGGCTCTCCAGGATCCTGACCCTCTGCTCAGCCGTTGAGCGCAACCACCACCCAAATAATTGCCCACGCATCGTTAACACATCCGCATCCTCCCATGAGCCGCGCAAACGCTCCATGCTGACTTTCTAACAGCAGACACAGACTGGTCCTGAAGGCTTTTCACTACCCGATCATCAGTCAGACCCTCGCCCTAGTACAGCGAACACCCCACCCTGAGGGCACGCTGGTTGTCTTAGGGAGGGCACCCTGGCATTGCTGGGGACCTGGGTGAGGCGCTGCCCGTGCGTGCCCAAATTATGCACGTCACACCTGGAAACCCAGCGGCATCACGTTTTGCCACTACTGAAATACCTCAAACCCTTCATTTTTGTAGGGGGTTAAAAAAGGTACCAAGCAAGCACCACAAACACTTTGAGGACAGTGAGCATCCTTCCGAAGATGCTGCAGCACCACACCACCTCCTCCCGCACCGGGGAGCTTTCACAGCACACAGCAGCGATCCCCATTTTAAAAAAACATGAAAGTTTTACCTTCCAGGGTGACCACCCAGGTCAGCTCCTCACCCCCTCCAAGTTTCAGGTCTGCACCAGGAGCAGCAGCCCCGGGGCAGCCCTGTGAGCCAACTCTGCCTCCAGCTCGGCCGCTGCACAGGAGTATCCTGGGGTTAATTTGCAAGTCAGCAATTTATACAGCATTTTCTGTTCGCGGCACAGCTGATGAGCCGCGCTCAGAGGCCTTGCATCCAGATTAATGGCAGTCACACGGCGCAGGTTCCTCCGGCTCCTTCTCACGCGCATGGCATGCTGCGTGCTCTCCTGGCAGAGCTTCTTGACATCTGCAGGCTGGGGAGGAGGGGTGTCCTGCAAGACACCTTTCCATGTAGCCTTCAGCACAAAAGGCTTCGGAAACTCCTTGATTAAGGCAGCGCTGAGCCGCCACAGAAATCCTGGATCTTAACCCCATCTCCGAACCACACATTTATGAAAAGCTTTCAGACATGTGGGAACTCAACAGAGACCGCAACACTCGGAAGGCTTCTCCGTTTGCCTCCCAGGATGCTCCTGCTTCTCTACTATTGCCATAATTAAGATCTTGCTCTGTGCTTTCCTACAGGCAGGGCACAACCCCGACCAAAGGGAACACCAAACCCCTCCCCTGCCGCCACCTCACAGGAGCAGAGCCCAGGCAGGAGCTCTGCTGCGGCCCCAGCACGTTCAGCATCTCCTGCAGCCAGGTCCCGACCTGCTGTTTTCCAGGACAAGATTCGCTCAATTTGCCGACAGCCAGGAGAAAAGCCCCCACCTCCCGTCCCAGGGGACGTCATGCACTGCGGGGCCACCCAAGCACGCATCCAGGCCACAAGCAAAGGCAGAAGAATCGGCTCCAGGCAGAGACTCACTGCTGCTAACTCATCCCACAGATGGTTCATCTCAGGGACCAGGCTGGCAGACCCAGCAGCTGCCCCCACAACCCAGTCCCTGGTCAACCAGGGCGCTTCTGCAGCACAGCCGAGCTGCTCTCACAAAGCCACCGATGCTCGGAACCTGCGTGCAGTCACCTGGGCTCACCGTGTGCTCGGCGCTTCATCCTGCACCGCAACATCGATGCGGAACCCCCCTGACAGAGACAGGGAAGGTCTCGTGGTGCGCCACCGGGCACAGCCAGCTCCAGCAAGGAGAGCTGCTCCAGGAAACCTCACCCCGTGCAGGGCACCCAAGAGCTGCTCTTACACCAGCATCGCTGTCAGGGGACACCACAGGGGAATCCTTTGGCTTACTCTTTTGCCAGCCTCTCAGTTCCTGTGATCTTCCCACGCTCCGGAAAGAAAAGTACAGGAACGAAGGCAAGGATGTCAAGAAGACTGAGGTGCCACAGCACGTATGTCCATGAGCATGCGGCGGGGAGGGTGCACAGCACCGGGACCAAACACTCCGCGTCCCTCTCGCCCCCAAGATGACCCCCAAGGTACCAGGGGAGACAACTGAAACTGTTCACTGGGATAAAGCGAACTTCAGAGGGTTAGTGGCATCCGCTTACGCCTCTTAAGCAGCTTTAAACAGGTACAGTGAGAATTCAGATGAAAGGGAGGACGGCCAGGCTGGAGAGCTCATTCACCCTCTACCCCCCACTCCGGCAGAGCACAGCACACCGCGCTCTGCAGCTGTCCAGAGCTACCTGGGGTGGCTTTTATAAAGTCTTTTTGGAAAAACAAAAAGAAAAAAAAAAAAGTTGATTTTAGAGCTTCACGTGGGAATCGGAGACCTCCGGCAGCAGCAGCTGCCGCCTGGCTTTTCCTCAGCCGGACACCCACCCAGCGATCCCTCTAAGTGCCCGGGCTCAGCGCTCTGAGATGCGAGGCCGGAAGGACAGACGGATAGCTGCTGGGAATTCACAAAGGGTCCCGACTCACCCGCCTCTCCGCTCTTAATCCCCGTCCCAAAGCAGCGCTACCTCTGATAGCGCCCCTGCCCGCCCTCGCCGTCTCGCTTACCGGGCAGCTGTTCCCAGGCCGCGTGCCGGCCGCGGCCGGATTCTCGCGGTGGACAGGAATAGGAGAAGGGATATGGCACGCATAAACCTACAATATCTGCTGTGCATTTTGTCTCGCCCTGCAAGGCGCTGCCTGGGAGCCCCCCGGACCTAGGTGGGAGAAGACACCCATGTGCAAATACACACCCGCGCAAAGAGCTCTTGGTGTGCGAACCAGCCGGCGGCAGAGATACCATCAGAGTTTCCTTCAGGAAGAGCATCCTGCTGCTCTGCCTGAGGCCAAGGACTCAGCCAACCTGAAGATGACCCCACCACCAGCCCCTCCTGCCCGGCAGCGGGTCCCTAACCAGCCCTCCCCACCTAACAATGCTCGCTGGGTAACCTGGGCCAAACCTGACTGGGACGCCAAGTTTTTTCAGACACCAAACCCAACCCTGGGTTCAGGCTACCTGGACCAAGCTCAGGGGACCACGTAGGTGCTCCTGGCTCTGGCGGTCCCTTAGGAAATGGTTCAAACTCTCTTGGCACGTGAAGAGCCGTCCTAGCAGCAACCCGTGAGCCGCACTGCCAGTATCGACAGGCTTTTGCAGCCAAGTTTTACAAAACCGAGCCCTGGGAGGGAGCAGAGCGGAGGGAACCTGACGCCCTGGAAGCTGCCAGCCGAAAGCTGCACGGAGTAGAGAAGCTAAAGGCAAAGCTGGTAAATTAATTGAGTTCTTTTACGCAAAGTGCAAGAGATTATTTCCATTGCATTTCTCCCAACTTCATTAAAAAGAACAAAAGCCCATGGGCTTTATTTTTTTTTTTTCTTCTTTTTTTTAGGTGCTGTGGAGCATTTCCGAGGTAAGGTTTTAAATGAAGACTAATATATTACCATCCAGGCACTTCACAGCAATGGAAGCACACAGGACCCCCAGGGGAGCATTAATCTGGACAGCAAAAGGAAAGAAAAATGCAGCGGGCGACTGGAGACATCCTGACAACAAGCAACGGAGGCATACGCAACCCGGGGGCCAAGTGGGAAAAAACACAAGGAAACCAAACTTCTGAAGAAGCTCCTGCCACATCCACCATCACACCCTGAGAAGAACTGAAACAAGATGGTTCAATGAATCGCCCTAAGTGTTGAGTATCTCAGACGTGGGAACCTCATTTTAAACACTGAAGTGAAGCACAGGGGCTGCCGTCTGTCACCGTGAAACAGCTCCAGCCTGGTTCAGCTCCGGAACATCAGCACTGAGCCGAGGGTGTGATTTGCAAGCTATAAATCCACCTGAAGCAAAAGCTAATAACTTAGAGTAAAACACAGGCACCACGGAAACTCTGATGTATTTCAGCAAGGAGAGATGCACGGAAAAGTTTTACTTGACTTAGCTGTTGGGGTTTTTTTCTAATTAGAAAAGACAACGTTTTACAAACCGCTTCCCTCACCCAGATTTCAGGGTCTGTTTCCAGCCTGCCTGCTGCAGCGCTCCCACGTTTCCAGCGGACTTTCTGGGGGCTGAGAGCATCGCAGGGGGCCGGCGACGGCGAGGCAGAAGCGGTACCTGCTTTGCTCCCTGCAGCTTCTAAGCTGTCGCTGTAAAACAACAGCATCTTCCCACTCCTTGGGAAACTTCCCGTCCCCTTTCCTACAGCAGCTGTGACAAGCTGAGACGCAAACGCCAAAAGCCTGGACAGCAGGGGGAAACTCGGGATTTTCTGCATGACCCGGCGGGTGCCGTTACCGACTTTGCCAGCGGTTCTCTAAGCACGGTCTGCTGAAGAGCAGACAGAAAAGATGCGTTTTACAGATTGGCAGGAGACCGGAACGACCTGGGTTGTCCTCTGAGAACAACGGGTGCGCTCAGGTGGGTCAGGGAGAACAGAGGACCACGAGTAAGAAAACTCCAGGAGAAGGACAACAAGGTGAAGGGCAAGTCTGAAAGCACGAAGGGAACAGAAAGTCCATGTGCTGACACACTCCTGGGCAGCATGAGAAGGAAGATCTTCCATGCTGGAAGCACGTGCTCCTGCAGCGCAGCAGCGCCTGTCCCAGGGAGGTGGCCACCCCCGCCCCAGGCAGGAGGCCAGCAACGCCTGCACCCGCAGAGCGGTGGCTTGCAGGAATCTGAAAAGGCAGACCAGTATTTTATGCCCCTGGGCTGACGAAAGCATCTCCACCCCTTCATTTGGAAGGACACTGCCAATTAACTGAAATTTAGGATCACAAAAGCCAACGGCTCAAACGGGTCAAGACACAGCCTTCAGAGCAAAGCCTTCTGCTGGGCAGGCGGGTCAGTCACGTTGCTGCTCTGACCAAGCTTGGTCACACACCACCCACAACCAGCAAGGACTGCACAGAGAAGCGACACTAACCACAGCACTCCGCAGAAGACACCTTTTCAATCCCAAACTCAACAAATCTTGTCTTGATAAGGATCCGTGGCTGCATCAATCACTCCCCCAGCACAACTTCCAGTCCTGCTCTGGTTGAACTCCAGTTCATGCTAGATAACCCAGGCATGGGTGGCACCTCCATACATTGGTTCAGGCCACTTTGTGAGATCACACCACCTCAGTAAATCACAGGCCACCACTAAAATCCAACCAGCTACAGACCCGCTCCCTCGACCCACAGCCTTGCTCCACGTCTTGTGGGAGCTCATGTGGGGCATCTCACCAAGAGGTCCTGTCACAGCGGGAGGAGGAACCCCAAAAGTAGGAGCTCATGCAGGCAGGTCCCCGGGTAGCAGGACGTGAGGCTGCTGGCCCTGCAGGTCCCTGCGCAGAACTAAGGGTGAGAGCAGCCCCCCAGATGAGCTCTCCACTCTCATCAGACAGCTTCTGGAAATTCAGGCACTCGAAACATAGGGTGGAATCACAACCTCTGGCCCCAACGTGCGGGACACAAGGCTCCTGACCAGCACAAAGCCTGTCTACACAGACCAGTGTCCCCGCTCTCAGCCCCGGAGCAGGGCAGCAGGACCTGCCGGTGCTTGGTGACATGGTTTCAAGCCCATTTGGCACACAGCAGCCTCTGAACCTGCCGGATTCACCGATGCTGCAGCCACCCTGCGAGGCTGCCTGGGAAAACCCAACCGGTTCCTCATCGCCAGGGATTTCGGACTAACGCTGCCCTGGGGAGCCCTTGATATATCTGGGGTTGGAAAACAACCACCCCTCCCTCCAGCACCACCCAGATAACGCTCGGCACGGGGCGAGCCAGGACGGGGCACGCAGCCCGGCCGTGCCAGCCAGACGGGAGCATCCGTCTGCAGCTGAGGGGGGCACGGCATGTCCCCCCCGACCCCCGCACCCCTTCGCCCACACGGGTGTCCACAGCACGAATGCCACCGAGGGGCCACCAGGCACGGAGGGAGGGGATGGGGATGCCATCGAAGCGGGCGGCTGGGCGCCAACCCAGGTGCCCCAGTTGGCCCAGTATGGAGGCGGGACTGGTTTGGATGGGGGTCCCAGCGCTCAGGGCTGGGCAGGCTCGTCCCTCGGGTGGCCCACGGAGGGGCTGGGTGCGTGGGGGAGGGCGTGCCCGGGGGTGCCGGTGCCCCTCACCGTAGATCATGGCGAGGCCGGTCTCGTGGAGGAAACGGGCGCGGCGGTGCTTGAAGAGCCAGATGGTGAGGATGGTGAGGGTGAGCAGCAGGATGAAGACGAGCAGGTTGGCGCTGTCCTGCCGGTGGCTCTCCTCCGCTGCCTTCTCCGACACGATCCCCTCCTCCAGCGCCCCGGGACGCGCCGCCACCACCTCCCCGCCCGCCGCCCCCCGCGCCCACAGCCCCGC